>CM059437.1:38287114-38622583 GCA_030390025.1 Squalus acanthias | reverse complement strand
AGTGAGTGTGTGCAATGTGTTTGGGTGATGTGTGTCAGTGAGTGTGGTGCAATGTGTTTGGGTGCTGTGTGTGTCAGTGAGTGTGGTGCAATGTGTTTGGGTGATGTGTGTCAGTGATTGTGGTGCAATGTGTTTGGGTGATGTGTGTGTCAGTGAGTGTGGTGCAATGTGTTTGGGTGAAGTGTGTCAGTGAGTGTGGTGGCAATGTGTTTGGGTGATGTGTGTCTCAGTGAGTGTGGTGCAATGTGTTTGGGTGAAGTGTTGTTTCAATGAGTGTGGTGCAATGTGTTTGGGTGAAGTGTGTCAGTGAGTGTGGTGCAATGTGTTTGGGTGATGTCTGTCAGTGAGTGCGGTGCAATGTGTTTGGGTGAAGTGTGTCAGTGAGTGTGGTGCAAAGTGTTTGGGTGAAGTGCGTCAGTGAGTGTGGGGCAGTGTGTTTGGGTGAAGTGCGTCAGTGAGTGCGGTGCAATGTGTTTGGGTGAAGTGTGTCAGTGAGTGTGGTGCAATGTGTTTGGGTGAAGTGTGTCAGTAAGTGTGGTGCAATGTGTTTGGGGCCAGTGTGTATCGGTGAGTGTGGTGCAATGTGTTTGGGTGAAGTGTGTCAGTGAGTGCGGTGCAATCTGTTTGGGTGAAGTGTGTCACTGAGTGTGGTGCAATGTGTTTGGGTGAAGTGTGTGTCAGTGAGTGTGGTGCAATGTGTTTGGGTGATGTGTGTCCGTGAGTGCGGTGCAATCTGTTTGGGTGAAGTGTGTCACTGAGTGTGGAGCAATGTGTTTGGGTGATGTGTGTCAGTGAGTGTGGTGCAATGTGTTTGGGTGATGTGTGTCAGTGAGTGGGGAGCAATGTGTTTGGGTGATGTGTGTCAGTGAGTGTGGTGCAATGTGTTTGGGGTGATGTGTGTCAGTGAGTGTGGTGCAATGTGTTTGGGTGATGTGTGTCAGTGAGTGGGGAGCAATGTGTTTGGGTGATGTGTGTCAGTGAGTGTGGTGCAATGTGTTTGGGTGATGTGTGTCAGTGAGTGTGGTGCAATGTGTTTGGGTCTTGTGTGTCAGTGAGTGTGGTGCAATGTGTTTGGGTCTTGTGTGTCAGTGAGTGTGGTGCAATGTGCTTGGCTGATGTGTGTGTCAGTGAGTGTGTTGCAATGTGTTTGGGTGATGTGTGTCATTGAGTGTGGTGCAATGCGTGTTCGGTGAAATGTGTCAGTGAGTGTGGTGCAATGTGTTTGGGTGAAATGTGTCAGTGAGTGTGGTGCAATGTGTTTGGGTGAAATGTGTCAGTGAGTGTGTTGCAATGTGTTTGGGTGATGTGTGTGTCAGTGAGTGTGGTGCCATGTGTTTGGGTGAAGTGTGTCAGAGAGTGTGGTGCAATGTGTTTGGGTGAAGTGTGTCAGTGAGTGTGGTGCAATGTGTTTGGGTGAAGTGTGTCAGTGAGTGTGGTGCAATGTGTTTGGGTGAAGTGTGTCAGTGAGTGTGGTGCAATGTGTTTGGGTGATGTGTGTGTCAATGAGTGTGTTGCAATGTGTTTGGGTGAAGTGTGTCAGTGAGTGTGGTGCAATGTGTTTGGGTGAAGTGTGTCAGTGAGTGTGGTGCAATGTGTTTGGGTGAAGTGTGTTTCAATGAGTGTGGTGCAATGTGTTTGGGTGAAGTGTGTCAGTGAGTGTGGTGCAATGTGTTTGGGTGATGTCTGTCAGTGAGTGCGGTGCAATGTGTTTGGGTGAAGTGTGTCAGTGAGTGTGGTGCAATGTGTTTGGGTGAAGTGCGTCAGTGAGTGGGGCAATGTGTTTGGGTGAAGTGCGTCAGTGAGTGTGGGGCAATGTGTTTGGATGAAGTGTGTCAGTGAATGCGGCGCAATGTGTTTGGGTGAAGTGTGTCAGTGAGTGTGGTGCAATGTGTTTGGGTGAAGTGTGTCAGTAAGTGTGGTGCAATGTGTTTGGGGCCAGTGTGTATCAGTCAGTGTGGTGCAATGTGTTTGGGTGAAGTGTGTATTACTGAGTGTGGTGCAATGTGTTTGGGTGAAGTGTGTATCACTGAGTGTGGTGCAATGTGTTTGGGTGAAGTGTGTGTCAGTGAGTGTGGTGCAATGGTTTGGGTGAAGTGTGTCAGTGAGTGTGGTGCAATGTGTTTGGGTGATGTGTGTCAGTGAGTGTGGAGCAATGTGTTTGGGTGATGTGTGTCAGTGAGTGTGGTGCAATGTGTTTGGGTGATGTGTGTCAGTGAGTGGGGAGCAATGTGTTTGGGTGATGTGTGTCAGTGAGTGTGGTGCAATGTGTTTGGGTGATGTGTGTCAGTGAGTGTGGTGCAATGTGTTTGGGGTGAAGTGTGTCAGTGGGTGTGGTGCAATGTGTTTGGGTGAAGTTTGTCAGTGAGTGTGGTGCAATGTGCTTGGGTGATGTGTGTGTCAGTGAGTGTGTTGCAATGTGTTTGGGTGATGTGTGTCATTGAGTGTGGTGCAATGTGTTTGGGTGAAATGTGTCAGTAACTGTGGTGCAATGTGTTTGGGTGAAATGTGTCAGTGAGTGTGGTGCAATGTGTTGGGTGAAATGTGTCAGTGAGTGTGGTGCAATGTGTTTGGGTAATGTGTGTCAGTGAGTGTGGGGCAATGTGTTTGGGTGATGTGTGTGTCAGTGAGTGTGGTGCCATGTGTTTGGGTGAAGTGTGTCAGTGTTTGTGGTGCAATGTGTTTGGGTGAAGTGTGTCAGTGAGTGCGGTGCAATGTGTTTGGGAGAATTGTGTGTCAGTGAGTGTGGTGCAATGTGTTTGGGTGAAATGTGTCTGTGAGTGTGGTGCAATGTGTTTGGGAGATGTGTGTGTCAGTGAGAGTGGTGCAATATATTTGCGTGATGTGTGTCAGTGAGTGTGGTGCAATGTGTTTGGGTGAAGTGTGTCAGTGAGTGTGGTGCAATGTGTTAGGGTGATGTGTGTGTCAGTGAGTGTGGTGCAATGTGTTTGGGTGAAGTGTATCAGTGATTGTGGTGCTCTGTGTTTGGGTGAAGGGTGTCAGTGTGTGTGGTGTAATGTGTTTGGGTGATGTGTGTGTCAGTGAGTGTGGTGCAATGTGTTTGGATGAAGTGTGTGTCAGTGAGTGTGGTGCAATGTGTTTGGATGATGTGTGTGTCAGTGAGTGAGTTGCAATGTGTTTGGATGATGTGTGTGTCAGTGAGTGTGGTGCAATGTGTTTGATGATGTGTGTGTCAGTGAGTGTGGTGCAATGTGTTTGGGTGAAGTGTGTCAGTGAGTGTGGTGCAATGTGTTTGGGTGAAGTGTGTCAGTGAGTGTGGTGCAATGTGTTTGGGTTAAGTGTGTTTCAATGAGTGTGGTGCAATGTGTTTGGGTGAAGTGTGTCAGTAAGTGTGGTGCAATGTGTTTGGGGCCAGTGTGTATCAGTGAGTGTGGTGCAATGTGTTTGGGTGATGTGTGTATTACTGAGTGTGGTGCAATGTGTTTGGGTGAAGTGTGTATCACTGAGTGTGGTGCAATGTGTTTGGGTGAAGTGTGTGTCAGTGAGTGTGGTGCAATGTGTTTGGGTGAAATGTGTCAGTGAGTGTGGTGCAATGTGTTTGGGTGAAATGTGTCAGTGAGTGTGTTGCAATGTGTTTGGGTGATGTGTGTGTCAGTGAGTGTGGTGCCATGTGTTTGGGTGAAGTGTGTCAGAGAGTGTGGTGCAATGTGTTTGGGGTGAAGTGTGTCAGTGAGTGTGGTGGTGTTTGGGTGAAGTGTGTCAGTGAGTGTGTTGCAATGTGTTTGGGTGATGTGTGTCAGTGAGTGTGGAGCAATGTGTTTGGGTGAAGTGTGTCAGTGAGTGTGGTGCAATGTGTTTGGGTTGAAGTGTGTCAGTGAGTGTGGTGCAATGTGTTTGGGTGAAGTGTGTCAGTGAGTGTGTTGCAATGTGTTTGGGTGATGTGTGTCAGTGAGTGTGGAGCAATGTGTTTGGGTGAAGTGTGTCAGTGGAGTGTGGTGCAATGTGTTTGGGTGAAGTGTGTCAGTGAGTGTGGTGCAATGTGTTTGGGTGAAGTGTGTCAGTGAGTGTGTTGCAATGTGTTTGGGTGAAGTGTGTCAGTGAGTGTGGTGCAATGTGTTTGGGTGATGTCTGTCAGTGAGTGCGGTGCAATGTGTTTGGGTGAAGTGTGTCAGTGAGTGTGGTGCAATGTGTTTGGGTGAAGTGCGTCAGTGAGTGTGGGGCAATGTGTTTGGGTGAAGTGCGTCAGTGAGTGTGGGGCAATGTGTTTGGATGAAGTGTGTCAGTGAATGCGGCGCAATGTGTTTGGGTGAAGTGTGTCAGTGAGTGTGGTGCAATGTGTTTGGGTGAAGTGTGTCAGTAAGTGTGGTGCAATGTGTTTGGGTGAAGTGTGTATTACTGAGTGTGGTGCAATGTGTTTGGGTGAAGTGTGTATTACTGAGTGTGGTGCAATGTGTATGGGTGAAGTGTGTATCACTGAGTGTGGTGCAATGTGTTTGGGTGAAGTGTGTGTCAGTGAGTGTGGTGCAATGTGTTTGGGTGAAGTGTGTCAGTGAGTGTGGCGCAATGTGTTTGGGTGAAGTGTGTCAGTGAGTGTGGTGCAATGTGTTTGGGTGAAGTGTGTCAGTAAGTGTGGTGCAATGTGTTTGGGGCCAGTGTGTATCAGTGAGTGTGGTGCAATGTGTTTGGGTGAAGTGTGTATTACTGAGTGTGGTGCAATGTGTTTGGGTGAAGTGTGTGTCAGTGAGTGTGGTGCAATGTGTTTGGGTGAAGTGTGTCAGTGAGTGTGGTGCAATGTGTTTGGGTGATGTGTGTCAGTGAGTGTGGAGCAATGTGTTTGGGTGATGTGTGTCAGTGAGTGTGGTGCAATGTGTTTGGGTGATGTGTGTCAGTGAGTGGGGAGCAATGTGTTTGGGTGATGTGTGTCAGTGAGTGTGGTGCAATGTGTTTGGGTGATGTGTGTCAGTGAGTGTGGTGCAATGTGTTTGGGTGATGTGTGTCAGTGAGTGTGGAGCAATGTGTTTGGGTGATGTGTGTCAGTGAGTGTGGTGCAATGTGTTTGGGTGATGTGTGTCAGTGAGTGTGGAGCAATGTGTTTGGGTGATGTGTGTCAGTGAGTGTGGTGCAATGTGTTTGGGGTGATGTGTGTCAGTGAGTGGGGAGCAATGTGTTTGGGTGATGTGTGTCAGTGAGTGTGGTGCAATGTGTTTGGGTGATGTGTGTCAGTGAGTGTGGTGCAATGTGTTTGGGTGAAGTGTGTCAGTGGGTGTGGTGCAATGTGTTTGGGTGAAGTTTGTCAGTGAGTGTGGTGCAATGTGCTTGGGTGATGTGTGTGTCAGTGAGTGTGTTGCAATGTGTTTGGGTGATGTGTGTCATTGAGTGTGGTGCAATGTGTTTGGGTGAAATGTGTCAGTAACTGTGGTGCAATGTGTTTGGGTGAAATGTGTCAGTGAGTGTGGTGCAATGTGTTTGGGTGAAATGTGTCAGTGAGTGTGGTGCAATGTGTTTGGGTAATGTGTGTCAGTGAGTGTGGGGCAATGTGTTTGGGTGATTGTGTGTCAGTGAGTGTGGTGCCATGTGTTTGGGTGAAGTGTGTCAGTGTTTGTGGTGCAATGTGTTTGGGTGAAGTGTGTCAGTGAGTGCGGTGCAATGTGTTTGGGAGAATTGTGTGTCAGTGAGTGTGGTGCAATGTGTTTGGGTGAAATGTGTCTGTGAGTGTGGTGCAATGTGTTTGGGAGATGTGTGTGTCAGTGAGAGTGGTGCAATATATTTGCGTGATGTGTGTCAGTGAGTGTGGTGCAATGTGTTTGGGTGAAGTGTGTCAGTGAGTGTGGTGCAATGTGTTAGGGTGATGTGTGTGTCAGTGAGTGTGGTGCAATGTGTTTGGGTGAAGTGTATCAGTGATTGTGGTGCTCTGTGTTTGGGTGAAGGGTGTCAGTGTGTGTGGTGTAATGTGTTTGGGTGATGTGTGTGTCAGTGAGTGTGGTGCAATGTGTTTGGATGAAGTGTGTGTCAGTGAGTGTGGTGCAATGTGTTTGGATGATGTGTGTGTCAGTGAGTGAGTTGCAATGTGTTTGGATGATGTGTGTGTCAGTGAGTGTGGTGCAATGTGTTTGGATGATGTGTGTGTCAGTGAGTGTGGTGCAATGTGTTTGGGTGAAGTGTGTCAGTGAGTGTGGTGCAATGTGTTTGGGTGAAGTGTGTCAGTGAGTGTGGTGCAATGTGTTTGGGTTAAGTGTGTTTCAATGAGTGTGGTGCAATGTGTTTGGGTGAAGTGTGTCAGTAAGTGTGGTGCAATGTGTTTGGGGCCAGTGTGTATCAGTGAGTGTGGTGCAATGTGTTTGGGTGATGTGTGTATTACTGAGTGTGGTGCAATGTGTTTGGGTGAAGTGTGTATCACTGAGTGTGGTGCAATGTGTTTGGGTGAAGTGTGTGTCAGTGAGTGTGGTGCAATGTGTTTGGGTGAAATGTGTCAGTGAGTGTGGTGCAATGTGTTTGGGTGAAATGTGTCAGTGAGTGTGTTGCAATGTGTTTGGGTGATGTGTGTGTCAGTGAGTGTGGTGCCATGTGTTTGGGTGAAGTGTGTCAGAGAGTGTGGTGCAATGTGTTTGGGTGAAGTGTGTCAGTGAGTGTGGTGGTGTTTGGGTGAAGTGTGTCAGTGAGTGTGTTGCAATGTGTTTGGGTGATGTGTGTCAGTGAGTGTGGAGCAATGTGTTTGGGTGAAGTGTGTCAGTGAGTGTGGTGCAATGTGTTTGGGTGAAGTGTGTCAGTGAGTGTGGTGCAATGTGTTTGGGTGAAGTGTGTCAGTGAGTGTGTTGCAATGTGTTTGGGTGATGTGTGTCAGTGAGTGTGGAGCAATGTGTTTGGGTGAAGTGTGTCAGTGAGTGTGGTGCAATGTGTTTGGGTGAAGTGTGTCAGTGAGTGTGGTGCAATGTGTTTGGGTGAAGTGTGTCAGTGAGTGTGTTGCAATGTGTTTGGGTGAAGTGTGTCAGTGAGTGTGGTGCAATGTGTTTGGGTGATGTCTGTCAGTGAGTGCGGTGCAATGTGTTTGGGTGAAGTGTGTCAGTGAGTGTGGTGCAATGTGTTTGGGTGAAGTGCGTCAGTGAGTGTGGGGCAATGTGTTTGGGTGAAGTGCGTCAGTGAGTGTGGGGCAATGTGTTTGGATGAAGTGTGTCAGTGAATGCGGCGCAATGTGTTTGGGTGAAGTGTGTCAGTGAGTGTGGTGCAATGTGTTTGGGTGAAGTGTGTCAGTAAGTGTGGTGCAATGTGTTTGGGTGAAGTGTGTATTACTGAGTGTGGTGCAATGTGTTTGGGTGAAGTGTGTATTACTGAGTGTGGTGCAATGTGTATGGGTGAAGTGTGTATCACTGAGTGTGGTGCAATGTGTTTGGGTGAAGTGTGTGTCAGTGAGTGTGGTGCAATGTGTTTGGGTGAAGTGTGTCAGTGAGTGTGGTGCAATGTGTTTGGGTGATGTGTGTCAGTGAGTGTGTTGCAATGTGTTTGGGTGAAGTGTGTCAGTGAGTGTGGTGCAATGTGTTTGGGTGAAGTGTGTCAGTGAGTGTGGTGCAATGTGTTTGGGTGAAGTGTGTTTCAATGAGTGTGGTGCAATGTGTTTGGGTGAAGTGTGTCAGTGAGTGCGGTGCAATGTGTTTGGGTGATGTCTGTCAGTGAGTGCGGTGCAATGTGTTTGGGTGAAGTGTGTCAGTGAGTGTGGTGCAATGTGTTTGGGTGAAGTGCGTCAGTGAGTGTGGGGCAATGTGTTTGGGTGAAGTGCATCAGTGAGTGTGGGGCAATGTGTTTGGATGAAGTGTGTCAGTGAATGCGGCGCAATGTGTTTGGGTGAAGTGTGTCAGTGAGTGTGGTGCAATGTGTTTGGGTGAAGTGTGTCAGTAAGTGTGGTGCAATGTGTTTGGGGCCAGTGTGTATCAGTGAGTGTGGTGCAATGTGTTTGGGTGAAGTGTGTATTACTGAGTGTGGTGCAATGTGTTTGGGTGAAGTGTGTGTCAGTGAGTGTGGTGCAATGTGTTTGGGTGAAGTGTGTCAGTGAGTGTGGTGCAATGTGTTTGGGTGATGTGTGTCAGTGAGTGTGGAGCAATGTGTTTGGGTGATGTGTGTCAGTGAGTGTGGTGCAATGTGTTTGGGTGATGTGTGTCAGTGAGTGGGGAGCAATGTGTTTGGGTGATGTGTGTCAGTGAGTGTGGTGCAATGTGTTTGGGTGATGTGTGTCAGTGAGTGTGGTGCAATGTGTTTGGGTGATGTGTGTCAGTGAGTGTGGAGCAATGTGTTTGGGTGATGTGTGTCAGTGAGTGTGGTGCAATGTGTTTGGGTGATGTGTGTCAGTGAGTGTGGAGCAATGTGTTTGGGTGATGTGTGTCAGTGAGTGTGGTGCAATGTGTTTGGGTGATGTGTGTCAGTGAGTGGGGAGCAATGTGTTTGGGTGATGTGTGTCAGTGAGTGTGGTGCAATGTGTTTGGGTGATGTGTGTCAGTGAGTGTGGTGCAATGTGTTTGGGTGAAGTGTGTCAGTGGGTGTGGTGCAATGTGTTTGGGTGAAGTTTGTCAGTGAGTGTGGTGCAATGTGCTTGGGTGATGTGTGTGTCAGTGAGTGTGTTGCAATGTGTTTGGGTGATGTGTGTCATTGAGTGTGGTGCAATGTGTTTGGGTGAAATGTGTCAGTAACTGTGGTGCAATGTGTTTGGGTGAAATGTGTCAGTGAGTGTGGTGCAATGTGTTTGGGTGAAATGTGTCAGTGAGTGTGGTGCAATGTGTTTGGGTAATGTGTGTCAGTGAGTGTGGGGCTATGTGTTTGGGTGATGTGTGTGTCAGTGAGTGTGGTGCCATGTGTTTGGGTGAAGTGTGTCAGTGAGTGTGGTGCAATGTGTTTGGGTGAAGTGTGTCAGTGAGTGCGGTGCAATGTGTTTGGGAGAATTGTGTGTCAGTGAGTGTGGTGCAATGTGTTTGGGTGAAATGTGTCTGTGAGTGTGGTGCAATGTGTTTGGGAGATGTGTGTGTCAGTGAGAGTGGTGCAATATATTTGCGTGATGTGTGTCAGTGAGTGTGGTGCAATGTGTTTGGGTGAAGTGTGTCAGTGAGTGTGGTGCAATGTGTTAGGGTGATGTGTGTGTCAGTGAGTGTGGTGCAATGTGTTTGGGTGAAGTGTATCAGTGATTGTGGTGCTCTGTGTTTGGGTGAAGGGTGTCAGTGAGTGTGGTGCAATGTGTTTGGGTGATGTCTGTCAGTGAGTGCGGTGCAATGTGTTTGGGTGAAGTGTGTCAGTGAGTGTGGTGCAATGTGTTTGGGGCCAGTGTGTATCAGTGAGTGTGGTGCAATGTGTTTGGGTGATGTGTGTATTACTGAGTGTGGTGCAATGTGTTTGGGTGAAGTGTGTATCACTGAGTGTGGTGCAATGTGTTTGGGTGAAGTGTGTGTCAGTGAGTGTGGTGCAATGTGTTTGGGTGAAATGTGTCAGTGAGTGTGGTGCAATGTGTTTGGGTGAATGTGTCAGTGAGTGTGTTGCAATGTGTTTGGGTGATGTGTGTGTCAGTGAGTGTGGTGCCATGTGTTTGGGTGAAGTGTGTCAGAGAGTGTGGTGCAATGTGTTTGGGTGAAGTGTGTCAGTGAGTGTGGTGGTATTTGGGTGAAGTGTGTCAGTGAGTGTGTTGCAATGTGTTTGGGTGATGTGTGTCAGTGAGTGTGGAGCAATGTGTTTGGGTGAAGTGTGTCAGTGAGTGTGGTGCAATGTGTTTGGGTGAAGTGTGTCAGTGAGTGTGGTGCAATGTGTTTGGGTGAAGTGTGTCAGTGAGTGTGGTGCAATGTGTTTGGGTGAAGTGTGTTTCAATGAGTGTGGTGCAATGTGTTTGGGTGAAGTGTGTATTACTGAGTGTGGTGCAATGTGTTTGGGTGAAGTGTGTGTCAGTGAGTGTGGTGCAATGTGTTTGGGTGAAATGTGTCAGTGAGTGTGGTGCAATGTGTTTGGGTGAAATGTGTCAGTGAGTGTGTTGCAATGTGTTTGGGTGATGTGTGTGTCAGTGAGTGTGGTGCCATGTGTTTGGGTGAAGTGTGTCAGTGAGTGTGGTGGTGTTTGGGTGAAATGTGTCAGTGAGTGTGTTGCAATGTGTTTGGGTGATGTGTGTGTCAGTGAGTGTGGTGCCATGTGTTTGGGTGAAGTGTGTCAGTGAGTGTGGTGCAATGTGTTTGGGTGAAGTGTGTCAGTGAGTCTGGTGCAATGTGTTTGGGTGAAGTGTGTCAGTGAGTGTGGTGCAATGTGTTTGGGTGAAGTGTGTCAATGAGTGTGTTGCAATGTGTTTGGGTGAAGTGTGTCAGTGAGTGTGGTGCAATGTGTTTGGGTGAAGTGTGTCAGTGAGTGTGGTGCAATGTGTTTGGGTGAAGTGTGTCACTGAGTGTGGTGCAATGTGTTTGGGTGAAGTGTGTTTCAATGAGTGTGGTGCAATGTGTTTGGGTGAAGTGTGTCAGTGAGTGCGGTGCAATGTGTTTGGGTGAAGTGTGTTTCAATGAGTGTGGTGCAATGTGTTTGGGTGAAGTGCGTCAGTGAGTGTGGGGCAATGTGTTTGGATGAAGTGTGTCAGTGAATGCGGCGCAATGTGTTTGGGTGAAGTGTGTCAGTGAGTGTGGTGCAATGTGTTTGGGTGAAGTGTGTCAGTAAGTGTGGTGCAATGTGTTTGGGGCCAGTGTGTATCAGTGAGTGTGGTGCAATGTGTTTGGGTGAAGTGTGTATTACTGAGTGTGGTGCAATGTGTTTGGGTGAAGTGTGTATCACTGAGTGTGGTGCAATGTGTTTGGGTGAAGTGTGTGTCAGTGAGTGTGGTGCAATGTGTTTGGGTGAAGTGTGTCAGTGAGTGTGTTGCAATGTGTTTGGGTGATGTGTGTCAGTGAGTGTGGAGCAATGTGTTTGGGTGAAGTGTGTCAGTGAGTGTGGTGCAATGTGTTTGGGTGAAGTGTGTCAGTGAGTGTGGTGCAATGTGTTTGGGTGAAGTGTGTCAGTAAGTGTGGGGCAATGTGTTTGGGTGAAGTGCGTCAGTGAGTGTGGTGCAATGTGTTTGGGTGAAGTGCGTCAGTGAGTGTGGGGCAATGTGTTTGGGTGAAGTGCGTCAGTGAGTGTGGGGCAATGTGTTTGGGTGAAGTGCCTCAGTGAGTGTGGTGCAATGTGTTTGGGTGAAGTGCGTCAGTGAGTGTGGGGCAATGTGTTTGGATGAAGTGTGTCAGTGAATGCGGCGCAATGTGTTTGGGTGAAGTGTGTCAGTGAGTGTGGTGCAATGTGTTTGGGTGAAGTTTGTCAGTGAGTGTGGTGCAATGTGCTTGGGGTGATGTGTGTGTCAGTGAGTGTGTTGCAATGTGTTTGGGTGATGTGTGTCATTGAGTGTGGTGCAATGTGTTTGGGTGAAATGTGTCAGTAACTGTGGTGCAATGTGTTTGGGTGAAATGTGTCAGTGAGTGTGGTGCAATGTGTTTGGGTAATGTGTGTCAGTGAGTGTGGGGCTATGTGTTTGGGTGATGTGTGTGTCAGTGAGTGTGGTGCCATGTGTTTGGGTGAAGTGTGTCAGTGAGTGTGGTGCAATGTGTTTGGGTGAAGTGTGTCAGTGAGTGCGGTGCAATGTGTTTGGGAGAATTGTGTGTCAGTGGGTGTGGTGCAATGTGTTTGGGTGAAATGTGTCTGTGAGTGTGGTGCAATGTGTTTGGGAGATGTGTGTGGCAGTGAGAGTGGTGCAATATATTTGCGTGATGTGTGTCAGTGAGTGTGGTGCAATGTGTTTGGGTGAAGTGTGTCAGTGAGTGTGTGCAATGTGTTAGGGTGATGTGTGTGTCAGTGAGTGTGGTGCAATGTGTTTGGGTGAAGTGTATCAGTGATTGTGGTGCTCTGTGTTTGGGTGAAGGGTGTCAGTGAGTGTGGTGAATGTGTTTGGGTGATGTGTGTGTCAGTGAGTGTGGTGCAATGTGTTTGGATGATGTGTGTGTCAGTGAGTGTGGTGCAATGTGTTTGGATGATGTGTGTGTCAGTGAGTGTGTTGCAATGTGTTTGGATGATGTGTGTGTCAGTGGAGTGGGTGCAATGTGTTTGGATGATGTGTGTGTCAGTGAGTGTGGTGCAATGTGTTTGGGTGAAGTGTGTCAGTGAGTGTGGTGCAATTTGTTTGGGTGAAGTGTGTCAGTGAGTGTGGTGCAATGTGTTTGGGTGAAATGTGTCAGTGAGTGTGGTGCAATGTGTTTGGGTGAAGTGTGTTTCAATGAGTGTGGTGCAATGTGTTTGGGTGAAGTGTGTCAGTGAGTGTGGTGTAATGTGTTTGGGTGATGTCTGTCATTGAGTGTGGTGCAATGTGTTTGGGTGAAGTGTGTCAGTGAGTGTGGTGCAATGTGTTTGGGTGAAGTGTGTCAGTAAGTGTGGTGCAATGTGTTTGGGGCAAGTGTGTATCAGTGAGTGTGGTGCAATGTGTTTGGGTGAAGTGTGTCAGTGAGTGCGGTGCAATCTGTTTGGGTGAAGTGTGTCACTGAGTGTGGTGCAATTTGTTTGGGTGAAGTGTGTATCACTGAGTGTGGTGAAATGTGTTTGGGTGAAGTGTGCGTCAGTGAGTGTGGTGCAATGTTTTTTGGGTGAAGTGTGTCAGTGAGTGCGGTGCAATGTGTTTGGGAGAATTGTGTGTCAGTGAGTGTGGTGCAATGTGTTTGGGTGAAATGTGTCTGTGAGTGTGGTGCAATGTGTTTGGGAGATGTGTGTGTCAGTGAGAGTGGTGCAATATATTTGCGTGATGTGTGTCAGTGAGTGTGGTGCAATGTGTTTGGGTGAAGTGTGTCAGTGAGTGTGGTGCAATGTGTTAGGGTGATGTGTGTGTCAGTGAGTGTGGTGCAATGTGTTTGGGTGAAGTGTATCAGTGATTGTGGTGCTCTGTGTTTGGGTGAAGGGTGTCAGTGAGTGTGGTGTAATGTGTTTGGGTGATGTGTGTGTCAGTGAGTGTGGTGCAATGTGTTTGGATGATGTGTGTGTCAGTGAGTGTGGTGCAATGTGTTTGGATGATGTGTGTGTCAGTGAGTGAGTTGCAATGTGTTTGGATGATGTGTGTGTCAGTGAGTGTGGTGCAATGTGTTTGGATGATGTGTGTGTCAGTGAGTGTGGTGCAATGTCTTTGGGTGAAGTGTGTCAGTGAGTGTGGTGCAATGTGTTTGGGTGAAGTGTGTCAGTGAGTGTGGTGCAATGTGTTTGGGTGAAGTGTGTTTCAATGAGTGTGGTGCAATGTGTTTGGGTGAAGTGTGTCAGTGAGTGTGGTGCAATGTGTTTGGGTGATGTCTGTCATTGAGTGTGGTGCAATGTGTTTGGGTGAAGTGTGTCAGTGAGTGTTTGGCAATGTGTTTGGGTGAAGTGTGTAACACTGAGTGTGGTGCAATGTTTTTGGGTGAAGTGTGTCAGTGAGTGTGGTGCAATTTGTTTGGGTGAAGTGTGTATCACTGAGTGTGGTGCAATGTGTTTGGGTGAAGTGTGTGTCAGTGAGTGTGGGGCAATGTGTTTGGTGAAGTGTGTCAGTGAGTGTGGTGCAATGTGTTTGGGTGAAGTGTGTATCAGTGAGTGTGGTGCAATGTCTTTGGGTGAAGTGTGTCAGTGAGTGTGGTGCAATGTGTTTGGGTGAAGTGTGTTAGTGAGTGTGGTGCAATGTGTTTGGGTGAAGTGTGTCAGTGAGTGTGGTGCAATGTGTTTGGGTGAAGTGTGTCATTGAGTGTGGCGCAATGTGTTTGGGTGAAGTGTGTTAGTGAGTGTGGCGCAATGTGTTTGGGTGAAGTGTGTCAGTGAGTGTGGTGCACTGTGTTTGGGTGAAGTGCGTCAGTGAGTATGGGGCAATGTGTTTGGGTGAAGTGTGTCAGTGAGTGTGGTTCAATGTGTTTGGATGAAGTGTGTCAGTGAGTGCGGCGCAACGTGTTTGGGTGAAGTGTGTCAGTGAGTGTGGTGCCATGTGTTTGGGTGAAGTGTGTCAGTGAGTGTGGTGCAATGTGTTTGGGTGATGTGTGTGTCAGTGAGTGTGGTGCAATGTGTTTGGGTGAAGTGTGTCAGTGAGTGTGGTGCAATGTGATTGGGTGAGGTGTGTCAGGGAGTGTGTGCAATGTGTTTGGGTGATGTGTGTCAGTGAGTGTGGTGCAATGTGTTTGGGTGATGTGTGTCAGTGAGTCTGGTGCAAAGCGTTGGGTGAAGTGTGTCAGTGAGTGCGGTGCAATCTTTTTGGGTGAAGTGTGTCAGTGAGTGTGGTGCAACGTGTTTGGGTGATGTGTGTGTCAGTGAGTGTGGTGCAATGTGTTTGGGTGAAGTGTGTCAGTGAGTGTGGTGCAATGTGTTTGGGTGAAGTGTGTCAGTGAGTGTGGTGCAATGTGTTTGGGTGAAGTGTGTCAGTGAGTGTGGTGCAATGTGTTTGGGTGAAGTGTGTCAGTGAGTGTGGTGCAATGTGTTTGGGTGAAATGTGTCAGTGAGTGTGGTGCAATGTGTTTGGGTGAAATGTGTCAGTGAGTGTGGCGCAAGGTGTTTGGGTGAAGTGTGTCAGTGAGTGTGGTGCAATGTGTTTGGGTGATGTGTGTGTCAGTGAGTGCGGTGCAATGTGTTTGGGTGAAGTGTGTCAGTGAGTGTGGCGCAATGTGTTTGGGTGAAGCGTGTCAGTGAGTGTGGTGCAATGTGTTTGGGTGATGTGTGTGTCAGTGAGTGTGGTGCAATGTGTTTGGGTGAAGTGTGTCAGTAAGTGTGATGCAATATCTTTGCGGCCAGTGTGTATCAGTGAGTGTGGTGCAATGTGTTTGGGTGAAGTGTGTCAGTGAGTGCGGTGCAATATGTTTGGGTGAAGTGTGTCACTGAGTGTGGTGCAATTTGTTTGGGTGAAGTGTGTATCAGTGAGTGTGGTGCAATGTGTTTGTGTGAAGTGTTTGTCAGTGAGTGTGGTGCAATGTGCTTGGGTGATGTGTGTGTCAGTGAGTGTGTTGCAATGTGTTTGGGTGATGTGTGTCATTGAGTGTGGTGCAATGTGTTTGGGTGAAATGTGTCAGTGAGTGGTGCAATGTGTTTGGGTGAAATGTGTCAGTGAGTGTGGTGCAATGTGTTTGGGTGAATTGTGTCAGTGAGTGTGGTGCAATGTGTTTGGGTGATGTGTGTCAGTGAGTGTGGTGCAATGTGTTTGGGTGATGTGTGTGTCAGTGAGTATGGTGCAATGTGTTTGGGTGATCTGTGTGTCAGTGAGTGTGGTGCAATGTGTTTGGGTGAAGTGTGTCAGTGAGTGTGGTGCAATGTGTTTGGGTGAAGTGTGTCAGTGAGTGTGGTGCAATGTGTTTGGGTGAAGTGTGTCAGTGAGTGTGGTGCAATGTGTTTGGGTGTAGTGTGTCAGTGAGTGTGGTGCAATGTGTTTGGGTGATGTGTGTCAGTGAGTGTGGTGGAATCTTTTTGGGTGAAGTGTGTCAGTGAGTCTGGTGCAATGTGTTTGGGTGAAGTGTGTCAGTGAGTGTGGTGCAATGTGTTTGGGTGATGTGTGTGTCAATGAGTGTGTTGCAATGTGTTTGGGTGAAGTGTGTCAGTGAGTGTGGTGCAATGTGTTTGGGTGAAGTGTGTCAGTGAGTGTGGTGCAATGTGTTTGGGTGATGTGTGTGTCAGTGAGTGTGGTGCAATGTGTTTGGGTGAAGTGTGTCAGTGAGTGTGGTGCAATGTGTTTGGGTGAAGTGTGTCAGTGAGTGTGGTGCAATGTGTTTGGGTGAAGTGTGTCAGTGAGTGTGGTGCAATGTGTTTGGGTGAAATGTGTCTGAGTGTGGTGCAATGTGTTTGGGTGAAGTGTGTCAGTGAGTGTGGAGCAATGTGTTTGGGTGAAGTGTGTCAGTGACTGGGGAGCAATGTGTTTGGGTGAAATGTGTCTGAGTGTGGTGCAATGTGATTGGGTGATTGTGGTGCAATGTGTTTGGCTGAAGTGTGTCAGTGAGTGTGGAGCAATGTGTTTGGGTGAAGTGTGTCAGTGAGTGTGGTGCAATGTGTTTGGGTGAAGTGTGTCAGTGAGTGTGGTGCAATGTGTTTGGGTGATGTGTGTCAGTGACTGGGGAGCAATGTGTTTGGGTGATGTGTGTCAGTGAGTGTGGTGCAATGTGTTTGGGTGATGTGTGTCAGTGAGTGTGGTGCAATGTGTTTGGCTGATGTGTGTCAGTGAGTGTGGTGCAATGTGTTTGGGTGAAGTGTGTCAGTGGGTGTGGTGCAATGTGTTTGGGTGAAGTGTGTCAGTGAGTGTGGTGCAATGTGCTTGGGTGATGTGTGTGTCAGTGAATGTGTTGCAATGTGTTTGGGTGATGTGTGTCATTGAGTGTGGTGCAATGTGTTTGGGTGAAATGTGTCAGTGAGTGTGGTGCAATGTGTTTGGGTGATGTGTGTCAGTGAGTGCGGTGCAATGTGTTTGGGTGATGTGTGTCAGTGAGTGCGGTGCAATGTGTTTGGGTGCTGTGTGTGTCAGTGAGTGTGGTGCAATGTGTTTGGGTGCTGTGTGTGTCAGTGAGTGTGGTGCAATGTGTTTGGGTGATGTGTGTCAGTGATTGTGGTGCAATGTGTTTGGGTGATGTGTGTGTCAGTGAGTGTGGTGCAATGTGTTTGGGTGAAGTGTGTCAGTGAGTGTGGTGCAATGTGTTTGGGTGATGTGTGTCTCAGTGAGTGTGGTGCAATGTGTTTGGGTGAAGTGTGTTTCAATGAGTGTGGTGCAATGTGTTTGGGTGAAGTGTGTCAGTGAGTGTGGTGCAATGTGTTTGGGTGATGTCTGTCAGTGAGTGCGGTGCAATGTGTTTGGGTGAAGTGTGTCAGTGAGTGTGGTGCAATGTGTTTGGGTGAAGTGCGTCAGTGAGTGTGGGGCAGTGTGTTTGGGTGAAGTGCGTCAGTGAGTGCGGTGCAATGTGTTTGGGTGAAGTGTGTCAGTGAGTGTGGTGCAATGTGTTTGGGTGAAGTGTGTCAGTAAGTGTGGTGCAATGTGTTTGGGGCCAGTGTGTATCAGTGAGTGTGGTGCAATGTGTTTGGGTGAAGTGTGTCAGTGAGTGCGGTGCAATCTGTTTGGGTGAAGTGTGTCACTGAGTGTGGTGCAATGTGTTTGGGTGAAGTGTGTGTCAGTGAGTGTGGTGCAATGTGTTTGGGTGATGTGTGTCCGTGAGTGTGGAGCAATGTGTTTGGGTGATGTGTGTCAGTGAGTGTGGTGCAATGTGTTTGGGTGATGTGTGTCAGTGAGTGGGGAGCAATGTGTTTGGGTGATGTGTGTCAGTGAGTGTGGTGCAATGTGTTTGGGTGATGTGTGTCAGTGAGTGTGGTGCAATGTGTTTGGGTGATGTGTGTCAGTGAGTGGGGAGCAATGTGTTTGGGTGATGTGTGTCAGTGAGTGTGGTGCAATGTGTTTGGGTGATGTGTGTCAGTGAGTGTGGTGCAATGTGTTTGGGTGAAGTGTGTCAGTGAGTGTGGTGCAATGTGTTTGGGTCTTGTGTGTCAGTGAGTGTGGTGCAATGTGCTTGGCTGATGTGTGTGTCAGTGAGTGTGTTGCAATGTGTTTGGGTGATGTGTGTCATTGAGTGTGGTGCAATGCGTTTCGGTGAAATGTGTCAGTGAGTGTGGTGCAATGTGTTTGGGTGAAATGTGTCAGTGAGTGTGGTGCAATGTGTTTGGGTGAAATGTGTCAGTGAGTGTGTTGCAATGTGTTTGGGTGATGTGTGTGTCAGTGAGTGTGGTGCCATGTGTTTGGGTGAAGTGTGTCAGAGAGTGTGGTGCAATGTGTTTGGGTGAAGTGTGTCAGTGAGTGTGGTGCAATGTGTTTGGGTGAAGTGTGTCAGTGAGTGTGGTGCAATGTGTTTGGGTGAAGTGTGTCAGTGAGTGTGGTGCAATGTGTTTGGGTGATGTGTGTGTCAATGAGTGTGTTGCAATGTGTTTGGGTGAAGTGTGTCAGTGAGTGTGGTGCAATGTGTTTGGGTGAAGTGTGTTTCAATGAGTGTGGTGCAATGTGTTTGGGTGAAGTGTGTCAGTGAGTGCAGTGCAATGTGTTTGGGTGATGTCTGTCAGTGAGTGTGGTGCAATGTGTTTGGGTGAAGTGCGTCAGTGAGTGTGGGGCAATGTGTTTGGGTGAAGTGCGTCAGTGAGTGTGGGGCAATGTGTTTGGATGAAGTGTGTCAGTGAATGCGGCGCAATGTGTTTGGGTGAAGTGTGTCAGTGAGTGTGGTGCAATGTGTTTGGGTGAAGTGTGTCAGTAAGTGTGGTGCAATGTGTTTGGGGCCAGTGTGTATCAGTGAGTGTGGTGCAATGTGTTTGGGTGAAGTGTGTATTACTGAGTGTGGTGCAATGTGTTTGGGTGAAGTGTGTATCACTGAGTGTGGTGCAATGTGTTTGGGTGAAGTGTGTGTCAGTGAGTGTGGTGCAATGTGTTTGGGTGAAGTGTGTCAGTGAGTGTGTTGCAATGTGTTTGGGTGATGTGTGTCAGTGAGTGTGGAGCAATGTGTTTGGGTGATGTGTGTCAGTGAGTGTGGTGCAATGTGTTTGGGTGATGTGTGTCAGTGAGTGTGGTGCAATGTGTTTGGGTGAAGTGTGTCAGTGGGTGTGGTGCAATGTGTTTGGGTGAAGTTTGTCAGTGAGTGTGGTGCAATGTGCTTGGGTGATGTGTGTGTCAGTGAGTGTGTTGCAATGTGCTTGGGTGATGTGTGTGTCAGTGAGTGTGGTGCAATGTGCTTGGGTGATGTGTGTGTCAGTGAGTGTGGTGCAATGTGTTTGGGTGAAATGTGTCAGTGAGTGTGGTGCAATGTGTTTGGGTGAAATGTGTCAGTGAGTGTGGTGCAATGTGTTTGGGTAATGTGTGTCAGTGAGTGTGGGGCAATGTGTTTGGGTGATGTGTGTGTCAGTGAGTGTGGTGCCATGTGTTTGGGTGAAGTGTGTCAGTGAGTGTGGTGCAATGTGTTTGGGTGAAGTGTGTCAGTGAGTGCGGTGCAATGTGTTTGGGAGAATTGTGTGTCAGTGAGTGTGGTGCAATATATTTGCGTGATGTGTGTCAGTGAGTGTGGTGCAATGTGTTTGGGTGAAGTGTGTCAGTGAGTGCGGTGCAATGTGTTTGGGAGATGTGTGGGTCAGTGGGAGTGGTGCAATATATTTGCGTGATGTGTGTCAGTGAGTGTGGTGCAATGTGTTTGGGTGAAGTGTGTCAGTGAGTGTGGTGCAATGTGTTAGGGTGATGTGTGTGTCAGTGAGTGTGGTGCAATGTGTTTGGGTGAAGTGTATCAGTGATTCTGGTGCTCTGTGTTTGGGTGAAGTGTGTCAGTGAGTGTGGTGTAATGTGTTTGGGTGATGTGTGTGTCAGTGAGTGTGGTGCAATGTGTTTGGATGATGTGTGTGTCAGTGAGTGTGGTGCAATGTGTTTGGATGATGTGTGTGTCAGTGAGTGAGTTGCAATGTGTTTGGATGATGTGTGTGTCAGTGAGTGTGGTGCAATGTGTTTGGATGATGTGTGTGTCAGTGAGTGTGGTGCAATGTGTTTGGGTGAAGTGTGTCAGTGAGTGTGGTGCAATTTGTTTGGGTGAAGTGTGTCAGTGAGTGTGGTGCAATGTGTTTGGGTGAAGTGTGTTTCAATGAGTGTGGAGCAATGTGTTTGGGTGAAGTGTGTCAGTGAGTGTGGTGTAATGTGTTTGGGTGATGTCTGTCATTGAGTGTGGTGCAATGTGTTTGGGTGAAGTGTGTCAGTAAGTGTGGTGCAATGTGTTTGGGGCCAGTGTGTATCAGTGAGTGTGGTGCAATGTGTTTGGGTGAAGTGTGTCAGTGAGTGCGGTGCAATCTGTTTGGGTGAAGTGTGTCACTGAGTGTGGTGCAATTTGTTTGGGTGAAGTGTGTATCACTGAGTGTGGTGAAATGTGTTTGGGTGAAGTGAGTGTGGTGCAATGTGTTTGGGTGAAGTGTGTCAGTGAGTGCGGTGCAATGTGTTTGGGAGAATTGTGTGTCAGTGAGTGTGGTGCAATGTGTTTGGGTGAAATGTGTCTGTGAGTGTGGTGCAATGTGTTTGGGAGATGTGTGTGTCAGTGAGAGTGGTGCAATATATTTGCGTGATGTGTGTCAGTGAGTGTGGTGCAATGTGTTTGGGTGAAGTGTGTCAGTGAGTGTGGTGCAATGTGTTAGGGTGATGTGTGTGTCAGTGAGTGTGGTGCAATGTGTTTGGGTGAAGTGTATCAGTGATTGTGGTGATCTGTGTTTGGGTGAAGGGTGTCAGTGAGTGTGGTGTAATGTGTTTGGGTGATGTGTGTGTCAGTGAGTGTGGTGCAATGTGTTTGGATGATGTGTGTGTCAGTGAGTGTGGTGCAATGTGTTTGGATGATGTGTGTGTCAGTGAGTGAGTTGCAATGTGTTTGGATGATGTGTGTGTCAGTGAGTGTGGTGCAATGTGTTTGGATGATGTGTGTGTCAGTGAGTGTGGTGCAATGTGTTTGGGTGAAGTGTGTCAGTGAGTGTGGTGCAATGTGTTTGGGTGAAGTGTGTCAGTGAGTGTGGTGCAATGTGTTTGGGTGAAGTGTGTCAGTGAGTGTGGTGCAATGTGTTTGGGTGAAGTGTGTCAGTGAGTGTGGTGCAATGTGTTTGGGTGAAGTGTGTCATTGAGTGTGGTGCAATGTGTTTGGGTGAAGTGTGTCAGTGAGTGTGGTGCAATGTGTTTGGGTGATTTGTGTGTCAGTGAGTGTGGTGCAATGTGTTTGGGTGAAGTGTGTCAGTGAGTGTGGTGCAATGTGTTTGAGTGTAGTGTGTCAGTGAGTGTGGTGCAATGTGTTTGGATGATGTGTGTGTCAGTGAGTGTGGTGCAATGTGTTTGGGTGAAGTGTGTCAGTGAGTGTGGTGCAATGTGTTTGGGTGAAGTGTGTCAGTGAGTGTGGTGCAATTTGTTTGGGTGAAGTGTGTCAGTGAGTGTGATGCAATGTGTTTGGGTGAAGTGTGTCAGTGAGTGTGGTGCAATGTGTTTGAGTGTAGTGTGTCAGTGAGTGTGGTGCAATGTGTTTGGATGATGTGTGTGTCAGTGAGTGTGGTGCAATGTGTTTGGGTGAAGTGTGTCAGTGAGTGTGGTGCAATTTGTTTGGGTGAAGTGTGTCAGTGAGTGTGGTGCAATGTGTTTGGATGATGTGTGTGTCAGTGAGTGAGTTGCAATGTGTTTGGATGATGTGTGTGTCAGTGAGTGTGGTGCAATGTGTTTGGGTGAAGTGTGTTTCATTGAGTGTGGTGCCATGTGTTTGGGTGAAGTGTGTCAGTGAGTGTGGTGCAATGTGTTTGGGTGAAGTGTGTCAGTGAGTGTGGTGCAATGTGTTTGGGTGAAGTGTGTCAGTGAGTGTGGTGCAATGTGTTTGGGTGATGTCTGTCATTGAGTGTGGTGCAATGTGTTTGGGTGAAGTGTGTTTCAATGAGTGTGGTGCAATGTGTTTGGGTGAAGTGGTGTCAGTGAGTGCGGTGCAATGTGTTTGGGTGATGTGTGTCATTGAGTGTGGTGCAATGTGTTTGGGTGAAGTGTGTCAGTGAGTGTTTGGCAATGTGTTTGGGTGAAGTGTGTATCACTGAGTGTGGTGCAATGTTTTTGGGTGAAGTGTGTAAGTGAGTGTGGTGCAATTTGTTTGGGTGAAGTGTGTATCACTGAGTGTGGTGCAATGTGTTTGGGTGAAGTGTGTGTCAGTGAGTGTGGGGCAATGTGTTTGGGTGAATTGTGTGACAGTGAGTGTGGTGCAATGTGTTTGGTGAAGTGTGTCAGTGAGTGTGGTGCAATGTGTTTGGGTGAAGTGTGTATCAGTGAGTGTGGTGCAATGTCTTTGGGTGAAGTGTGTTAGTGAGTGTGGTGCAATGTGTTTGGGTGAAGTGTGTCAGTGAGTGTGTTGCAATGTGTTTGGGTGAAGTGTGTCATTGCGTGTGGCGCAATGTGTTTGGGTGAAGTGTGTTAGTGAGTGTGGCGCAATGTGTTTGGGTGATGTGTGTCAGTGAGTGTGGTGCAATGTGTTTGGGTGAAGTGTGTCAGTGAGTGTGGTGCAATGTGTTTGGGTGAAATGTGTCAGTGAGTTTAGTGCAATGTGTTTGGGTGATGTGTGTCTGTGAGTGTGGTGCAATGTGTTTGGGGGAAGTGTGTGTCAGTGAGAGTGGTGCAATGTGTTTGGGTGATGTGTATGTCAATGAGTGTGTTGCAATGTGTTTGGGTGAAGTGTGTCAGTGAGTGTGGTGCAATGTGTTTGGGTGAAGTGTGTCAGTGAGTGTGGTGCAATGTGTTTGGGTGATGTGTGTGTCTGTGAGTGTGGTGCAATGTGTTTGGGTGAAGTGTGTCAGTGAGTATGGTGCAATGTGTTTGGGTGAAGTGTGTCAGTGAGTGCGGTGCAATGTGTTTGGGAGAATTGTGTGTCAGTGAGTGTGGTGCAATATATTTGCGTGATGTGTGTCAGTGAGTGTGGTGCAATGTGTTTGGGTGAAGTGTGTCAGTGAGTGCGGTGCAATGTGTTTGGGAGATGTGTGGGTCAGTGGGAGTGGTGCAATATATTTGCGTGATGTGTGTCAGTGAGTGTGGTGCAATGTGTTTGGGTGAAGTGTGTCAGTGAGTGTGGTGCAATGTGTTAGGGTGATGTGTGTGTCAGTGAGTGTGGTGCAATGTGTTTGGGTGAAGTGTATCAGTGATTCTGGTGCTCTGTGTTTGGGTGAAGTGTGTCAGTGAGTGTGGTGTAATGTGTTTGGGTGATGTGTGTGTCAGTGAGTGTGGTGCAATGTGTTTGGATGATGTGTGTGTCAGTGAGTGTGGTGCAATGTGTTTGGATGATGTGTGTGTCAGTGAGTGAGTTGCAATGTGTTTGGATGATGTGTGTGTCAGTGAGTGTGGTGCAATGTGTTTGGATGATGTGTGTGTCAGTGAGTGTGGTGCAATGTGTTTGGGTGAAGTGTGTCAGTGAGTGTGGTGCAATTTGTTTGGGTGAAGTGTGTCAGTGAGTGTGGTGCAATGTGTTTGGGTGAAGTGTGTTTCAATGAGTGTGGAGCAATGTGTTTGGGTGAAGTGTGTCAGTGAGTGTGGTGTAATGTGTTTGGGTGATGTCTGTCATTGAGTGTGGTGCAATGTGTTTGGGTGAAGTGTGTCAGTAAGTGTGGTGCAATGTGTTTGGGGCCAGTGTGTATCAGTGAGTGTGGTGCAATGTGTTTGGGTGAAGTGTGTCAGTGAGTGCGGTGCAATCTGTTTGGGTGAAGTGTGTCACTGAGTGTGGTGCAATATGTTTGGGTGAAGTGTGTATCACTGAGTGTGGTGAAATGTGTTTGGGTGAAGTGAGTGTGGTGCAATGTGTTTGGGTGAAGTGTGTCAGTGAGTGCGGTGCAATGTGTTTGGGAGAATTGTGTGTCAGTGAGTGTGGTGCAATGTGTTTGGGTGAAATGTGTCTGTGAGTGTGGTGCAATGTGTTTGGGAGATGTGTGTGTCAGTGAGTGGTGCAATATATTTGCGTGATGTGTGTCAGTGAGTGTGGTGCAATGTGTTTGGGTGAAGTGTGTCAGTGAGTGTGGTGCAATGTGTTAGGGTGATGTGTGTGTCAGTGAGTGTGGTGCAATGTGTTTGGGTGAAGTGTATCAGTGATTGTGGTGCTCTGTGTTTGGGTGAAGGGTGTCAGTGAGTGTGGTGTAATGTGTTTGGGTGATGTGTGTGTCAGTGAGTGTGGTGCAATGTGTTTGGATGATGTGTGTGTCAGTGAGTGTGGTGCAATGTGTTTGGATGATGTGTGTGTCAGTGAGTGAGTTGCAATGTGTTTGGATGATGTGTGTGTCAGTGAGTGTGGTGCAATGTGTTTGGATGATGTGTGTGTCAGTGAGTGTGGTGCAATGTGTTTGGGTGAAGTGTGTCAGTGAGTGTGGTGCAATGTGTTTGGGTGAGGTGTGTCAGTGAGTGTGGTGCAATGTGTTTGGGTGAAGTGTGTCAGTGAGTGTGGTGCAATGTGTTTGGGTGAAGTGTGTCAGTGAGTGTGGTGCAATGTGTTTGGGTGAAGTGTGTCATTGAGTGTGGTGCAATGTGTTTGGGTGAAGTGTGTCAGTGAGTGTGGTGCAATGTGTTTGGGTGATTTGTGTGTCAGTGAGTGTGGTGCAATGTGTTTGGGTGAAGTGTGTCAGTGAGTGTGGTGCAATGTGTTTGAGTGTAGTGTGTCAGTGAGTGTGGTGCAATGTGTTTGGATGATGTGTGTGTCAGTGAGTGTGGTGCAATGTGTTTGGGTGAAGTGTGTCAGTGAGTGTGGTGCAATGTGTTTGGGTGAAGTGTGTCAGTGAGTGTGGTGCAATTTGTTTGGGTGAAGTGTGTCAGTGAGTGTGATGCAATGTGTTTGGGTGAAGTGTGTCAGTGAGTGTGGTGCAATGTGTTTGAGTGTAGTGTGTCAGTGAGTGTGGTGCAATGTGTTTGGATGATGTGTGTGTCAGTGAGTGTGGTGCAATGTGTTTGGGTGAAGTGTGTCAGTGAGTGTGGTGCAATTTGTTTGGGTGAAGTGTGTCAGTGAGTGTGGTGCAATGTGTTTGGATGATGTGTGTGTCAGTGAGTGAGTTGCAATGTGTTTGGATGATGTGTGTGTCAGTGAGTGTGGTGCAATGTGTTTGGGTGAAGTGTGTTTCATTGAGTGTGGTGCCATGTGTTTGGGTGAAGTGTGTCAGTGAGTGTGGTGCAATGTGTTTGGGTGAAGTGTGTCAGTGAGTGTGGTGCAATGTGTTTGGGTGAAGTGTGTCAGTGAGTGTGGTGCAATGTGTTTGGGTGATGTCTGTCATTGAGTGTGGTGCAATGTGTTTGGGTGAAGTGTGTTTCAATGAGTGTGGTGCAATGTGTTTGGGTGAAGTGTGTCAGTGAGTGCGGTGCAATGTGTTTGGGTGATGTGTGTCATTGAGTGTGGTGCAATGTGTTTGGGTGAAGTGTGTCAGTGAGTGTTTGGCAATGTGTTTGGGTGAAGTGTGTATCACTGAGTGTGGTGCAATGTTTTTGGGTGAAGTGTGTAAGTGAGTGTGGTGCAATTTGTTTGGGTGAAGTGTGTATCACTGAGTGTGGTGCAATGTGTTTGGGTGAAGTGTGTGTCAGTGAGTGTGGGGCAATGTGTTTGGGTGAATTGTGTGACAGTGAGTGTGGTGCAATGTGTTTGGGTGAAGTGTGTCAGTGAGTGTGGTGCAATGTGTTTGGGTGAAGTGTGTATCAGTGAGTGTGGTGCAATGTCTTTGGGTGAAGTGTGTTAGTGAGTGTGGTGCAATGTGTTTGGGTGAAGTGTGTCAGTGAGTGTGTTGCAATGTGTTTGGGTGAAGTGTGTCATTGAGTGTGGCGCAATGTGTTTGGGTGAAGTGTGTTAGTGAGTGTGGCGCAATGTGTTTGGGTGATGTGTGTCAGTGAGTGTGGTGCAATGTGTTTGGGTGAAGTGTGTCAGTGAGTGTGGTGCAATGTGTTTGGGTGAAATGTGTCAGTGAGTTTAGTGCAATGTGTTTGGGTGATGTGTGTCTGTGAGTGTGGTGCAATGTGTTTGGGGGAAGTGTGTGTCAGTGAGAGTGGTGCAATGTGTTTGGGTGATGTGTATGTCAATGAGTGTGTTGCAATGTGTTTGGGTGAAGTGTGTCAGTGAGTGTGGTGCAATGTGTTTGGGTGAAGTGTGTCAGTGAGTGTGGTGCAATGTGTTTGGGTGATGTGTGTGTCTGTGAGTGTGGTGCAATGTGTTTGGGTGAAGTGTGTCAGTGAGTGTGGTGCAATGTGTTTGGGTGAAGTGTGTCAGTGAGTGTGGTGCAATGTGTTTGGGTGAAGTGTGTCAGTGACTGTGGTGCAATGTGTTTGGGTGATTTGTGTGTCAGTGAGTGTGGTGCAATGTGTTTGGGTGATTTGTGTGTCAGTGAGTGTGGGGCAAGGTGTTTGGGTGAAGTGTGTCAGTGAGTATGGTGCACTGTGTTTGGGTGAAGTGTGTTGGTGAGTGTGGTGCAAAGTGTTTGGGAGAATTGTGTGTCAATGCGTGTGGTGCAATGTGTTTGGGTCAAGTATGTCAGTGAGTGTGGTGCAATGTGTTTAGGAGAATTGTGTGTCAGTGAGTGCGGTGCAATGTGTTTGGGTGAAGTGTGTCAGTGAGTGCGGTGCAATGTTTTTGGGTGAAGTGTGTATCAGTGAGTGTGGTGCAATGTGTTTGGGTGATGTGTGTCAATAAGTGTGGTGCAATGTGTTTGGGTGAAGTGTGTCAGTGAGTGCGGTGCAATGTGTTTGGGAGAATTGTGTGTCAGTGAGTGTGGTGCAATGTGTTTGGGTGAAATGTGTCAGTGAGTGTGGTGCAATGTGTTTGGGTGAAGTGTGTCAGTGAGTGTGGTGCAATGTGTTTGGGTGATGTGTGTGTCAGTGAGTGTGGTGCAATGTGTTTGGGTGAAGTGTGTCAGTGAGTGTGGTGCAATGTGTCAGTGAGTGTGGTGCAATGTGTTTGGGTGAAGTGTGTCAGTGAGTGTGGTGCAATGTGTTTGGGTGAAGTGTGTCAGTGAGTGTGGGGCAAGGTGTTTGGGTGAAGTGTGTCAGTGAGTGTGGTGCACTGTGTTTGGGTGAAGTGTGTCGGTGAGTGTGGTGCAAAGTGTTTGGGAGAATTGTGTGTCAATGAGTGTGGTGCAATGTGTTTGGGTCAAGTATGTCAGTGAGTGTGGTGCAATGTGTTTAGGAGAATTGTGTGTCAGTGAGTGCGGTGCAATGTGTTTGGGTGAAGTGTGTCAGTGAGTGCGGTGCAATGTGTTTGGGTGAAGTGTGTATCAGTGAGTGTGGTGCAATGTGTTTGGGTGATGTGTGTCAGTGAGTGTGGTGCAATGTGTTTGGGTGAAGTGTGTCAGTGAGTGTGGTGCAATGTGTTTGGGAGAATGTGTGTCAGTGAGTGTGGTGCAATTTGTTTGGGTGAAGTGTGTCAGTGAGTGTGGTGCAATGTGTTTGGGTGAAATGTGTCAGTGAGTGTGGTGCAATGTGTTTGGGTGATGTGTGTCAGTGAGTGTGGTGCAATGTGTTTGGGTGATGTGTGTCAGTGAGCTGTGGTGCCATGTGTTTGGGTGAAGTGTGTCAGTGAGTGTGGTGCAATGTGTTTGGGTGATGTGTGTCAGTCAGTGTGGTGCAATGTGTTTGGGTGAATGTGTCAGTGAGTGTGGTGCAATGTGTTTGGGTGATGTGTGTCAGTGAGTGTGGTGCAATGTGTTTGGGTGATGTGTGTGTCAGTGAGTGTGGTGCAATGTGTTTGGGTGAAGTGTGTCAGTGAGTGTGGTGCAATGTGTTTGGGAGAATTGTGTGTCAGTGAGTGCGGTGCAATGTGTTTGGGTGAAGTGTGTCAGTGAGTGCGGTGCAATGTGTTTGGGTGAAGTGTGTATCAGTGAGTGTGGTGCAATGTGTTTGGGTGATGTGTGTCAGTAAGTGTGGTGCAATGTGTTTGGGTGAAGTGTGTCAGTGAGTGCGGTGCAATGTGTTTGGGAGAATTGTGTGTCAGTGAGTGTGGTGCAATGTGTTTGGGTGAAATGTGTCAGTGAGTTTAGTGCAATGTGTTTGGGTGATGTGTGTCTGTGAGTGTGGTGCAATGTGTTTCGGAGAAGTGTGTGTCAGTGAGAGTGGTGCAATATATTTGCGTGATGTGTGTCAGTGAGTGTGGTGCAATGTGTTTGGGTGAAGTGTGTCAGTGAGTGTGGTGCAATGTGTTAGGGTGATGTGTGTGTCAGTGAGTGTGGTGCAATGTGTTTGGGTGAAGTGTGTCAGTGATTGTGGTGCTCTGTGTTTGGGTGAAGTGTGTCAGTGAGTGTGGTGTAATGTGTTTGGGTGATGTGTGTGTCAGTGAGTGTGGTGCAATGTGTTTGGATGATGTGTGTGTGAGTGAGTGTGGTGCAATGTGTTTGGGAGAATTGTGTGTCAGTGAGTGCGGTGCAATGTTTTTGGGTGAAGTGTGTCAGTGAGTGCGGTGCAATGTGTTTGGGAGAATTGTGTGTCAGTGAGTGTGGTGCAATGTGTTTGGGTGAAATGTGTCAGTGAGTTTAGTGCAATGTGTTTGGGTGATGTGTGTCTGTGAGTGTGGTGCAATGTGTTTCGGAGAAGTGTGTGTCAGTGAGAGTGGTGCAATATATTTGCGTGATGTGTGTCAGTGAGTGTGGTGCAATGTGTTTGGGTGAAGTGTGTCAGTGAGTGTGGTGCAATGTGTTAGGGTGATGTGTGTGTCAGTGAGTGTGGTGCAATGTGTTTGGGTGAAGTGTGTCAGTGATTGTGGTGCTCTGTGTTTGGGTGAAGTGTGTCAGTGAGTGTGGTGTAATGTGTTTGGGTGATGTGTGTGTCAGTGAGTGTGGTGCAATGTGTTTGGATGATGTGTGTCAGTGAGTGTGGTGCAATGTGTTTGGGTGAGTGTGTATGTCAATGAGTGTGGTGCAATGTGTTTGGGTGAAGTGTGTCAGTGAGTGTGGTGCAATGTGTTTGGGTGAAGTGTGTCAGTGAGTGTGGTGCAATGTGTTTGGGTGATGTGTGTGTCTGTGAGTGTGGTGCAATGTGTTTGGGTGAAGTGTGTCAGTGAGTGTGGTGCAATGTGTTTGGGTGAAGTGTGTCAGTGAGTGTGGTGCAATGTGTTTGGGTGAAGTGTGTCAGTGAGTGTGGTGCAATGTGTTTGGGTGATTTGTGTGTCAGTGAGTGTGGGGCAAGGATGTTTGGGTGAAGTGTGTCAGTGAGTGTGGTGCACTGTGTTTGGGTGAAGTGTGTCGGTGAGTGTGGTGCAAAGTGTTTGGGAGAATTGTGTGTCAATGAGTGTGGTGCAATGTGTTTGGGTCAAGTATGTCAGTGAGTGTGGTGCAATGTGTTTAGGAGAATTGTGTGTCAGTGAGTGCGGTGCAATGTGTTTGGGTGAAGTGTGTCAGTGAGTGCGGTGCAATGTGTTTGGGTGAAGTGTGTATCAGTGAGTGTGGTGCAATGTGTTTGGGTGATGTGTGTGTCAGTGAGAGTGGTGCAATATATTTGCGTGATGTGTGTCAGTGAGTGTGGTGCAATGTGTTTGGGTAAAGTGTGTCAGTGAGTGTGGTGCAATGTGTTAGGGTGATGTGTGTGTCAGTGAGTGTGGTGCAATGTGTTTGGGTGAAGTGTGTCAGTGATTGTGGTGCTCTGTGTTTGGGTGAAGTGTGTCAGTGAGTGTGGTGCAATGTGTTTGGGTGAAGTGTGTCAGTGAGTGTGGTGCAATGTGTCAGTGAGTGTGGTGCAATGTGTTTGGGTGAAGTGTGTCAGTGAGTGTGGTGCAATGTGTTTGGGTGAAGTGTGTCAGTGAGTGTGGGGCAAGGTGTTTGGGTGAAGTGTGTCAGTGAGTGTGGTGCACTGTGTTTGGGTGAAGTGTGTCGGTGAGTGTGGTGCAAAGTGTTTGGGAGAATTGTGTGTCAATGAGTGTGGTGCAATGTGTTTGGGTCAAGTATGTCAGTGAGTGTGGTGCAATGTGTTTAGGAGAATTGTGTGTCAGTGAGTGCGGTGCAATGTGTTTGGGTGAAGTGTGTCAGTGAGTGCGGTGCAATGTGTTTGGGTGAAGTGTGTATCAGTGAGTGTGGTGCAATGTGTTTGGGTGATGTGTGTCAATAAGTGTGGTGCAATGTGTTTGGGTGAAGTGTGTCAGTGAGTGCGGTGCAATGTGTTTGGGAGAATTGTGTGTCAGTGAGTGTGGTGCAATTTGTTTGGGTGAAATGTGTCAGTGAGTGTGGTGCAATGTGTTTGGGTGAAATGTGTCAGTGAGTGTGGTGCAATGTGTTTGGGTGATGTGTGTCAGTGAGTGTGGTGCAATGTGTTTGGGTGATGTGTGTGTCAGTGAGTGTGGTGCCATGTGTTTGGGTGAAGTGTGTCAGTGAGTGTGGTGCAATGTGTTTGGGTGTTGTGTGTGTCAGTCAGTGTGGTGCAATGTGTTTGGGTGAAATGTGTCAGTGAGTGTGGTGCAATGTGTTTGGGTGATGTGTGTCAGTGAGTGTGGTGCAATGTGTTTGGGTGATGTGTGTGTCAGTGAGTGTGGTGCCATGTGTTTGGGTGAAGTGTGTCAGTGAGTGTGGTGCAATGTGTTTGGGAGAATTGTGTGTCAGTGAGTGCGGTGCAATGTGTTTGGGTGAAGTGTGTCAGTGAGTGCGGTGCAATGTGTTTGGGTGAAGTGTGTATCAGTGAGTGTGGTGCAATGTGTTTGGGTGATGTGTGTCAGTAAGTGTGGTGCAATGTGTTTGGGTGAAGTGTGTCAGTGAGTGCGGTGCAATGTGTTTGGGAGAATTGTGTGTCAGTGAGTGTGGTGCAATGTGTTTGGGTGAAATGTGTCAGTGAGTTTAGTGCAATGTGTTTGGGTGATGTGTGTCTGTGAGTGTGGTGCAATGTGTTTCGGAGAAGTGTGTGTCAGTGAGAGTGGTGCAATATATTTGCGTGATGTGTGTCAGTGAGTGTGGTGCAATGTGTTTGGGTGAAGTGTGTCAGTGAGTGTGGTGCAATGTGTTAGGGTGATGTGTGTGTCAGTGAGTGTGGTGCAATGTGTTTGGGTGAAGTGTGTCAGTGATTGTGGTGCTCTGTGTTTGGGTGAAGTGTGTCAGTGAGTGTGGTGTAATGTGTTTGGGTGATGTGTGTGTCAGTGAGTGTGGTGCAATGTGTTTGGATGATGTGTGTGTGAGTGAGTGTGGTGCAATGTGTTTGGGAGAATTGTGTGTCAGTGAGTGCGGTGCAATGTTTTTGGGTGAAGTGTGTCAGTGAGTGCGGTGCAATGTGTTTGGGAGAATTGTGTGTCAGTGAGTGTGGTGCAATGTGTTTGGGTGAAATGTGTCAGTGAGTTTAGTGCAATGTGTTTGGGTGATGTGTGTCTGTGAGTGTGGTGCAATGTGTTTCGGAGAAGTGTGTGTCAGTGAGAGTGGTGCAATATATTTGCGTGATGTGTGTCAGTGAGTGTGGTGCAATGTGTTTGGGTGAAGTGTGTCAGTGAGTGTGGTGCAATGTGTTAGGGTGATGTGTGTGTCAGTGAGTGTGGTGCAATGTGTTTGGGTGAAGTGTGTCAGTGATTGTGGTGCTCTGTGTTTGGGTGAAGTGTGTCAGTGAGTGTGGTGTAATGTGTTTGGGTGATGTGTGTGTCAGTGAGTGTGGTGCAATGTGTTTGGATGATGTGTGTGTGAGTGAGTGTGGTGCAATGTGTTTGGGTGATGTGTATGTCAATGAGTGTGTTGCAATGTGTTTGGGTGAAGTGTGTCAGTGAGTGTGGTGCAATGTGTTTGGGTGAAGTGTGTCAGTGAGTGTGGTGCAATGTGTTTGGGTGATGTGTGTGTCTGTGAGTGTGGTGCAATGTGTTTGGGTGAAGTGTGTCAGTGAGTGTGGTGCAATGTGTTTGGGTGAAGTGTGTCAGTGAGTGTGGTGCAATGTGTTTGGGTGAAGTGTGTCAGTGAGTGTGGTGCAATGTGTTTGGGTGATTTGTGTGTCAGTGAGTGTGGGGCAAGGATGTTTGGGTGAAGTGTGTCAGTGAGTGTGGTGCACTGTGTTTGGGTGAAGTGTGTCGGTGAGTGTGGTGCAAAGTGTTTGGGAGAATTGTGTGTCAATGAGTGTGGTGCAATGTGTTTGGGTCAAGTATGTCAGTGAGTGTGGTGCAATGTGTTTAGGAGAATTGTGTGTCAGTGAGTGCGGTGCAATGTGTTTGGGTGAAGTGTGTCAGTGAGTGCGGTGCAATGTGTTTGGGTGAAGTGTGTATCAGTGAGTGTGGTGCAATGTGTTTGGGTGATGTGTGTCAATAAGTGTGGTGCAATGTGTTTGGGTGAAGTGTGTCAGTGAGTGCGGTGCAATGTGTTTGGGAGAATTGTGTGTCAGTGAGTGTGGTGCAATGTGTTTGGGTGAAATGTGTCAGTGAGTTTAGTGCAATGTGTTTGGGTGATGTGTGTCTGTGAGTGTGGTGCAATGTGTTTGGGAGAAGTGTGTGTCAGTGAGAGTGGTGCAATATATTTGCGTGATGTGTGTCAGTGAGTGTGGTGCAATGTGTTTGGGTAAAGTGTGTCAGTGAGTGTGGTGCAATGTGTTAGGGTGATGTGTGTGTCAGTGAGTGTGGTGCAATGTGTTTGGGTGAAGTGTGTCAGTGATTGTGGTGCTCTGTGTTTGGGTGAAGTGTGTCAGTGAGTGTGGTGCAATGTGTTTGGGTGAAGTGTGTCAGTGAGTGTGGTGTAATGTGTTTGGGTGATGTGTGTGTCAGTGAGTGTGGTGCAATGTGTTTGGATGATGTGTGTGTCAGTGAGTGTGGTGCAATGTGTTTGGATGATGTGTGTGTCAGTGAGTGTGGTGCAATGTGTTTGGGTGATGTGTGTGTCAGTGAGTGTGGTGCAATGTGTTTGGGTGATGTGTGTGTCAGTGAGTGTGGTGCAATGTGTTTGGGTGATGTGTGTGTCAGTGAGTGTGGTGCAATGTGTTAGGGTGATGTGTGTGTCAGTGAGTGTGGTGCAATGTGTTTGGGTGATGTGTGTGTCAGTGAGTGTGGTGCAATGTGTTTGGGTGATGTGTGTGTCAGTGAGTGTGGTGCAATATGTTTGGGTGATGTGTGTGTCAGTGAGTGGATCTCGGTTTCATGTCACGCTACAGGACGTGACTCGACGTCGTAGTCTTGTTCACAGATGTGATTTCCAGTTTTTTTTTAAAAGTAATAAGCTTAACTGCAGACTGCAGCATTTGACACGTTGGACCCCCTGTGACCCCACCTCATTGTCTTAGCTGTATTCTGCTGTGTCTTTGATGTAATGCCTCCCTGACTGATTGTATCTCTGCAGACACATTGTTCTCTGTCTATATATACTTTGTAACCGATTTGTATTCCCTCACTGTACCTGACGAAGGAGCAGCGCTCCGAAAGCTCGTAATTTCAAATAAAACTGTTGGACTATAACCTGGTGTTGTGCGACTTCTCATTTTTGTCTTTATGTAGTGCAGTCTAGCTTTAATTGGAGCTGGCCTAACACAAACTTGGGCCCCCTGCTGAGCGTTCAGCCACTCAGCAGTGCATTCAGAGCTGGGCTGAATGCTGTAATCATGGAAATGATCAGGCAGCACAAAGTTCGCGTGCTGCCTGCAGTCCTCTGAGCTGGCACGGGTTGATTGAGCATCACAGGGGGGCACAGCAAAGTGTAGAAATGCATTTGTCAAAGGGGATTTGATTGTCAGTGGGATAGGCAGGTGTTTCTGCCACCACCGACCTGTGTCCCGCATGGTGTGTTGCCTCCTGGTGCCAGGGTAAAGGCCATCACTGAGAGGATGCAGAACATTCAGCTGGGGGAAGGGGAGCAGCCAGAAGTCGTGGTCCATGCCGGAACCAATGACCGAGGAAGGGAAAGGGTTGAGGTCCTACAGACTGAGTTTCAGGAGCTAGGGAAGAAGTTCAAGAGCAGGTCCTCAATGATAATAATCTCTGGATTACTCCCACTGCCACGTGCTGGTGAGTAACGGACCACTAAGATAAGACCGGTGTGGCTGGAGAAATAGTACAGGAGGGAGGGCTTCAGATTCCTGGGGCATTGGAACCAGTGCTAGGGCAGGGAGGACCTGCACAAGATGGACGGGTTGCACCTCAACAGAGCTGGCAGCAATTTCCTCACAGGGACGTTTTCTAGTGCTGTGGGGGAAGGTTTTAACTAATTTGGCAAGGGTAGGGGCACCAGGATGAAGCATTAGAGGGGAGATACAAGGTGCACAGAGGACTGGGGGAGACAAACAGCCTTACAATAAAGAGTAGTTCAGAAATAGGAGGGATCGGACAGGGGGGAATTGCGAGGCAGTCTCAGATGGTTTTGGAGTGCATGTGCGTAAACGCACGGTGTGTGGTAAATAAGGTTGGTGAGCTGCAGGCGCAAATAGCCACATGGGAATATGATATAGTGGCAATAACGGAGACCTGGCTCGAACAAGGGGACGAATGGGCACATAATATACCTGACTACAATGTATTCAGGAAAAATAGGGAAGGTAAAAAAGTTGGGGAGTGGCAGTACTGAGCAAAGATACTGCTGCAGCACCAGAAAGGGTTGATGTACTTGAGGGTTCAAAGACAGAAGCTATTTGGTTCGAATTAAAGAACAATAGAGGAGCTATTACACTTTTGGGTGTATTCTATAGGCCACCAAATAGTGGGAAGGAGATAGAAGAGAAAATTTGCAGGCAAATGGCAGAAAGATGCAAGAACTATAATGGGGTCATCAATTATCCAAATATAGACTGGGAAAACAACAGTGTAAAGGGCAAAGAGGGGGAGGATTTCATGAAATGTGTAAAAGAGAACTTTCTTGGTCAGTATGTTTCTTGCCCAGTGAGGAAGGAAGCAGTGCTGGGTCTCATTCTGAGGAATGAAGTGGGGCAAGTAGAGCAAGTTTCAGTGGGGAGCTTTGGGGAAACAGCGTTCACAATATCATTAGGTTTAGAGTCATTCTGGAAAAAGACAAAAAAAAATCAAATGTGAAAATACTCAACTGGAGGAGGGCTAATTTCAGTGAGTTGTTGGGGATCTGTCCCAGGTGGATTGGAATCAAAGATTGGCAGGTAAAACAGTAAATGAGCAATGGGAGGTTTTCCAAGAGGAGATAATTCGGGTATCGACTAGACACATTCCCACAGGGGGGAGGAAGGGCATCCAAAGCTAGAGCTCCCTGGATGACTAAAGATATAGGGGGAAAAATTCACTTGGTTGCGCCACCCGTTAGCGCCTTAAGAGGGCGCTAATGGGGCGCAAAGCCGCTAACGCCCGGGCGCAGTGATGTTTGCGCCGCTCGAGAACTTAACTTGAGATTGTGCGGCGGCGCTAAAACTTACCGCTGCGACCACCTGCGCGCGCAGATTGTGACGTCATTCCATGGTGCAACGCCCTTGGGGCGCCCCGTAGCGGAAATTGAGTGGCGCCCCCTGCCTTACCGCCTGGCGCTTCCAACGACCAGAAGACTGGAACGCTATCAATCGCTGTGGGGCTGGGGGGGGCGCTATTTAAAGGGGGCCTCTTCCTGTCTTTTATTGTTGGTGGCATTTTTGAACTACGCATTCTGAGAGAGAGAGGGAGAGACTTCTGGAGAGATTCAACGTTGTGTGAAGGAGTTTTGGGTACTGAGCAGCACTTTGCAGGTTCATTTTGATTTGCCATTCCTTGTATCGATTTAGCAGAGACCGTGGGAGCTGCACTCTGAGCTCTTTGCCTGGTGCTCTCCATTGTTCTTTCCAGCACATTTGATGTGCAAGTCTCTCCAGGCCGAGATTCAAGGCAGCAATGAACAGGATGTGGATGGAAAGCAAGATTAACCATCCCCTTTAAGAACTGGCCCGTGCCATTGTGTGTGTGTTCCATTGCTGACTGACATTACATGAGCTTCGCCAGCGCTCCGAGTTAGCGCCTCACTGCTCGGCCTTTGCGCCTTAAGAGAGGTGTGCAGCGCCTGCTTTAGCGCTCCACTCACCTCCCGGGGCGGTAAAAGTGAAGTTTCCCGTCAGTGCCGATAATTAGCGCCAGGCGCTAATATTTGCGTCCGGACGATATTTGCGCCCCAAATGGGGCGCGACCTAATTTCTACCCCATAGAGATTAAAATGAAACAGAAAAAGGTGGCTTATGATAAATGTCATGTTCATAATTCAGTAGAGAACCAAGCTGAATACAAAAAGTGCAGAGGAGAACTGAAAATGTAACTAAGAGGGGCAAAGAGAATAGATTAGCGGGTAACACAAAGGGAACCCAAAAGTCTTTTATAAACATATATAGTTCTTTGATGAAGTAACGGAGAGGGTTGATGACGGTAATGCGGTTGATGTTGTGTATATGGACTGTCAAAAGGCATTTGATAAAGTACCACATAATAGACTTGTTAGCAAAATTGAAGCCTACGGATTAAAGGGGCAGTGGCTGCATGGATACAGAATTGGCTAAGGGACAGAAAGCAGAGAATAGTGGTGAACGGATATTTTTCAGACGGTAGGGAAGTGTGCAGTGGTGTTCCCCAGGGGTTGGTGTTGGGACCACTGCTCTTTTTGATAGAAGCATAGAAAAATAGGAGCAGGAGTAGGTCATTCGGCCCTTCGAGCCTGCTCCACCATTCAATATAATCATGGCTGATCCTCTATCTCAATACCATATTCCCGCTCTCTCCCCATACCCCTTGATGCCTTTTGTGTCTAGAAATCTATCTACTTCTTAAATATATTCAGTGATATATATTAATGACCCAGATTTGGATATACAGGGCATAGTTTCAAAGTGTGCAGATGACACAAAACTCAGAAATATAGTAAACAGTGAAGAGGATAGTAAGAGTCTTCAGGAGGACATAGACAGACTGGTGAAATGGGCAGACGCATGGCAGATGAAATTTAATGCAGAGAAGTGTGAAGTGATTTATTTTGCTGGAAGAATGAGGAGAGGCAATATGAACTAAATGGTACAATTTTGTTGGGGGTGCAGGAACAAAGAGGCCTGGGGGTGTAAGTACACAAACCTTTCAAGGTGGCAGGACAAGTTGAAAAGGCTGTTAAAAAGGCAGATTGTTTCCTTGGCTTTATAAAAAGAGGCACAGAGTCCAAAAGCGAGGAAGTTATACTAAACTTTCATAAAACACTGGTTAGGCCTCAGCTGGAATAGTGTGGCCAATTCTTAGCACCACACTTTAGGAAGGATGTCAAGGGTGAGAGGGTGCAGAGAAGATTTACTAGAATGGTACCAGGGATAAAAGATTTTAGTTATGTGGAGAAACTGGTATTGTTTTCCTTAGAGCAGAGAAAGTTAAGGGGAGATTTGATAGAGGTGTTCAAAATAATGAAGGGTTTTGATAGAATAAATAAGGAGAACCTGTTTCCAGTGGCAGAAGGGTCATAGCAAGCAACATAGGAACAGGAGGAGGCCATTCAACCATTCAATTAGATCGTGGCTGATCTGTATCTTAACTCCATCTACCTGCCTTGGTTCGGTAACCAGAGGACACAGATTTAAGGTAAGTGGCAAAAGAACCAGAATTTTTTTTAAATCAGCGAGTTGTAGTGATCTGGAATGCACTGCCTGAAAGGGCAGTGGAAGCAAATTCAATAATAACTTTCAAAAGGGTCTTGGATAAATACCCATAGGGGAAAAATTTGCAGGGCTATGGGGTAAGAGCAGGGGAGTGGGACTAATTGGATAGCTCTTTCAAAGAGTCAGCACAGGCATGATGGGCTGAATGGCCTCTTTCTATGCTATATCATCCTCTGATTCTATGTATCTATGATTCTATTGTCAGCTGTGGCTCAGTTGGTAGCACACTTGCCTCTGAGTCAGAAGGTCGTGGGTTCATAGTCCCACTCCAGGGACTTGAGCACATTAAAGCTAGGCTGACACTCCAGTGCAGTGCTGAGGGAGTGCTGCACTGTCGGAGGTGCCATCTTTCATAGAAACATAGAAGATAGGAGCAGGAGTAGGCCATTCGGCCCCTCGAGCCTACTCCGCCATTCGATGAGATCATGGCTGATCATCCAAACTCAGTACCCTGTACCTGCCTTCTCCCCATATCCCTTGATACCTTTAGCTTTAAGAAATATATCTAACTCATTCTTGAATATATTTAATGACTTGGCCTCAACTACCTTCTGTGGTAGAGAATTCCACAGGTTCACCACTCTCTGGGTGAAGAAACTCTTCCTCATTTCTGTCCTAAATGGCTTACCCCTTATCCTTAGATTATGACCCCTGTTTCTGGACTCTCCGACCATCGGGAACATTCTTCCTGCATCTAGTTTGTCCAGACCTGTCAGAATTTTATATGTTTCGATGAGATCCCCTCTCATTCTTCTATACTCCAGCGAGTATAAGCCCAATCGACCCAATCTCTCCTCATATGTCATTCCTGCCATCCCAGGTATCAGCCTTGTGAATCTTCGCTGAACTCCTTCCATGGCAAGAACATCCTTCCTCAGATAAGGTGACCAAAACTGCACACAGTACTCAAGGTGTGGTCTCACCAAGGCCCTGTACAACTGCAGCAGGACATCCCTGTTCCTATACTCAAACCCTTTCGCTATGAAGGCCAACATACCATTTGCCTTCTTCACCGCCTGCTGCACCTGCATGCTTACCTTCAGCAACTGGTGCACAAGGACACCCAGGTCTCGTTGCACTTCCCCTTCTCCCAATCTATTGCCATTCAGATAATAGTCTGCCTTTCTGTTTTTGACACCAAAGTGGATAACCTCGCATTTATCCACGTTATATTGCATCTGCCACGCTTCTGCCCACTCACCCAACCTGTCCAGATCATCCTGGAGTTTCTCGGTATCCTCCTCGCAGCACACACACCCACCCAGCTTTGTGTCATCTGCAAATTTGGAGATATTACATTTAGTTCCCTTATCTAGATCATTAATGTATATTGTGAATAGCTGGGGTCCAAGGACCGATCCCTGCGGTACCCCACTAGTTACTGCCTGCCACTCGGAAAAAGACCCATTAATTCCTACTCTCTGCTTTCTGTCCGCCAACCAGTTCTCTATCCAAGTCAATACCTTGCCGCCAATCCCATGTGCCTTAACTTTACACGCTAATCTCTTATGCGGGACCTTTTCGAAAGCCTTTTGAAAGTCCAAATACACCACATCTACTGGTTCTCCCTGATCTATTTTCCCAGTTACATCCTCGGATGAGACATTAAACCAAGGCCCTGTCTGCTCTCCCAGGTGGACGTAAAAGATCCCATGGCACTATTTCGAAGAAGAGTAGGGGAGTTATCCCCGGTGTCCTGGCCAATATTTATCCCTCAATCAACATCACTGAAACAGATTATCTGTTCATTATCACATTGCTGTTTGTGGGATCTTGCTGTGCGTAAATTGGCTGCCGCCTTTCCCACATTACAACAGCGACTCCACTTCAAAAGTACTTCATTGGCTGTAAAACGCTTTGAGACGTCCGGTGGTCGTGGAAGGCGCTGTAGAAATGCAAGTCTTTTCTTTTACCTACCTTATTTGAAATGTCCTCAGAAAGGTCAAAGAGGGTTGTCAGGAAAGATTTTCTCTTTCTAATCGCATGCTGGCAGCTTTTGATTAAGCTATAGGTGTGCAAGTACCTCTGAGCAGGTTTCTATTAGTTGGCCTATTATTGCTGTTGGGATAACATGCTTGTAGTTGCTGGTTTCAACAAGTCCCCTTTTTTAAATATAGGGACCATATTTGCTGCTTCCAGTCCTGCAGAAAGTCAGCATGGCCCAGTGATTCCTTCAAGAATACATTGGTCCACAATTCACCTCTCTAGTCTTTATCGGCACTCTAGGGTATATGCCACCTGACCCTTAGCAATTGTTCGTCTCTGGTCTTTTTAACCTCAATGATCTTTGCCTCAAAATCATCTGGAATATTCTATGTAAGTGCCAGAATTTGCCAGTTAACCTTTCCTTCTTTAGTAAGTGGTTCTAGAAAATGTTAAAAGGAAAACATTTATATAGCACCTTTCATGACCCCAGAACATCACAAAGCACTTTACAGCCAATTAAGTACTAGTTTGAAGTGTAGTCATTGTTGTAATGTAGGAAATGTGACAGCATATTTGCACACAGCAAACTCCCACAAACATCAGGATAATGATCAGTTAATCTGTTTTAATGATGTTGGTTGAGGGATAAATATTGGTCTGAACACTGTTAGTGTCAGCCTAGATTATGTACTACAAGTTTCTGGAGTGGGACTTGAACCCACAACCTTCTAACACAGAGGCAATAGGCTACCACTGAGCCACGGCTGGCATTTAGCAAATAGCTCCCCAGTTTTCACATTGTCTTCAATTTCACCACCACTTTTATCCTTTCAAATCTAAAGTCCCTGCTAACCCCTTTCACTGTTATACTGGAAGATTTTATCATAGTGATTAACATCCTTTGCTATATCGTCTCTCAGGCTCTTTATTTCAGCTCGAATACCTTTTCTAAGCTGATTTAACATCTTCCTCCTCCTGAGTTTTCCCTGTCGGCTGTGTATAGTTTGTTTCTTTTTCTTATTTCCATCTTACTTGATTGATTCCCCGCTTCCATTCTAGGTTCCTCTCGTTTCATTTACCTTAATATTTCTTGGGTATATATTAATTTAAAGAAATAAAGAACCTGCATTTGCACAATGTCTTTATGACCTCAGGATGTCCCAAAGCACTTTACAGCCAGTGAAATGCAATCATTGTTGTAAAGTGTTGGTTGAGGGATAATTATTGGCCAGGACACTGGGGAGAGCTCCCCTGCTCTTCTTCAAAATAGTGCCATGGGATCTTTTATGACCACCTGAGAGGACAGACAGGGCCTCGGTTTAACGTCTCTTCTGAAAGACGGTATCCAGGGTAGTGCAGCTCCCTCAGTACTGCACTGGAGTGTCAACCTAGAATTATAAAAAAGTGAGAATTCGCACAACACCAGGTTATAGTCCAAAATGAGAAGTCGCACAACACCAGGTTATAGTCCAACAGTTTTATTTGAAATCACAAGCTTTCGGAGCTTACACCCCTTCCTCAGGTGAAGTAAAGAAATACAGAGTCGACAAAGTATATATAGATAGAGAACAATGCATGTGTAACTTACAATGGCAGACGACTACATTTAAATCATCCTGACTGTTTATCTGCTGAGGTGTGACAAAAGGCAATCAGGTCAGCCAGGAAGGTACCACATCAAAGACATAGCAAGATACAACTGAGACAATGAGGTGGAGCCACAGGGGGTCCAATGTGTCAAAAGCCGCAGTCGGTATGGGAAACGATAAACTTTAAAATTTTTACTTTTTTACTGGGAATCACATCTGTGAACAAGCCAACGACAACTCGAGTCTGGATCACGTCATGTATCGTGACATAAACCCAAGATCCCGGTTGTAGTTATAGTCCAACAGCTTTATTTGAAATCACAAGCTTTCGGAGAGCTGCTCCTTCGTCAAGACTTCAAATAAAAAAATTTTAAAACCATCACATTTTTAAAATAACTATAAGTTAAATAAATTAACTACTTTAAACAAAAATTTAAATTTTTGAAAAAATTTAAATACTTTTTAACAGTGCTAAAAATAAACTTACCTTTCTTTAAAGTATCTAAAAAAGATAAACCTGTTGAAAAAAATTTTAAATTGTAATTAATTAACCACTTACCTTGTTGAAAACGGGTCTTGCGCCTCCTTTTTAAAAGCGCAGCTTCTTCAATACTTACCTTCCCGGAGAAACCTGAAAAAAAACCTAAGTTCGCTGCGTGCGCACAGCCTCTCCCGCGCACACGGTTCACCTCTAAACCCCTCCCTTCACGAGACCGGAAGTTCCGGTTTCCCGCGCATGCGCAGTGCATGCAGGAAACCGGCACTTCAGGAGGCCTTACGGGTGAGTACACAGCGCGTACTCACCCGGCAAGTGCCGAATTTTTGGCCCATTATCTCAGCTACAGTAGTATGACTGGGCCCCAATGAGATAACTTACTGCTGGGCTTCCAAGGGTTAACAGGTTAGCATTTCAATATTGAGGCAGAAAACGTTTTAGTGGAGAATCAGTCTTCTGCATCAGGAGATAATTTTCTTCACAGAACCTAAGAACAGGCCGACAGTCCCCCGAGGTGCCAGCTCGCACTTGGACACAAAGTACCTCAGATTTCCACAGACTGCAGGTTCCACTTCACGGTAAAAAAAAATCCCTTCGGGAACAGTAATTAAAATCACAAATCATTTTCCATTCTCAGCCAATGCGTTTCTTCCTCCCAATAGACAACCTTCATTTCTACATAATTACCAGGTGAATATCCCCTTGCCTCTGAGGCTTGGCTTGGTGATCCAATCTTCCACTGTCAGAAGTGTCACCTTGGAAGCACCTTAACCCCAAAGTGACCCCACCTAGCTCCCTAAGTCAGTAGTTGGTCATGAGATATTGGCCCAGATTTTGCTGTCAAAGTAACTGTGAGGCTAACGTTATTTACACGCAAATCACACATTAACTGTAGGCAAGGGCAGATAACCGCAGTTAACCGCAAAAATCCGGAAGTTGCTGTCCGAGATGCACCATTCCGACATCTCGCTGACTGCCTCACCATTGACGTACATTGAACGGCGTGAAGTTCCTGTACTTGCACAGTAGATATGAATTAAATTCGCCACAGAAAGTTAGGGCTTGTCCAGTTCAGTCTAAGTACCCTTTACAACAGCGTGATAAGTCTTAATTATTGTCAGTCAACCTGTCTGGCACTGAAACAAGTGTGGAGTCTTATTTCTTCAGGTTTTAATTATTAATTAAAAAAAAAAATTTTTACTTTTTCTTTCTGTCTCTTTTTTCTTTCTCTCTTAATCCAATCTTTCTTTCCTTCTCTTTATTTATCTTTCTGTACCTGATTTGACATTGAATTCACCCACTCTAATTTACACTTCTTTGTTCAGACCTTGCACTGTTCATTTCACAATCCTCAATCTGATTGGTTTAGGAGATGCTCAGCTGCTTGCCTTGTTCACTCAGATCCCAGAAGCCCTTTAGAGGGCGCCACGCCATTTCCATCTCCCACTTTCAGAAACTTGCGGCGCAAAATATCATGGAGAATAAACGGGCAAGGGCAAGTCTAACTAACAGCGGGTGCTGTTCGTTGGCTTACCACAGCAATTTTTGGGCCATATCCAAGCATGGTTCTGAGCCCTCAATAGACAGCCAGCAGCTTCAGGAGCCCTCAACACTGGCAAGGTGAGCAGCACCACAACAACAACAACAAACAACAACAACTTGCATTTATATAGCACCTTTAACATAGCAAAATGTCCCAAGGCACTTCACACAAACAGGTATCAGGACAGATGACCAAAAGCTTAGTCAAAGAGGTAGATTTTGAGGAACATCTCATCGGAGGAGAGAGAGGTAGAGAAACGGACAGATTTAGGGAGGGAATTCCAGAGCTTAAGGCCTAGGCAGCTGAAGGCACAGCCACCAATGGTGGGGCAAAGAAAGTGGGGGATGCACACGAGGCCAGAGTTGAAAGAACGCAGAGATCTTGGAGGGTTGTAGGGCTGGAGTAGGTCGAGAGGGACTTAAACATGAGGATGAGAATTTTAAAATCGAGGCATTGGTGGACCGGGAGCCAATGTAGTTCAGCAAGCACAGGGGTGATGGGTGAACGGGACTTGGTGCGAGTTAGAATACTACACATTACATGCTCTGCTCTCACCACAGGTGCTGACTGACCTGTTTCTGTTTCACCATAAAATGTGTTAGCCACCAAAATTAATACCTTATAACAACAGAAAACGCTGGAAAAACTCAGCAGGCCAGGCAACATCCGTGGAGAGAGAAACAGAGTTAACGTTTCAGGTCGAAACCCTTCGTCGGAACTGAGAACAGAGCAGGAAATTAAACAGATGAAAATGCAAGGGGGAGGCTGGGGGGAGGAATAAAAGAACAAAAGGGGTGGTCTATGGTAAGTAGAGACATTAAGAGATGCTCAAGGCAAGACGAGATGGTAATAGGACAGGTTAAGAAACAAAAGGTGAGGTGTGAAATGCTGGCAGAATGAGAGACAGCTGTCTCTCATTCTGCCAGCATTTCACACCTCACCTTTTGTTTCTTAACCTGTCCTATTACCATCTCGTCTTGCCTTGAACATCTCTTAATGTCTCTACTTACCATAGACCACCCCTTTTGTTCTTTTATTCTCCCCCCAGCCTCCCCCTTGCATTTTTATGTTTAATTTCCTGTTCTGTTCTCAGTTCCGACGAAGGGTTTCGACCTGAAACGTTAACTCTGTTTCTCTCTCCACGGATGTTGCCTGGGCTGCTGAGTTTTTCCAGCGTTTTCTGTTGTTATTTCGGATTTCCAGCATCCGCAGTATTTTGCTATCATAAAATTAATACCTTATAGTGCGCACTATTATTGTTTCTGTGTATATATAAAACCTCTTCATCTGCTCCAATTGCTAAAGTGAATGGGATTAGCATATAAAGCATCCAATAAGAATAATTGTCTTCTCTAACATGCATTTTCCTCATTGCAACAAGCAATTTGCCCTTTGATATATCTCTGTAATAATGCGTAAGAGAGGATTAATGGGATCAGTATATAATAAAGGGCGAAACAGAGTTAACGTTTCAGGTCTGGGACCCTTCATCAGAACTGGAAAAAGCTGGAGATGTAACAGATATTAAGCAGGTGCAGAGACAGGGGGTGGGGGGGGGGGGGGTTTAGGAGGGGAGGAAGGAGTTGAAAGAACATACTGTGCTTATGTAAGAGGCAGGAAAGATAAAATGTTGCAAATGGGAATGGCAAAATCATACAGCATGAAAAATGGGTGCAGGGATTATTGTCTGAAATTGTTGAACTCGATGTTAAGTCCGGAAGGCTGTAAAGTGCCTAATCGAAAGATGAGGTGCTGTTCCTCGAGCTTACGTTGAGCTTCATTGGAACAATGTAATAGGCCGAGGACAGAGAGATCAGAGTGGGAGTGAAGCGGAGAATTAAAGCGACAGGCGACCGGAAGCTCAGGGTCACCCTTACGGACTGAACGGAGGTGTTCCGCAAAGCGGTCACCCAATCTGCATTTGGTCTCCTCAATGTAGAGGAGACCACATCGTGAGCAGCGAATACAGTATATTAAATTGCAAGAAGTACAAGTAAATCGCTGTTTCACCTGGAAGGGGTGTTTGGGGCCCTGGACAGTGGGAAGGGAGGAGGTAAAAGGGCATGTGTTGCATCTCCTGCGCTTGCACGGGAAGGTGCCAGGCAAAGAAGAAGGGCTGTTAGGGGTGATTGAGGAGTGGACCAGGGTGTCGCGGAGGGAGCGGTCCCTACGGAATGCTGAAAGGGGAGGTGAGGGGAAGATGTGTTTGGTGGTGGGATCACGTTGGAGGTGGCGGAAATGGCGGCAGATTATCTGTTGAATGTGGAGGCTGGTGGGATGTAAGGTGAGGACAAGGGGAACCCTATCGTGGTTCTGGGAGGGAGGGGAAGGGGTGAGAGCAGAAGTGCGGGAAATGGAACGGACACGGTCATGGGCCGTATCAACCACAGTAGAGGGGAATCCTCGGTTGAGGAAAAAGGAAGACATGTCGGAAGCACTGGTATGGAAGGTGGCACCGTCAGAACAGACGCGGCGGAGACAGAGAAACTGGGAGAATGGAATAGAGTCCTTACAGGAAGCGGGGTGGGAGGAAGTGTAGTCCAGGTAGCTGTGGGAGTCAGTGGCTTGTAGTGGATGTTTGTCGAAAGCCGATCGCCAGAAATGGAGACAGAAGTCAAGGAAGGGAAGGGAAGAGTCGGAGATAGACCATGTGAAGGTGAGGGAAGGGTGGAAATTGGAAGTAAAGTGAATGAACTTATCTAGTTCAGGTCGAGAGCAGGAAACGGCACCGATACAGTCATCGATGTACCGGAAAAAGAGGTGAGGGAGGGGACCTGAGTAGGACTGGAACAAAGAATGTTCCACATAACCCATGAACAGGCAGGCATAGCTAGGGCCCATGCGGGTTCCCATAGCAACACCTTTAATTTGGAGGAAGTGACTGGAGTCAAAGGAGAAGTTGTTTAATGTGAGACCAAGTTCAGCCAGGCGGAGGAGGGTGGTGGTGGATGGGGACTGGTTGGGCCTCTGTTCAAGGAAGAAACGGAGCACCCTCAGGCCGTCCTGGTGGGGGATGGAGGTGTAGAGGGATTGGACGTCCATTGTGAAAAGGAGACGGTTGGGGCCAGGAAACTGGAAACTGTTAAAGTGACGGAGGGCGTCGGAAGAGTCGCGAATGTAGGTGGGAAGAGACTGGACCAGGGGAGAAAAAATAGAGTCGAGATAGGAAGAGATAAGTTCTGTGGGACAAGAACAGGCTGAAACAATGGGTCTACCAGGGCAGTCCTGTTTGTGGATCTTGGGAAGGAGGTAGAAGCGGGCTGTGCGAGGTTGGAGGACTATGAGGTTGGCGGCCATGGAGGGAAGATCTCCAGAGGAGATGAGGTCAGTGACAGTCTTAGAAACAATGGCCTGATGTTTGCTAGTGGGGTCATGGTCCAGGCGGAGGTAGGAGGAGGTGTCGGAGAGTTGGCGTTCAGCATCCGCACGGTAGAGGTCGGTTCGCCAAACAACAACAGCACCACCCTTATCAGCAGGTTTAATGATAATGTTAGGGTTGACCCTGAGCTTCCGGTCGCCTGTCACTTTAATTCTCTGCTTCACTCCCACTCTGATCTCTCTGTCCTCAGCCTATTACATTGTTCCAATGAAGCTCAACGTAAGCTCGAGGAACAGCACCTCATCTTTCGATTAGGCACTTTACAGCCTTCCGGACTTAACATCGAGTTCAACAATTTCAGACAATAATCCCTGCCCCCATTTTTCATGCTGTATGATTTTGCCATTCCCATTTGCAACATTTTATCTTTCCTGCCTCTTACATAAGCACAGTATGTTCTTTCAACTCCTTCCTCCCCTCCTAAACCCCCCCCCCCCCCCTGTCTCTGCACCTGCTTAATATCTGTTACATCTCCAGCTTTTTCCAGTTCTGATGAAGGGTCCCAGACCTGAAACTTTAACTCTGTTTCTCTCTCCACAGATGCTGCCTGGCCTGCTGAGTATTTCCAGCATTTTCTGTTGTTATTTCAGATTTCCAGCATCCGCAGTATTTTGCTATTGTATAATAAAGGGCGATTGTGTGAGTTAACTTTATTAAAACGTGACTGAAGAATGTTGTGCGTGAGTCTTGGCACACTTGGGTCCCCGGAGTCTAAGAGACCATCAAATATAATAGGTTATTTTCTTTAAGGAAATCCTGTTTCATTGTTTTATAAAGTTTATATTAAACCCTCACTAAAGTGAGTCCGAGTGATGCGGTGTTGTGTTGAAGAGTTCCTTCGACGAATCAGATTGCAGAAACCGCTTTCCCTTCAATCAATCACCGGATCGTGATACACGGAGGACTATCCCTGACCACCAGATCAGCTGTGTCCGAGATCAGCACCAAATCTCACTAAAACTGCTCATTCATACCTTGTAACACCTCGTCCAGTCTTGGATAAGCCGCACTTTACTCCAGCCGAACACTGGAAAGTCCAAAGCCATTGTCTTCGGCACCCGCCACAAACCCAAAGCTTTTGATAAAATGCCACATGGCAAATTACATGTTAGAAAGGTATAAGAACATAAGAAATAGAAGCAGGAGTAGGCCATTTGGCCCTTCGAGCCTGCTCCGCCATTCAATAAGATCATGACTGATCTTCTACCTCATCTCCACTTTCCTGCACTATCCCCATATCCCTTGATTCCCTTAATATTTCAACAATCTATCGATCTCTGTCTTGAATATACTCAACGACTGAGCCTCCACAGCCTTCTGGGGTAGAGAATTCCAAAGATTCACCACCCTCTGAGTGAAGAAATTTCTCCTCATCTCAGTCCTAAATGGCCGACCCCTTATTCTGAGACTGTGACCCCTGCTTCTAGACTCCCCAGCCAGGGGAAACATCCTCCCTGCATCTACCCTGTCAAGTCCTGTAAGAATTTTGTATGTTTCAATGAGATTACCTCTCATTCTTCTAAACTCTAGAGAATATAGGCCTAGTCTACTCATAGGACAATCCCCCCACCCCAGGAACCAGTCTGGTGAACCTTCGTTGCACTCCCTCTATGGCAAGTATATCCTTCCTTAGGTAAGGAGACCAAAACTGTACACAATACTCCAGGTAAAATGGTATGTTTTGTTTTATGATGAATTGTCCTGTTTAAACACCCTAGGATCCAATTCGCTTGGGTCTCAGCCTCACAGCATTGGTGATGGACCTTTAGAGACTGTCATTTAATAGAGAGAAATGCAAATCATGGAGTTGGGAAGGGAAACAAACAGTGGGAGTACAAAAAAAATGGGAATGGTCTGCAAGAAATGACAAAAAAGAATTTGGGAGCTTAAATAGGAAACCCCCTTAACCCATCTGCACAATGAGTTGAAAATACAAGATACTAGAAACAGTCAGCAGGTCAGGCAACATCTGTGGAGAGAGACATCCCCTGATTCCGATGAAATATCATCGACCTGAAACGTTAACCTTACCTTCCTCTCGCCACAGATGCTGCCTAACCTGTTGAGTGTTTCCAGCATTTTCTGTTTTTATTTCAGATTTCCAGCATCTGCAGGGTTTTGCTATTAGCACAATGAGCAGCGTTGGTGAAAAAAGCAAATAGGACCTTAGAGTGTAGAGCTGGAGAGATAGAGCACACATCACAGGATGTGATAACTAGCTTGTTCAAAGCACTGGTTCGCCTTCATCTTGAGTACTGTACCTAGTTGTGGGAACCCTATCAAAGAGGGCTTCCTGGCCTGGGAGCGACTACAAAGAAAGAGCAGCTAAGCTGATAAATGCAATTGGGCGCATGAGCTTTGAGGATAGACTGAAGGTACCAAGGATGTTTACATTGGAAAATGACAGCTTAGAGAATAATGGGCCAGAATGAAGAGCTGCATGGGGAAGGAGTCCCGGTTCTCATATTCCTCTTCCTCATCATCATCATCATGTGCCACAAGGGAGAAATATCTCTTCAGTTCTGACTCCTCCTCATCATTATCTTCTTCCTGTGCTCTCCATTGCTGTGGTGGATCTGCAGGAAAGGAGGGTGAAAGACAAGAATGGGTGGGCATTATGCCCTGGGATTAAGGAGACAGAGAAATGGGAAGAAAGGTTCAATCTACTTGGTGCTTTACAGGGACATCAGAGCGACAGTGGAGGTCCCCAGTCACTAACCTGGCAGCAACAACATGCTACCGACATCGCCACCTTCCACAGCAAAAGCTGAGTGAGTGCCCATGAGCTCCATGGCCTTGTCCTCAAAGGGGTTTCAAGGTGGGGACGCCCCCTCATGTGGATTGCCTTTGACAGCCATTGTGTGCCAATTAGTCCAGCAAGAAGACAGAGTAAATGAAGATAAGACTGGCGATTGAAGAGTGTGCACCAATTGTCATGGGAGAGGCGAAGTATGAGATGTGGGGCTATGAGGAGGAAGGAGTTTTGGGTTATGTATGTAAGTAACTGCTGTGAGAGGAGCAGTGTACCCGTAGTACAGGATATGGAGTTAAATCCACCGTTAACCAGAGTGCAGTGTGAAGTGTTAGTTAGTGCTGCTTCAAGAGAGTGAAGAGTGCGCTCAGGGATGAGCAAGGAAGGAATGGAGAGAGCATGCTCAGTATGTTGAGTTGCCAGCCCAAGTGAGGTCATTGGCCATTTTGTGGCAATGGACTGCGGTCCGGGGGTTGGGAGTCAGTGTCAGTCCTGGGGGGTGAGGGGGTTGGGAGTCAGTGCCAGTCCTGGGGGTGAGGCGGTTGGGAGTCAGTGCCAGTCCTGGGGGTGAGTAGGTTGGGAGTCAGTGCCAGTCCTGGGGGTGAGGGGGTTGGGAGTCAGTGCCAGTCCTGGGGGTGAGGGGGTTGGGAGTCAGTGCCAGTCCTGGGGGTGAGGGGATTGGGAGTCAGTGCCAGTCCTGGGGGTGAGGGGGTTGGGAGTCAGTGCCAGTCCTGGGGTCCGGGGGTTGGGAGTCAGTCCTAGTCCTGGGGGTGAGGGGGTTGGGAGTCAGTGCCAGTCCTGGGGGTGAGGGGGTTGGGAGTCAGTGCCAGTCCTGGGGGTGAGGGAGTTAGGAGTCAGTCCTAGTCCTGGGGGTGAGGGGGTTGGGAGTCAGTCCTAGTCCTAGGGGTGAGGGGGTTGGGAGTCAGGGCCAGTCCTGGGGTCCAGGGGTTGGAGGTCAGTGCCAGTCCTGGGGGTGAGGGGGTTGGGAGTCAGTGCCAGTCCCGGGGTCCGGGGATTGGGAGTCAGTGCCAGTCCTGGGGGTGAGGGGGTTGGGAGTCAGTGCCAGTCCCGGGGGTGAGGGGATTGGGAGTCAGTGCCAGTCCTGGGGGTGAGGGGATTGGGAGTCAGTGCCAGACCTGGGGGTGAGGGGATTGGGAGTCAGTGCCAGTCCTGGGGTCCGGGGATTGGGAGTCAGTGCCTGTCCTGGGGGTGAGGGAGTTGGGAGTCAGTGCCAGTCCTGGGGGTGAGGGGATTGGGAGTCAGTGCCAGTCCTGGGGGTGAGGGGGTTGGGAGTCAGTGCCAGTCCCGGGGGTGAGGGGATTGGGAGTCAGTGCCAGTCCTGGGGGTGAGGGGATTGGGAGTCAGTGCCAGACCTGGGGGTGAGGGGATTGGGAGTCAGTGCCAGTCCTGGGGTCCGGGGATTGGGAGTCAGTGCCTGTCCTGGGGGTGAGGGAGTTGGGAGTCAGTGCCAGTCCTGGGGGTGAGGGGATTGGGAGTCAGTGCCAGTCCTGGGGGTGAGGGGATTGGGAGTCAGGGCCAGTTCTGGGGGTGAGGGAGTTGGGAGTCAGTGCCAGTCCTGGGGGTGAGGGGATTGGGAGTCAGGGCCAGACCTGGGGGTGAGGGAGTTGGGAGTCAGTGCCAGTCCTGGGGGTGAGGAGATTGGGAGTCAGTGCCAGTCCTGGGGATGAGGGGGTTGGGAGTTAGTGCCAGTCCTGGGGGTGAGGGGGTTGGGAGTCAGTGCCAGTCCTGGGGGTGAGGGGGTTGGGAGTCAGTGCCAGTCCTGGGGGTGAGGGAGTTGGGAGTCAGTGCCTGTCCTGGGGGTGAGGGGATTGGGAGTCAGTCCTAGTCCTGGGGGTGAGGGGATTGGGAGTCAGTGCCAGTCCTGGGGGTGAGGGGGTTGGGAGTCAGTGCCAGTCCTGGGGGTGAGGGGGTTGGGAATCAGTGCCAGTCCTGGGGATGAGGGGGTTTGGAGTCAGTGGCAGTCCTGGGGGTGAGGGGGTTGGGAGTCAGTGCCAGTCCTGGGGGTGAGGGGGTTGGGAGTCAGTGCCAGTCCTGGGGGTGAGGGGATTGGGAGTCAGTGCCAGTCCTGGGGGTGAGGGGGTTGGGAGTCAGTGCCAGTCCAGGGGGTGAGGGAATTGGGAGTCAGTGCCAGTCCTGGGGGTGAGGGGGTTTGGAGTCAGTGCCAGTCCTGGGGTCCGGGGGTTGGGAGTCAGTCCTAGTCCTGGGGGTGAGGGGGTTGGGAGTCAGTGCCAGTCCTGGGGGTGAGGGGGTTGGGAGTCAGTGCCAGTCCTGGGGGTGAGGGAGTTAGGAGTCAGTCCTAGTCCTGGGGGTGAGGGGGTTGGGAGTCAGTCCTAGTCCTAGGGGTGAGGGGGTTGGGAGTCAGGGCCAGTCCTGGGGTCCAGGGGTTGGGAGTCAGTGCCAGTCCTGGGGGTGAGGGGGTTGGGAGTCAGTGCCAGTCCCGGGGTCCGGGGATTGGGAGTCAGTGCCAGTCCTGGGGTCCGGGGATTGGGAGTCAGTGCCAGTCCCAGGGGTGAGGGGATTGGGAGTCAGTGCCAGTCCTGGGGGTGAGGGGATTGGGAGTCAGTGCCTGTCCTGGGGTCCGGGGATTGGGAGTCAGTGCCTGTCCTGGGGGTGAGGGGGTTTGGAGTCAGTGCCAGTCCTGGGGGCGAGGGGATTGGGAGTCAGTGCCTGTCCTGGGGTCCGGGGATTGGGAGTCAGTGCCTGTCCTGGGGTCCGGGGATTGGGAGTCAGTGCCAGTCCTGGGGGCGAGGGGATTGGGAGTCAGTGCCAGTACTACGGGTGGAAGCGTTGGCACTTAGTGCCAGTGCCATCTCCCTCCAGGCCGCAAGAGATAGTTTCCTGGTAGGCTTGATCACACCACACCTGTGCCTCCCACCTTGAATCTCCAGGAGTTCTGCATGAGTGAAGTTGTGTGTTCTTCCCTTGGTTGACGTCCTGCTCTGCTGCCCTCTGGGCTCAGATGGTCTTTGAAAGGTCATCATTTTTATTTATTCGCTTATGGGATGTGGGCGTCGCTGGCAAGTCCAGCATTTATTGCCCATCCCTAGTTGCCCTTGAGAAGTTGGTGGTGAGCCGCCTTCTTGAACCGCTGCAGTCCGTGTGGTGAAGGTACTCCCACAGTGCTGTTAGGTAGGGAGTTCTAGGATTTTGACCCAGCGACGATGAAGGATCGGTGATATACTTCTAAGTCAGGATGGTGTCTGACTTGGAGGGAACTTGGAGGTGGTGGTGTTCCCATGCGCCTGCTGCCCTTGTCCTTCTAGGTGGTAGAGGTCGCGAGTTTGGGAGGTGCTGCCGAAGAAGCCTTGGCGAGTTGCTGCAGTGCATCTTGTAGATGGTACACACTGCAGCCACGGTACGCCGGTGGTGGAGGGAGTGAATGTTTAAGGTGGTGGATGGGGTGCCAATCAAGCGGGCTGCTTTGTCCTGGATGGAGTCGAGCTTCTTGAGTGTTGTTGCAGCTGCACTCATCCAGGCAAGTGGAGAGTATTCCATCACAATACTTACTTGTGCCTTGTAGATGGTGGAAAGGCTTTGGGGAGTCAGGAGGTGAGACACTCGCCGCAGAATACCTAGCCTCTGACCTGCTCTTGTTGCCACATTTTTTATGTGGCTGGTCCATATAAGTTTCTGGTCAATGGTGACCCCCAGGATGTTGATGGTGGGGGATTCGGCGATGGTAATGCCGTTGAATGTCAAGGGGAGGTGGTTAGACTCTCCCTTGTTGGAGATAATAATGAGAAGTCGCACAACACCAGGTTATAGTCCAACAGATTTATTTAATTTTACAAGCTTTCGGAGCTGTTCGCTCCTTCCTCAGGTAGGTTAGCAGTGAGAGAATCTCCCAGAATTCACAATTTAAACACAGACAAAATCTATTCAAATCTTTCCCTACATCAAAGACACACTAAGAGCACAGCCAAGACAATGAGATGTGTCCCAGGGGGTCCAACGTGTCAAACCACCTGCTGGCTGCATATCCTGTCAATTTGTGTTGGTTCTTGTGTTAGTCTTTTTAAAAAAAAAACACCTGGGAAGACCGGCCATGATGTCAAGTCACGTTCTGTATCGTGACATGAACCCGATATCGCGATTGAGGCCATCCTCATGAGTGCGGAACTTGGCTATCAGTTTCTGCTCTATGATTTTGCGCTGTCGTGTATCCCGAAGGCCGCCTTGGAGAACGCTTACCCGCAGATCCGAGGCTGAATGCCCCTGGCTGCTGAAGTGTTCCCCGACTGGGAGGCAACCCTCCTGCCTGGCGATTGTTGCGCGGTGTCCGTTCATACGTTGTCTCAGTGTCTGCATGGTCTCGCCGATGTACCATGCTCTGGAGCATCCTTTACTGCAACGTATCAGGTAGACAACGTTGGCCGAGTCACATGAGTATGTACCGTGTACCTGGTGGGTGGTGTCCTCACGTGTGATGATGGTATCTGTGTCCATGATTTGGCATGTCTTGCAGAGGTTGCCGTGGCAGGGTTGTGTGGTGTCGTGGTTGCTGTTCTCCTGAAAGATGGGTAATCTGCTGCGAACGAATGTTGGAGATAGTCATTGCCTGGCACTTCTGTGACGCGAATGTTACCTGCCACTTCTCAGCCCAAGCCTGAACGTCGTCCAGGTCTTGTTGCATGCGGGCATGGACTGCTTCATTATCTGAGGAGTTGTGAATGGCACTGAACACTGTGCAATCATCAGCGAACATCCCCATTTCTGACCTTATGTTGGAGGGAAGATCATTGATGAAGCAGCTGAAGATGGTTAGGCGTAGGACACTGCCCTGATGAACTCCTGAGTGATGTCCTGGGGCTGTGATAATTGTCCTTCAATCACCACAACCATCTACATGTATAACAGAAATATTGCTAAGCATGTGGTGAAGTTATTAGAGAGTTAAGTGAGAGAGCCAGGCACTGCTCCTCTTTTACACAAAAGCAAAATACTGCCGATTGTAACTTGCAAGGACAGAGGAGTCAAGGGTAGGTTTTTTGGGGAGGGAGGGCGGGGGGCAACTTTGGCCCAGTGTGCTAGAGGAAGTGAGGGAAGCGGCAGATGCAACTGAATGGATGGTCTCAATCTTAGTGACAAAGTAGTCCATGAGCTCCTCGCACTTGTTGGAGGTGAGGGTGGAGGAGACAGGGGAGAGGGGTTTAAGAAGATGGTTGCAGTAAAGAAGAGAAGCCGGGGATTATCATTGCATTCCAGGATGATCCTGGAGTAGTGAGCAGTTTTAGCAGACGAGAGCAGAGCAGGACCTGATCGTGCTTTATGTGGTCCAGCCAGATCTGGCGGTGAGTGGCTAAACCAGCTGTCTGCCATAAACGTTCAAATCTGCATCCCTTGGACTTAAGGGAGCAGAGATGAGGGTCATACCAGGGGGAGTGACCAGGGTAAGAGATAGTTAAAGTTTTACTGGAGATAAGACCATCAAAGGTGGAGGTGAGGGTGTGATTGAGCAGATTGGTAGCTGTAGAAATGTCATGGTGAATGGAGGTCCAAAGTTCTAGACAGTTGGGAATTTGAAAGTGCAGTTGTCAGTGACTTGGGGGAGTTTTTTCCAGGGACGGATACAGAAGGAAGTGGCATTGGGAGGGGGGAAGGGGGATGTGAGTGGAGAGCGATACAAGGAAGTGATCAGGGATAGTCTTATCTGTGATTGGCATGATGGGAGTAGAGAGGCCACATGAGATGGCAAGGTGGAGGGGGTGGCCGTGAATATAGATAGGCGCGTTTCTATGGAAGGATGGGTTTAGGGATACGGGCAGCAGCCTGTCAGCCAAGTTTCCATCAAGGCTACGATGTCGATGTAATCATCCACAATAAGCTCGTGGATGGCAAGGGCATCCAAGTGGACAGACATTCTGGAGGGAGATGCGGAGAGGGGCGGTGATAGCTAATCCGCTGGCAGAGTCCACAGGGTCAGCATTGGAGGGGTGAGTGGGATGGGAAGATTGGCCCCTGGCAGGCGCGCCAGGCGGGAAGGTCGGGGAGAGAGTAGGTTTGCTGCTCGTTAGGAGGAAGCAACGAGTACCTTAGTGAGCCCTTCAGAGGATGCCAAGAGAGGCACGGAGGGAATCTGTGGGCTTCCACATGTTTAACACATGGATTTAACACGTTCATGTGTCATCTCTGATGTCCGCTGTTTTGAAAGAGATGTTAACCCATTTATTTTAAGTAGGGAGTGGGGTCTTGTGTTTAAAACTAGTAAAAACTTAAAGCAGTTGAAATGCAGAGCCGGTTGATAAGCATTTAAAAGATAAGATGGCAGCTTCACACTAAGGTGCGAACTTTTAGCAGAACTCGGTCTACAGCCTTGTTTCCATGAAAACCCTTATTCCACTCGATGTTTACAATGAATGGGTTATTATGAATGAATGTTTAAAGCACCATTAAACAGCTGAGACAGCAATTTGGCAGGAATGTGTTAGATGTGTGTACTATGACACCACTCACTGCCATTTCTCCACACCCTTGGCTTGATTGATGCTTTAAGTAGGTGATGGCTAAAATCCTGTTGCTCGTAACATGAAAATTGCTACAATTAAATGTGTGGTTTGCGGCTGCAGAGTGAGGTTGCGATCGACAGGCGTTCTTTGCAAAGCAACTGCAATACGAGCTGAGTGGGAGGATCCATTGTAAATGTTAACAAGTGGGCTGCAAAACATTTCATTGTTCTATCCAACAGCATGCAAAAGAAAACTGCTCATTACCACTTACGGCAAATTTAATTACAATCTATATGGTACATGTAGAATACTGGCCATTAAATGGGAAATTATCAGTCAGAACAATGGGCCAGATTTTGCTGTAGCAGGTCATCGAAAGGTGTCCGTTAGTTAGTCTTGCCTCTGCACCCTTCAGATCAAAAATAATTTTGCCCACAAAGTTGCTGAAAGTGTGAGCTGATAATGATAAGTGCGAGGTGGCCAAGGTTGGGAACTAAATGTTCCAGGGTACTTGACGTTTCGAAAAGACAGGCAGAATGGAAAAGGAGGGGGAGTAGCCCTGATAATAAAGGATGAAATAAGGACAGTAGCGAGAAAGGATCTCGGCTCGGAAGATCAGGAAGTAGAATCAGTATGGGTGGAGATAAGGAATAACAAGGGGCAGAAAACACTGGTAGGAGTAGTATTTAGACCCCCGAACAGTAGCTATACCGTTGGACAGAATATTAATCAAGAAATAGTAGGGGGTTGCAACAGAGGTAATGCAATAATCTTGGGGGACTTTAATCTTCATATAGACAGGACAAATCAAATTGGCAAAGGTAGTCTGGAGGACGAGTTAATGGAATGCATTCGGGACAGTTTCCTAGAACAATATGTTGTGGAACCAACCAGGTAATTAGCTATTTTAGATCTTGTATAGTGACAGGGTTAATTAGCAATCTCATAGTAAAGGATCCTCTGGGGAAGAGTGATCATAATATGATTGAATTTCACCTTAATTTTGAGAGTGACTTGCCTAAGTCCGAAACTAGTGTCTTAAACTTAAATAAAGGCAATTACAGAGCTATGAGGGGCGAGTTGGCTAAGGTAGAGTGGAAAAATAGATTAAAAGGTATGGCGGTCGATAAGCAGTGGCTAACATTTAAATAAATATTTCATAATTCTCAACAAAAATACATTTCATTGAGAAACAAAAACTCCACGGGAAAAGTGATCCAACCGTGGCTAACTAAAGAAGTTAAGGATAGCATTAGATTGAAAGAAGAAGCTTAGAATGTTGCAAAGAATAATAGTAAGCCTGAGGATTGGGAGAGTTTCAGAAACCAGCAAAGGTTGACCAAAAAATTGATAAAAAGGGAAAAAATAGAACATGAGAGAAAATTAGCAAGAAATATAAAAGCAGATTGTAAGAGCTTCTACAAGTATGTAAAAAGGAAGAGAGTAGCAAAAGTAAACATTGGTCTCGTAGAGGCTGAGACAGGAGAAATTATTATGGGGAATAAGGAAATGGCAGAAACATTAAACAAATATTTTGTATCTGTCTTCACAGTAGAAGACACAAAAAGCATACCAAAAATGGTAGGGAACCGAGGGTCTAATGAGGAACTTAACGTAATTAATATAAGTAGAGAAAAAGTACTAGAGAAACTAATGGGACTAAAAGCCGACAAATCCCCTGGACCTGACGGCCTACATCCTAGGGTTCTAAAAGAGGTGGCTAAAGAGATAGTGGATGCATTGGTTTTGATCTTCCAAAATTCCCTAGATTCTAGAATGGTCCCAGCGGATTGGAAGGTCGCAAATGTAACGCCGCTATTCAAGAAAGGAGGGAGAGAAAAAACAGGGAACTACAGGCCAGTTAGCCTGACATCAGTCGTCGGGAAAATGCTGGAATCCATTGTTAAGGAAGTGGTATCAGGGCACTTAGAAAATCAGAACAAGATTAGGCAGAGTCAGAATGGTTTTATGAAAGGGAAATCGTGTTTGACAAATTTATTAGAGTTTTTTGAGGATGTAACTAGCAAGGTAGATAAAGGGGAATCAATGGATGTAGTATATTTGGATTTCCAAAAAGCATTCGATAAGGTGCCACATAAAAGGTTATTACACAAGATTAGGGCTCATGGAGTTGGGGGTAATATAGTAGCATGGATAGAGGATTGGTTAACAGACACAAAACAAACAGATCTTTTTCAGGTTGGCAGGCTGTAACTAGTGGGGTGCCTCAAGGATCAGTGTTGGGGCCTCAGCTATTTACAATCTATATTAATGACCTAGATGAAGGGACCGAGTGTAATGTATCCAAGTTTGCTGATGATACAAAGCTAGGTGGGACAGTAAGCTGTGAGGAGAACACAAAGGGGTAAAAATTCACTTGGTTGCGCCTCCCGTTAGCGCCTTAAGAGGGCGCTAATGGGGCGTTAAGCCGCTAACGCCCGGGCGCAGCGCTGTTTGCGCCGCTCGTGAACTTAACTAGAGATTGTGCGCCGGCGCTAAACTTTACCGCTGCGACCACCTGCGCGCGCAGATTGTGACGTCATTCCATGGTGCAACGCCCTTGGGGCGCCCCGGAGCGGAAATTGAGTGGCGCCCCCTGCCTTACCGCCTGGCGCTTCCAACGACCGGAAGACTGGAACGTTATCAATCGGTGTGGGGCTGGGGGGGGCGCTATTTAAAGGGGGCCTCTTCCTGTCTTTTTCTGTGGTCGACATTTATGCACCACTCGTTCTGAGAGAGAGAGAGATTCGGAGAGAGAGAGAGAGAGACTTCTACATTGACTCAACGCTTTGTGAGGTAGTTTTGCCTAGTTCATCCTAACTTTGTTGCTACTTTAGTTGCTGTACCTCATTACTTTTCTGGCAAAGAGAATATGGGGGCTGCAATGATTGGGGGCGTCGTCCTGCTCCAGCTGAATCGGAGGATAGTGAGACGCAGACAGAGAGTGGCAATGATGGCCAGACGGAGGAGGGCCATCAGGCGCATGTACAGGAGAGCTTACCCTCCCAGGGTATATCGTGAACAGCTCTCCTACATCCATATGTCCGAGGAGCTGTGTTTGCGAAGGCTGCGATTCAGCAAGGAGGTGGTCACTGAGCTCTGCCACCTGCTGCAGCCAGATCTGCAGCCTCAACTGAGGTCCAGGACGTCTCTGTCGGTGGCAGTGAAGGTCACAGTGGCTTTGAACTTCTACGCCACTGGCTCATTCCAAGCTGCTGTTGGGGACCTCGCCAATATCTCCCAGTTTGCGGTGCATCGCTGCATCCGGCAGGTCAGCAATGCCCTCTTCAGAAGGAGACGAGACTTCATCTCTTTCCCTATGACCCCAGACAAGCAGCGTGACCGTGCTCTGGGCTTTGCGATGGTAGCGGGCTTCCCCATGGTGCAGGGCGCCATTGACTGCACGCATGTGGCTTTGCGTGCTCCGCGAGAGAATGCAGAGGAATTCAGGAACAGAAAGGGGTTCCATTCCTTGAATGTGCAGTTGGTCTGTGACCACAGACAGGTGATACTCGCTGTCAATGCCCACTATCCGGGCAGCTGCCACGATGCTTTCATCCTGCGCCAGACTACTGTGGCAGAAGTTTTCGAGGCACCGCATCAGCCAGTTGGTTGGCTTCTGGGGGACAAGGGGTACGCATTGAGCACCTGGCTGATGACACCGCTCCGTACGCCAAACACCCCTGCTGAGCTGCGGTACAATGAAAGCCATCAAGCAACCAGGAACATTATTGAGCGCACAATCGGCGTGCTGAAACAACGGTTCCGCTGTCTGGACCATTCCGGAGGAGCCCTGCAGTACTCGCCTGAGCAAGTTTCGAACTTCGTAGTCGTGTGCTGCATGTTGCACAACATGGCAATCCTCAGGACCCAGCCAATGCCACCAGGCCTTGTAGCACCACCAGAGGAGGAGGAGGAAGAGGAGGAAGAGGACGAGGACGATGATCATCAGCAGCACCAAGGCAGGAGGGCGGCCCACAATGGTCAAACTGCAAGGGCCGTCCGTCAACGACTAATAGCAAGCCGCTTCTAGGGCCCCTGCCATTGCTACAAACACTAATCAACCCAGCACGCAACCCCTAAGCCGGCCAAGGCACCAATAATTCCAACCACCAGCCATGTATATTTTGAATACAGAAACTTATTTATTTTACAAACTCTGTGTGTGTCAATTCCTCATGACAAACTCATAGAAATAAACACAAAAAAACAGTCAATAACATAACTGGTTCTCACAACCTGGAGATAATGTCCAAAACACTAAACAAAAGTTGGACCATGAACCTCGGCCTTTAATAAAAAAATGACCAGCATTTTGGCACACCTCCTACTTTTTGCCCTTCGAGGGTGATCTCCTTCCCTTGCGCACTTCCCCCCTTCTAACCCTATTGCTCCTCCGTAATGGGACCTCAGTGGCTGCAGCAAGGCTGGTGGAAGGCTGCTGCTCGTCAGACCCTGACACTGCAGATGCCCCTGAAGGACGGCCTCGACCACTTCTGGGCCTGGAGGGCCCGGCTGCAGACTGCACCAACTCTGCATGGGCGGCAGCAGTCTGTCCTACAGGCGGTGGCAAGTGCAGTGGAGAAGTGACAGTGTTGGCAGCAGGAATGCTGTCATCGTGAGAGAGGACAGCAACTCCCTGCTCGCCCGACACACTGGCACTCCCACGGGGCAGCACTTCAGCATCCGGAGCAATTTGCCGGAGAACAGATTGCTGGCCTGCTGCGGCGCGGTGACAGCCCCGGGGACATGTGCACGAACCATCGAGGATGGCAGCAGTCAGTGCTCGCGTGGCCTCAATCTGAGTCTGCATGAGAGCAGTCTCAGATGGGTTCCTGGCAGCCAGTGACTGAATTGCAGCACTAAGCTTTAGTGTGGCATCCGCCTGTGCTACAGCGAAGTGCTCCACACTCCTTGCCAGTGATTCAATGCATTCGGGCACCCTTCCCACTGCACCCATGAGCTCAGTGTGCATGCCCACCGCCTGGCTGTTCATTTCTGCAATCAGCCGCTCCTCCTCTGCGTCCATTGCAGTAGGAGTGTCTGGCATACTCTCCCTCTGGGGAGAAGGCCCCCGTTCTTCCCTACCCCCCCCCATGGCGTTGCTGCAGCCCGCTGGGTCCTGGAGCTTCACCATCATCAGCCCCTTCCCCCCTGCTCCCCTCCGGGGAAGGCGTGTTCCCAGTGTGGGCATGGGCTTCCTCGGGAGAGGGTGGCACTGATGCTCCGGCTTCCTCTTCCTCCTCAGCTGCAGCATCACTCCCAGTGGCAGCTTCAGGGCCCGTCTCCTCAGCTGGTGAATCACCATCTGAAAGCAGGGAGGTACAAGAGTGGCTTTAGCGTGAGGACAGGGTGGCAGTAAGGGAGGAATAAGTGCAGCGAGTTAGCAAGTTGGATTGAAAGTGTCAAAGGCTGGTATTGTGAGGGACAAGTGGAAGGACAGAGGACAAAAAGGTGATGACCTTACCATTGCTGTCCACAACGGGGTCGGCGTCTCCAGTGGCGACGGGACCGATCACCCGGCTTGCCACAATCCTGTGGACGCGCTCCTCCAGATCGCTGAGGGGTTGCAGCTGAAGCCGCCCTCCACCCGTCCGTTGCTGCTGTCTCCGATTATGAGCCAGCTTAGCCTGCAAGAAAAAGGACAGCATCTGAGTAAATATACAGCCATGGTCTTGCCTGATGTGCCTCCCATAGGTGAATAGCCCTTACAATATACAGCCATGGTCTTGCCTGATGTGCCTCCCATAGGTGAATAGCCCTTACAATATACAGCCATGGTCTTGCCTGATGTGCCTCCCATAGGTGAATAGCCCTTACAATATACAGCCATGGTCTTGCCTGATGTGCCTCCCATAGGTGAATAGCCCTTACTGTATGCAAAGTGTGGAATGTGTGTGTGTGTTTGATGAAAGGGCCATAGGTGTTGGATGAGTGTTGTGCATTGGGGTTTTAAGACCCTCTGGCCATAGAGTGAGGTTGAGATGGAGGGATGGAGAGGTATTGAGAAAAAGCCACTCACCCTGACGACCCGAGTGAGGTCGTTGAACTTTTTGCGGCATTGAACATGGGTCCTGGGCACCATGCTCCTGGAGGAGACGCTCTGAGCCACCTCCCTCCACACTCTTCTGAACTCGCGTGGCAAAGGCCTCCTGCCACTCTCCGGGAACAGCATGCATCGTCTGCGCTCCACTGCGTCAACCAGAGCATCCAAGGCCCGCTCGGTGAAGCGATGAGCGCGTTCTCTCACCCTCTCCATGCTTGGCAGCAAAATGGATTACAGGTCTCTCCAGGCTGAGATTCAAGGCTGCAATGAGCAGGGTGTGGCTGGGGAGCAAGTGGCCCCCCCCGCTTTAAGAAGTGTCCGGCGCCATTGTGTCTGTGTTCCCTCGCTAACTGGCAGCAGCTGCGCTGCGCTCGTGCGCTGAGTTAGCGCCTCACTCCTTGGCCTTTGCGCCTTAAGAGAGGTGTGCAGCGCCTACTTTAGCGCTCCACTCACCTCCCGGGGCGGTAAAAGTGAAGTTTCCTGTCAGTGCCGATAATTAGCGCCAGGCGCTAATATTTGCGTCCAGACGATATTTGCGCCCCAAATGGGGCGCGACCTAATTTCTACCCCAAAGAGTCTGCAAAGGGATATAAATAGACTAAGTGAGTGGGCAGTAAGGTGGCAGATGGAGTATAATGTGGGGAAATGTGAGGTTATTCACTTTGGTAGGAAGAATAGAAAAACAGAATATTTTTCAAATGGTGAGAAACTTTCAAATGTTGGTGTCCAGAGAGATTTAGGTGTCCTCGTGCAAGAAACACAGGAAGCTAGCATGCAGGTACAGCAAGCAATAAGAAAGGCAAATGGCATGTTGGCCTTTATTGCAAGGGGGTTGGAGTATAAGAGTAAGGAAGTCTTGCTACAATTGTACAGGGCCTTGGTGAGACCACACCTGGAGTACTGTGCACAGATTTGGTCTCTTATCTAAGGAAGGATATACTTGCCTTGGAGGCGGTGCAACGAAGGTTCACTAGATTGATTCCTGGGATGAGAGGGCTGTCATTAATGAGAGATTGTGTAGAATGGGTCTATGCTCTCTGGCGTTTAGAAAAATGAGAGGTGATCTCATTGAAACATACAATTCCATCACACTGCTTACTTGTGCCTTGTAGATGGTGGAAAGGCTTTGGGAAGTCAGGAGGTGAGACACTCGCCGCAGAATACCTAGGCCTAAAAATTCGATTGCTTTGCGCCTCCCGTTAGCACCCTCTTGGGGCGCTAACGGGTCGCAAAGCAACTAGCGCCTGGGGGCGGCGCCGCCAACGCCCCCTGCGAAATTCAGCAGGAGGTTAGCGGCGGCGGTAACCGTTAGCGCCCCGCGGTGCTGCGCTGCCAGCGATGACGTCATCGCCGTGCGCAGCGCCCCGCTCGTGCCCCGGCCACGATCTTCGGTAGTGCCCCCTGACTTACCGCTGGACATTATGTCCAACGCGGTCAGGGGGGCCTACCTGCGGCCGGGGCAGCCCTCATAATAATAATCAGCAAATTAAAGGGGAGGTGCCGAGCGCGCATTTTTGTTGCTGGCCGCCTGCCAGCACCTGCCACCTCTGACGTCCCCGGCCTCCTCTGCAGCCCCCCGCGGGGTGCCGGCTGCACTCCGTGAGCCCGGCACTTCTCTTGAGTACCGGGCTCTTTTGCCGGCACTCCGATCCCTGGTGGCCCAGCTGGGCCCCGGGTCGCGCTGCACTAGGCCCCTCCCCTTTAATAAGGGGAGGAAGGCCTGCAGTAACATGGCGTGACGTGCCACAGAGCGTGGCGCTGCTGCACATAGCGCTGCGATATTCAGTCGCAGCGCCCCAAGAGGGAGGCAGGGCGCTTCCAGTAGTGCCCCGCCTCCCTCTTAGGGCACTACCGGTAAAATTCGGCCACGGGGGCGCTAATTTTTTTGGGCCGCTAAAAGTACCAAAGGGGGCTCGACCCAATTTTTCCCCCCCCTAGCCTCTGACCTGCTCTTGTTGCCACAGTATTTATGTGGTTGGTCCAGTTAAGTATCTGGTCAATGGTGACCCCCAGGATGTTGATGGTGGGGGATTCGGCGATGGTAATGTCGTTGAATGTCAAGGGGAGGTGGTTAGACTCTCACTTGTTGGAGATAGTCATTGCCTGGCACTTCTGTGGTGCGAATGTTACCTGCCACTTATCAGCTCAAGCCTGAATGTTGTCCAGGTCTTGTTGCATGCGGGCATGGACTGCTTTATTATCTGAGGAGTTGTGAATGGCACTGAACACTGCAGTCCTCAGCGAACATCCACCGTTCTGACCTTATATTGGAGGGAAGGTCATTGATGAAGCAGCTGAAGATGGGTGGGCCGAGGACGCTGCCCTGAGTAACTCCTGCAGCGATGTCCTGGGGCTGTGATGATTGACCTTCAACCAACACAACCATCTTTCTTTGTGCTAGGTATGACTCCAGCCAGTGGAGTGTTTTCCCCCCCGATTCCCATTGACTTCAGTTTTACTAGGGCTCCTTGATGCCACACTCAGTCAAATGCTGCCTTGATGTCAAGGGCAGTCACTCTCACCTCACCTCTGGAATTCAGCTCCTTTGTCCATGTTTGGACGAAGTCTGTAATGAGGTCGGGAGCCGAGTGGTCTTGGCGGAACCCAAACTGGGCAACAGTGAGCAGGTTATTGGTGAGTAAGTGCCGCTTGATAGTGCTGTCGAAGACACCTTCCATCACTTTGCTGATGATTGAGAGTAGACTGATGGGGCGGTAATTGGCCGGGTTGGATTTGTCCTGCTTTTTGTGGACAGGACATACCTGGGCAGTTTTCCACATTGTCGGATAGATGCCAGTGTTGTAGCCGAGCCGAGATCCTTTCTCGCTACTGTCCTTATGTCATCCTTTATTATGAGGGCTACTACCCCTCCTTTTCCATTCTGCCTGTCTTTTCGACACGTCAAGTACCCTGGAACATTTAGTTTCCAACCTTAGACACCTTGCAACCATGTCTCTGTAATGGCTATTAGAGCAAACCCATTAATCTCTATTTGTGCCACTAGTTCATCTATCTTGTTACGAATGCTTCGTGCATTCAGATAAAGTGCCTTTAATTTAAATGTTTTACCATTATTCCCTGCTTTGACCTGATTCTCTGCTGCACTGCTACCGTTAAACTCTCTGTCATTTCCTGTCACATTCTGCTTATTTTTACCCAAGTCGCTACACTGCTCTATTGCCTTGAGCTTTCTCTTTAGATTTCTAAATTTTCCCTCACCTGACCCCTCCCCCACGCCCCCCCATCCACCATCCCTGATGAGAGATTGTGTAGATTGGGCCTATACACTCTGGAGTTTAGAAGAATGAGAGTCATAGGGGGAAACATTCAGTTGGTTGCGCCTCCCGTTAGCGCCTTAACAGGACGCTAATGGGGCACAAAGCAACTAGCGCCCGGGCGCAGTGATGTTTGCGCCGCTCGCAAAATTAACTAGACATTTTGCGGCGGCGCTAAACACTACCGCCACAATCTCCTGCGCCGGCAGATCGTGACGTCAGTCGAGTGCGCAACGCCGCGGTAGTGCCCCGGAGCGGATATTGAGTGGCGCCCCCTGCCTTACCGCCTGCCGCTAACAACGACAGGTTGAGGGGAGTGTTTTGCTGTCAGGCAGGGACTGGGGGAGCGCTATTTAAAGGCGACCGCTTCCTGCCTTTTTTTGTTGGTGACATTTTTGAACCACGCATTCAGAGAGAGAGAGACTTCTGGAGAGATTCAACGCTGAGTGAAGGAATTTTGGGTACTGAGCAGCACTTTGCAGGTTCATTTTGATTTGCCCTTCCTTGTATCGATTTAGAAGAGACTGTGGGGGCTGCACTCTGAGCTCTTTCCCTGGTTCTCTCCATTGTTCTTTCCAGCAGATTTGATGTACAGGTCTCTCCAGGCCGAGATTCAAGGCTGCAATGAGTAGGATGTGGATGGAAAGCAAGATCAATCCTCCCCTTTAAGAACTGGCCGGCGCCATTGTGTCTGTGTTCCATTGCTGACTGACATCACATGAGCTTCGCCAGCGCTCTGAGTTAGCGCCTCGCTCCTCGGCCTTTGCGCCTTAAGACAGATGTGTAGCGCCTGATTTAGCGCTCCAATCACCTCCAGGGGCAATAAAAGTCAAGTTTGCAGTCGGAGGCGATAATTAGCGCCAGGCGCTAATTTTTGCACCCGGCCAATAATTGCACCCCAAATGGGGCGGTACTGAATTTCTCCCCATAGAGTCATAGAGTTATACAGCATAGAAAGAGGCCCTTCGGCCCATCGTGTCCGCGCCGGCCATCAAGCCCTGTCTATTCTAATCCCATTTTCCAGCACTTGGTCCGTAGCCTTGTATGCTATGGCGTTTCAAGTGCTCATCTAAATGCTCCTTGAATGTTGTGAGGGTTCCTGCCTCTACCACCCTTTCAGGCAGTGAGTTCCAGATTCCAACCACCCTCTGGGTGAAAAAGTTTTTCCTCAAATCCCCTCTAAACCTCCTGCCCCTTACCTTGAAACTATGCCCCCTGGTTATTGACCCCTCTACTAAGGGGAAAAGTTCCTTTCTATCTACCCTATCTATGCCCCTCATAATTTTGTACACCTCAATCAGGTCCCCCCTCAGCCTTCTCTGCTCTAAGGAAAACAACCCCAGCCTGTCCAGTCTCTCTTCATAGCTGAAGCGCTGCAGCCCAGGTAACATCCTGGTGAATCTCCACTGCACCCTCTCCAATGCAATCACATCCTTCCTATAGTGTGGCGACCAGAACTGCACACAGTATTCCAGCTGTGGCCTAACTAGCGTTTTGTACAGCTCCATCATAACCTCCCTGCTCTTATATTCTATGCCTCGGCTAATGAAGGCAAGTATCCCATATGCCTTTTTAACCACCTTATCTACCTGTCCTGTTGCCTTCAGGGATCTATCTACATGCACACCAAGGTCCCTCTGATCCTCTGTCCTTCCTAGGGTCCTACCATTCATTGTGTATTCCCTTGCCTTGTTTGTCCTCCCAAAATGCATCACCTCACACTTTTCAGGGTTAAATTCCATTTGCCACTGTTCTGCCCATCTGACCAACCCGTCTATATCGTCCTGTAGCCTGAGGCTTCCCTCCTCGCTATTTACCACTCCACCAATTTTTGTGTCATCTGCGAACTTACTGATCATACCTCCTACATTCATATCTAAATCATTAATGTACACTACAAACAGCAAAGGACTCAGTACCGATCCCTGCGGTACACCACTGGACACAGGCTTCCAGTCACAAAAACAACCTTCGACCATCACCCTCTGCCTCCTGCCACTAAGCCAATTTTGGATCCAATGTGCCAAATTGCCCTGGATCCCATGGGCTCTTACCTTCTTGACCAGTCTCCCATGCGGGACTTTGTCAAAAGCCTTACTGAAGTCCATGTAGACTACATCAACTGCACTACCCTCATCCACACACCTAGTCACCCCCTCGAAAGATTCAATCAAATTGGTCAGACATGATCTCCCCCTGACAAAGCCATGCTGACTATCCTTGATTAATCCTTGCCTCTCCAAGTGGAGACTAATTCTGTCCCTCAGGATTTTTTCCAATAATTTCCCTACCACTGATGTTAGGCTCACTGGCCTGTAATTCCCTGGTTTATCCCTACTACCCTTCTTGAATAATGGTACTACGTTAGCTGTTCTCCAGTCCTCTGGCACTTCCCTTGTGGTCATGATGCGGAGATGCCGGTGTTGGACTGGGGTGGACAAAATTGAGAGGTCGCACACCTGAGGAAGGAGCGATAGTTCCGAAAGCTTGTGATTTCAAATAAAACTGTTGGACTATAACCTGGTGTTGTGCGACCTCTCAACTTCCCTTGTGGCCAGAGAGGTTCTGAAAATTTGTGTCAGAGCCCCTGCAATCTCCTCCCTTGCCTCACACAGCAGCCTGGGATACATCTGGTCTGGGCCTGGGGATTTATCCACTTTTAAGCCCGCTAAAACCACTAGTACCTCCTCCCTCTCAATACTAATTTGTTCAAGTATATCACAATCCCCCTGCCTGATTTCTATGCCTACATCGTCCTTCTCCATAGTGAACACAGATGCAAAATATTCATTTAAAACCCCACCGACAACTTCCGGCTCTACACACAGATTGCCACTTTGGTCCCTAATGGGCCCTACTCTTTCCTTGGTTATCCTCTTGCCCTTAATATACTTATAAAACACCTTGGGATTTTCCTTTATTTTGCCCGCCATTGTTTTTTCATGCCCCCTCTTCGCTCTCCTAATTTCTTTTTTAAGTACCCCCCCTGCACTTTCTGTACTCCTCTAGGGCTTCCACCCTTGACATCCAGGGTTCCCTGGGCTTGTTGGTCCCACCCTTGACCTTTACGGGAACATGTTGCCGTTGTACTCTCTCTATTTCCTTTCTGAAAGACTCCCACTGCTCTGATGTGGATTTTCCTACAAGTAGCTGATCCCAGTCCACTTTGGCCAGATCCTGCCATATCATATTAAAATCGGCCTTCCCCCAATTTAGAACCTTTATTTCCGGTCCATCTTTGTCCTTTTCCATGACTACCTTAAATCTCACCGAATTATGGTCACTGTCACCAAAATGTTCTCCTACTGACACTTCTACCACTTGCCCGGCTACATTCCCTAGAATTAGGTCCAGTACTGCCCCCTCTCTTGTAGGACTTTCTACATGCTGGCTCAAAAAGCTGTCCTGGATGCTCTTTAAGAATTCTGCACCCTCTAAGCCTTTCACACTCTGACTATCCCAGTTAATATTGGGGAAGTTGAAATCCCCTACTATTATTACCCTATTATTTCTACACTTCTCTGAGATTTGCCTACATATCTGTTCCTCTATCTCCCCCTGACTGTTTGGGGGCCTATACTACACTCCCAGCAAAGTGCTTGCCCCCTTTTTGTTTTTAAGTTCTACCCATATGGCCTCATTAAAGGAACCTGCTAAGATATCATCCCTCCTTACAGCAGTAATTGACTCCTTGATTAATATTGCGACACCCCCTCCTCTTTTACACCCCCCTCTGTCTCGCCTGAAGATTCTATACCCCGGAATATTGAGCTGCCAGTCCTGCCCCTCCCTCAACCATGTCTCTGTGATAGCAATAATATCATACTCCCATGTGTTCATCAACACCTTCAATTCATCAGCCTTACTCGCAAGACTCCTTGCATTAAAATAAATGCCATCCAGCCTTGCTATACTCCCTTGTGCCATTACATATTTGCTCTGCCTTCCAGGCTGACTTGTTTTTTCCTCTATATTTGGCTGTGCATCACCCACTACTATAGCTCCACTCTGTATCCCATCCCTCTGCGAAGTTAGTTTAAACCCCCCCCAACAATACTAGCAAACCTCCCCACAAGGATGTTGGTCCCGTTCCGGTTCAGGTGCAACCCGTCCGACTTGTACAGGTCCCACCTTCCCCAGAAGCAGACCCAGTGATCCAGGAAACTAAAGCCCTCCCTCCTGCACCAACTCTTTAGCCACGCATTCATCTGCTCTATCCTCCTATTCCTATACTCACTAGCACGAGGCACCGGGAGTAATCCAGAGATGACAACTTTTGAGGTCCTGCTTTTTAATCTGCTACCTAGCTCCCTAAATTCTTGTTGCAGGACCTCATCCCTCTTTCTACCCATGTCGTTGGTACCAATGTGAACCATGACCTCTGACTGTTCGCCCTCCCCCTTCAGAATGCCCTGCAGCCGTTCAGTGACATCCTTGACCCTGGCACCAGGGAGGCAACATACCATCCTGGAGTCACGTCTGCGGCCACAGAAACGTCTATCTGTTCCCCTTACAATAGAATCCCCTATCACTATTGCTCTCCCACTCTTTTTCCTCCCCTCCTCTGCAGCTGAGCCACTCGTAGTGCCACGCACTTGGCTCTTGCTGCTTTCCCCTGAGAAACCATCTCCCCCATCAGTATCCAAAATGGAAAATCTGTTGGAGAGGGAGATGGACCCAGGGGACTCCTGCACTACCTTCCGAGTTCTTTTACTCTGTTTGGTGATCACCCATTCCCTGTGTGCCTGTGCACTCTTTACCTGCGGTGTGACCACCTTGTTAAACGTGCTATCCACGAAGATCTCAGCTTCGCAGATGCTCCACAGTGACTCAAGCCGCAGCTCTAGCTCCGAAACGCGGATTTCGAGTAGCTGCAGCTGGAGACACTTCCTGCACATGTGTTCGCCCTGGACACCTAAAGTGTCCCTGACTTTCCACATAGCACAGGAGGAGCACTCCACGCTGCCGAGCTGCCCTGCCATGTCCTACCCTTAATTTACTCCCTTTACTTCCTTTAAATTAAAGAATATTAAATACACTAGGGCCCTTACTTCCCTTTAAACACTACTTACTCTAAACTAGAGACCTTACTTTACTTCAACGACTGGTCTGTAGAAATACTCACCAGGTCCTACTTACCAATCAGCTCCTTCTCTGATTGTGACGTCACTTTAGCAGTTTTGCAGTTGTTGTTTGACTGCTCCCGCTCTCGGACTCTTTCCTTGGTGTAAAGTAAGAACCAATTCCCAACTCGCAGCACTCTGTTCAAACCGTACTCAGGGCTCCACCCAGGGCCGCTGCCGCTGCCGGTGAATCTGGGCCTCGCTCACTCTCCCGCTGCTTAAACCCTCGGTGTCCTCGCTCAGGCTCCACCCAGGGCCGCTGCTGCTGCCTGTGACGTCCTTGTGGTTTTTCTCTCTTTCCCGTTCTCTGCGCTCAGTCTCCACCCAAGGCCGCTCTCGCTGCCTCTGCCGCCGGTGAGTCTGGCCCGCTCTCTCTCTCCCCCGCTCTTTAAATCCTCAGTCTCTGCGCTCAGTCTTCACCCAGGGCCGCTCTCGCTGCAGCTGCCGCCAGTAAGTCTCTGGTGAGATGTACTGGTGTCTCCTTTTATAGAGGGCATTTGTCACCTCCCGGATACAACAATACACAGTGAACTGGGAGATATTGACGATGTCCCCAGTAGAAGCTTGAAAGGAGACGCTGGCATAAAAATTCAGAGCCACTGTGACCTTCACTGCCACCGACAGAGACGTCCTGGTCCTGAGTTGAGGCTGCAGATTTGGCTGCAGCAGGTGGCAGAGCTCAGTGACCACCTCCTTGCTGAAGCGCAGCCTGCGCAAACACTGCTCCTCAGACAAATGAAGGTATGAGAACTGCTCCCTGAATACCCTGGGAGGGTAAGGTCTCCTGTGCAGAGGCCTGTTGGCCCTCTTCCCTCTGGCCATGTTTGCCACTCTCTCTCTCTGCGCTTTTGCTGCCTCCGATTCTGCAGGTGCAGGACGACGCCCCGAGTCAGTGCAGCCCCCATAGTCTCTTCTAAATCGCTGGAATGAAGGTGAAATAAAAATGAACCTGCAAAGTGCTGCTCAGGACCCAAAACTCCTTCACACAGCCTTGAATCTCTCCAGATGTCTCTCTCCCTCTCAGCATGTGTGGTGCAAAAATTTCGCTAACAAGAAAAGGCAGGAAGCGGCCACCTTTAAATAGCGCTCTCCCAGCCCCTTCCCGACTGCAAAACGTTCCTCTCTACCTGTTGTTGTTAGCGGCAGGCGGAAAAGCAGGGGGCGCCACTCAATATCCGGTCCGGGGCGCTACCGGGGCATTGCACGCTCGACTGACGTCACGATCTGTGGGCGCAGGAGATCGTGGCGGTAGTGTTTAGCGCCGCCGCAAAATGTCTGGTCAATTTCGCGAGCGGTGCTAAAATCGCCGTGCTCGGGCGCTAACTTCCTAGCGCCCCGTTAGCGCCCCCCGGAGGTGCTAACGGGAGGCGCTAAGCAACCGAATTTTCCCCCCCATGTTTATTGGTTACAGATCCCCCTGAAGGTGGTAGAGAGACTGAGTGAAAAAGCTACTGATATCCTGCTCGTCGAAAGGAAGGACATCTCTCCTTCTCTCGATTCTTGTGTTTCTACCTTTACCTCTTTCCCTGTTTCTAGTTAGTCTTGCTTGCTAACTCCTTTTCTGCCTCATTATTTTACCAATGTTTGTTTCTGTCTGTTTAGATTGTTTCTCTTTCTGTTGCCCTCTACTTTATGCTCACCATGTTTCACTGCTTCGGAGCGTGATTCAATGCAGTAAATGGTGAAAAAGGCCCAGGTTTAATAATAGGCCGGATTTTGCTGTTAAAATAACAGTGAGGCGAATGACACTCACTGTTATTTATGCCTAAATGTGACAGCAACTTCAAGCAAGGGGCAGATAGGTGGTTAAATGCGAATATCCAAAAGTTGCTGTCTGATTTGCGCCTCTCCACCGTTAGCTTAGTGAAAACGGCGTCTCGCTGTTTGCCTCAATATTGACTCTAATGGGATTAGAATAGATAGGGCTTGATGGCCGGCGCAGACACAATGGGCTGAAGGGCCTCTTTCTGTGCTGTATAACTATGACTATGACTCTTTCCCCATGACCCGGGGCAAGCAGCGCGAACGCGCATGTGGCTTTGCTAGGATAGCGGGCTTCCCCATGGTGCAGGGCGCCATTGACTATTGCCAGGCAATGACTATCTCCAACATGTGAGAGTCTAACCACCTCCCCTTGACATTCAACGGCATTACCATCGCTGAATCCCCCACCATCAACATCCTGGGGGTCACCATTGACCAGAAACTTAACTGTACCAGCCACATAAATACTGTGGCAACAAGAGCAGGTCAGAGGCTAGGTATTCTGCAGTGAGTGTCTCACCTCCTGACTCCTCAAAGCCTTTCCACCATCTACAAGGCACAAGTAAGGAGTGTGATGGATTACTCTCCACTTGCCTGGATGAGTGCAGCTGCAACAACACTCAAGAAGCTCGACACCATCCAGGACAAAGTAACCCGTTTGATTGGCACCCCATCCACCACCTTAAACATTCACTCCCTCCACCACCGGCGCACCGTGGCTGCAGTGTGTATCATCTACAAGATGCACTGCAGCAACTCACCAAGGCTCCTTCGACAGCACCTTCCAAACCCGCGACCTCTACCACCTGGAAGGACAAGGGCAGCAGGCGCATGGGAATACCACCACCTCCAAGTTCCCCTCCAAGTCACACACCATCCTGACTTAGAAGTATATCGCCATTCCTTCATCGTCGCTGGATCAAAATCCTGGAACTCCCTCCCTAACAGCACTGTGGGAGCACCTTCACCACACGGACTGCAGCGGTTCAAGAAGGCGGCTCACCACCACCTTCTCACGGGCAACTAGGGATGGGCAATAAATGCTGGCCTTGCCAGCGATGCCCTGATCCCATAAACGAATAAAAAAAAATTAGAAACCAACACAACAAATCATGAACTAACAGACCTCATTCTCACAAGATGGAGATAAACAGCAAAACAGTAAACAAATGTATTCACACGAACCTCGACCTTTACCACAAACATTCCCACTATTTATTTAGACCTCCTACTGTTTGCCCTTCGAGGGTGATCTCCATCCCCTGCGCTTTTCCCCCCTTCCCAACCTACTGCTCCTCCGTAATGGGGCCCCAGTGGCTGCAGCAAGGCTGGTGGAAGGCTGCTGAATGTCAGATCCAGAGACTGCAGATGCCCTTGAAGGACGCCCCCAACCAGCTCTGGGCCTGGAGGCCCCGGCTGCAGACTGCACCAACTCTGCATGGGCGGCAGCAGTCTGGGCTGGCTGTGTTGCAGGCCGTGGCAAGTGCAATGGGGAAGTGCCAGTGGTGGGAGCAGGAATGCTGTCATCCTGAGAGAGGACAGCACCTTTCTGCTCGACCGACACACTGGCACTCCCACGGGGCAGTACCTCAGCATCCGGAGCAATCTGCTCGAGCACAGATTGCTGACCTGCTGCGGCACCGTGAGAGACCCGGGGCAATGTGGCCGAACCAGCGAGGATGGCAGCAGTCAGTGCTTGCGTGACATCAATCTGAGACTGCATGAGAGCAGTCTGAGACTGGATGGCACCAGCCAATGACTGAATTGCAGCACTAAGCCGTTGCGTTGGCCTGTGCTGCAGCAGAGTGCTCCACACTCCTAGCCAGTCCATCCATGCTTTCAGGCACCCTTGCCATTGCACCCATGAGCTCAGTGTGCATGCTCAAGGCTTGGCTATTCATGGCTGCGATGACGCGCTCCTCCTCTGAGTCCAGTGCAGCAGGACTCGGTTGCCTACTCACCCTCCGGGAAGCTGGCCCCCAAGCTTCCCTACCCCCATGGCGTTGCTGCAGCCCGCTGGGTCCAGGAGCTTCGCCCTCATCAGACCCTACCCCCCTGCTCCCCTCCAGGGAAGGCGTGGTCCCAGTGTCGGCATGGGCTCCCTCGGGAGACGCTGGCGTTGAGGATCTTGCTTCCTCTTCCTCCTCGCCTGCGGCGTCGCTGCCACTGGCAGGTTGAGGCACAGGCTGGTCAGCTGGTGGTTCACTATCTGAAAGCAGGGAGGTACAAGAGTGGCTTTAGCGTGAGGTCAGGGGGGCAGTAAGGGAGCAAGGACTGGAGCTAGTTAGTAAGTTGGATTGAAAGTGTAAAAGGCTGGTGTTGTGAGGGCCAAGTGGAATGAGAGAGGAGAGAAAGCTGATGAACATACCGTTGCTGTCCCCAAGGGGGTCGACATCTCCAGCGGCCACGGCACCTATGACCTGGCTGGCAACGATCCTGTGCACGTGCGCCTCCAAATCGCTGAGGGTGTGTAGGTCAGCCGGTCCACCTCCCGTGCGTTGCTGCTTCCGCCTGTTATGAGAGAGCTTGGCCTGCAAGAAAAAGGACGGCGTCTGAGTGAGTGTGCTGCCATGTGTTTACCTGATGTGCCTCTCATAGTTGAATAGCCCTTAATGTATGCAAGGTGTGGAATGTGCGTGTGTGTTTTATGAGATGGCCATAGGTCTTGGATGAGTGTTGGGCATTTGGGATTTTTAAACCCTCTGGGGACAGAGTGAAGTTCAGATGGAGGGATGTAGAGGTATTGAAAAGCAGCCACTCACCCTGACCACCCGAGTGAGGTCGTTGAACTTCTTCCGACATTGGGTGTGGGTCCTCGGCACCAGGCTCCTTGAGGAGACGTGCTGAGCCACCTCCCTCCAGACTCTTTGGTACTCCCGGGGCGATGGCAAGGGGATATAGACAGGCTAAGTAAGTGGGCAGAGATTTGGCAGATGGAATACAATACTGGAAAGTATGAGGTTATGCACTTTGACAGGAAAAATAGTAGAACAAGTTATTATCTTAATGGCAAGAAACTGGAAAGTACTGAAGTACAAAGGGATCTGGGGGTCCTGGTGCACGAAACTCAAAAGGTTAGTATGCAGGTGCAGCAAGTGATTAAGAAGGCCAATGGAATGTTGGCTTTCATTGCTAAGGGGATAGAATATAAAAATAAGGAGGTATTGCTTCAGTTGTACAAGGTATTGGTGAGACCGCACCTGGAATACTGCATACAGTTTTGGTGTCCTTACTTAAGGAAAGACATACTTGCTGTCGAGTCAGTACAAAGAAGGTTCACTCAGTTAATCCCGGGGATGAGGGGATGGACATATGAGGAGAGGTTGGGTAGATTGGGACTCTACTCATTGGAGTTCAGAAGAATGAGAGGCGATCTTATTGAAACATACAAGATTGTGAAGGGGTTGGATCGGGTGGATGCGGGGAGGATGTTCCCGATGATGGGTGAAACTAGAACTAGGGGGCATAGTCTTAGAATAAGGGGCTGCTCTTTCAAAACTGAGATGAGAAGGAACTACTTCACTCAGAGGGTGGTAGGTCCATGGAATATGCTGCCCCAAAAAGCTGTAGAAGCTACATCATTACATAAATTTAAAACAGAAATAGACAGTTTCCTAGAAGTAAAGGGAATTAAGGGTTACGGGGAGCGGGCAGGAATTTGGACATGAGTCTAGGTTCGGATCGGTCATGGCCCTGTGGGTAGCGTAGCGGGACCAGGGGCCGTGTAGCCTGATCCTGCTCCTATTTTGTGTGTCCAATTCTGTTAGGTTCAGGAGATGGTTCTGTGATAGTAGATTGGCGGTTAGGATCAGATCAGCCATGATCTTATTGAATGGCGGAGCAGGCTCGAGGGGCCGATTGGCCTACTCCTGCTCCTATTTCTTATGTTCTTATGTTCTTATGTTCTCCTGCCACTCTCTGGGTACAGCACTGCCCATCGCCACTCGAAAACGCCAACCAGAACCACCAAGGCCTGGTCGCTAAAGCGCAGAGCTCTCTCCCTGGGCCTATCCATCACTCCTCTCAGCAGAATGGTGGTGGGTCTTTCCAGCACCAGAGTCAACGCTACAACGAACAGGGTGTGGCTGGCTAGCAACATCGACCCTCCCCTTTAAGAACTGGCCGGCGCCAGTCTGCCTGTGTTCCATTACCAACTGACATCGCCTGAGCTTCGGTAGCGCTCTGAGGTAGCGCCTCGCTCCTCGACGTTAGCGCCTTATGAGAGGTGTGTAGCGCCTGATTTAGCGCTCAAATCACCTCCGGGGCGATAGAGGCGAATTTTGTAGTCGGAGGTGATAATTAGCGCCAGACCCTAAACTTTGCTCCCGGCCGATATTAGCGCCCCAAACAGGGCAATACCGAATTTCTCCCCCATGGTCTTCACTCATTGATCACAGTATTGCCAGGTCAGCTCCAGTCCAGACATGCAATAAAATCACAATCCAACTAGATGTGTGACATTTACTGCAGCAGCAGGATTAATACATGGGAGAATGGGGAATGGGACCGGGCTCAGAAATCTGCACATCAGAGAATACTGGCAGACAGCTTTAACCTCACACTTTGTAGTGACAGTTTTAACCTCACACTGTGTAGTGACAGCTTTAACCTCACACCGTGTAGTGACAGCTTTAACCTCACACTGTGTAGTGACAGCTTTAACCTCACACCGTGTAGTGACAGCTTTAACCTCACACCGTGTAGTGACAGCTTTAACCTCACATTGTGTAGTGACAGCTTTAACCTCACACCGTGTAGTGACAGCTTTAACCTCACACCGTGTAGTGACAGCTTTAACCTCACACTGTGTAGTGACAGCTTTAACCTCACACCGTGTAGTGACAGCTTTAACCTCACACTGTGTAGTGACAGCTTTAACCTCACACCGTGTAGTGACAGCTTTAACTTCACACTGTGTAGTGACAGTTTTAACCTCACACTGTGTAGTGACAGCTTTAACCTCACACCGTGTAGTGACAGCTTTAACCTCACACTATGTAGTGACAGCTTTAACCTCACATTGTGTAGTGACAGTTTTAACCTCACACTGTGTAGTGACAGCTTTAACCTCACACTGTGTAGTGACAGCTTTAACCTCACACCGTGTAGTGACAGCTTTAACCTCACACTGTGTAGTGACAGCTTTAACCTCACACCGTGTAGTGACAGCTTTAACCTCACACCGTGTAGTGACAGCTTTAACCTCACACTGTGTAGTGACAGCTTTAACCTCACACCGTGTAGTGACAGCTTTAACCTCACACCGTGTAGTGACAGCTTTAACCTCACACTGTGTAGTGACAGCTTTAACCTCACACCGTGTAGTGACAGCTTTAACCTCACATTGTGTAGTGACAGCTTTAACCTCACACCGTGTAGTGACAGCTTTAACCTCACATTGTGTAGTGACAGCTTTAACCTCACACTGTGTAGTGACAGCTTTAACCTCACACCGTGTAGTGACATCTTTAACCTCACACTGTGTAGTGACAGCTTTAACCTCACACTGTGTAGTGACAGCTTTAACCTCACATTGTGTAGTGACAGCTTTAACCTCACACTGTGTAGTGACAGCTTTAACCTCACACTGTAGTGACAGCTTTAACCTCACATTGTGTAGTGACAGCTTTAACCTCACACTGTGTAGTGACAGCTTTAACCTCACATTGTGTAGTGACAGCTTTAACCTCACATTGTGTAGTGACAGCTTTAACCTCACACTGTGTAGTGACAGCTTTAACCTCACACCGTGTAGTGACAGCTTTAACCTCACACTGTGTAGTGACAGCTTTAACCTCACATTGTGTAGTGACAGCTTTAACCTCACACTGTGTAGTGACAGCTTTAACCTCACACCGTGTAGTGACAGCTTTAACCTCACACCGTGTAGTGACAGCTTTAACCTCACACCGTGTAGTGACTGCTTTAACCTCACACCGTGTAGTGACGATTTAACCTCACACCGTGTAGTGACAGCTTTAACCTCACACCGTGTAGTGACGATTTAACCTCACATTGTGTAGTGACAGCTTTAACCTCACATTGTGTAGTGACATCTTTAACCTCACACTGTGTAGTGACAGCTTTAACCTCACACCGTGTAGTGACGATTTAACCTCACACCGTGTAGTGACAGCTTTAACCTCACACCGTGTAGTGACGATTTAACCTCACACCGTGTAGTGACAGCTTTAACCTCACACCGTGTAGTGACAGCTTTAACCTCACACCGTGTAGTGACGATTTAACCTCAAACCGTGTAGTGACAGCTTTAACCTCACACCGTGTAGTGACAGCTTTAACCTCACACCGTGTAGTGACAGCTTTAACCTCACACCGTGTAGTGACAGCTTTAACCTCACACCGTGTAGTGACAGCTTTAACCTCACACCGTGTAGTGACAGCTTTAACCTCACACCGTGTAGTGACAGCTTTAACCTCACACCGTGTAGTGACAGCTTTAACCTCACACCGTGTAGTGAAGCTTTAACCGCTCACACTATTTCAGCACTGTTTTTTGGTGTAATTGACATTACTTAGTTGAATTCACTGCAGAATGTGTAATTATTACTGGATTATCCGGTGTAACTGTATTTAAAAGGACGTTTAATTATGAGAGCCTCTTTTTGCATGTTGGCTGCCTAATACGTCGTGAATTATTTTTTCATTGGATGAAGTGGTAAACAAACTTGTGCCAAGCTGAACACTTTAATATTCATTAACAGTGGGATGAATCAACTAGGGATTACTCTTGTTTCTTTTCACATGAATATGTTTGCGCCTTGTGTCAATGGTGAGAATGCACGCGTGATCCACGGGGAGATGCAGCTCAACCTCTCTGTTCCATATCCTGCCGACTATTTTTTAAATATTTGTTCCTGGGATGTGGGCGTCGCTGGCAAGGCCAGCATTTATTGCCCATCCCTAATTGCCCTTGAGAAGGTGGTGATGAGCCGCCTTCTTGAACTGCTGCAGTCCGTGTGGTGAAGGTACTCCCACAGTGCTGTTCGGGAGGGTGTTCCAGGATTTTGGCCCAGCGACGATGAAGGATCGGCGATATACTTCTAAGTCAGGATGGTGTGTGACTTGGAGGGGAACTTGGAGGTGGTGGTGTTCCCATGCGCCTGCTGCCCTTGTCCTTCTAGGTGGTAGAGGTCGCGGGTTTGGGAGGTGCTGCCGAAGAAGCCTTGGCGAGTTGCTGCAATGCATCTTGTAGATGGTACACACTGCAGCCACAGTACATAAGAACATAAGAAATAGGAGCAGGAGTAGGTGGTGGATCAGGTGCCAATCAAGCGGGCTGCTTTGTCCTGGAAGGTGTCGAGCTTCTTGAGTGTTGTTGCAGCTGCACTCATCCAGGCAAGTGGAGAGTATTCATCACACTCCTAACTTGTGCCTTGTAGATGGTGCAAAGGCTTTGGGGAGTCAAGAAGTGAGACACTCACCGCAGAATACCTAGCCTCTGACCTGCTCCTGTTGCCACAGTATTTATGTGGCTGGTCCAGTTAAGTTTCTGGTCAATGGTGACCCCCAGGATGTTGATGGTGGGGGTTTCAGCGATGGTAATGCCGTTGCATGTCAAGGGGAGGTGGTTAGACTCTCGCTTGTTGGAGATAGTCATTGCTTGGCACTTCTGTGGCGCGAATGTTACCTGCCACTTATCAGCCCAAGCCTGAATGTCGTCCATGTCTTGTTGAATGCGGGCATGGACTGCTTCATTATCTGAGGAGTTCTGAATGGCGCTGAAAACTGTGCAGTCATCAGCGAACATCCCCATTTCTGACCTTATGTTGGAGGGAAGGTCATTGATGAAGCAGCTGAAGATGGTTGAGCCTAGGACACTGCCCTGAGGAACTCCTGCAGTGATGTTCTGAGGCTGTGATAATTGACCTTCAACCACCACAACCATCTTCCTTTGTGCTAGGTATGACTCCAGCCAGTGGAGAGTTTTCCCCCCGATTCCCATTGACTTCAGTTTTACTAGGGCTCCTTGATTCCACACTCAGTGAAATGCTGCCTTGATGTCAAGGGCAGTCACTCTCAACTCACCTCTGGAATTCAGCTCCTTTGTCCATGTTTGGACCAAGGCTGTAATGCGGTCAGGAGCCGAGTGGTCTTGGCGGAACCCAAACTGGGCATCAGTGAGCAGGTTATTGGTGAGTAAGTGCCGCTTGATAGCACTGTCAGTGACACCCTCCATCACTTTGCTGATGATTGAGAGTAGACTGATGGGGCGGTAATTGGCCGGGTTGGATTTGTCCTGCTTTTTGTGGACAGGACATACCTGGGCAGTTTTCCACATTGTCGGATCGATGCCAGTGTTGTAGCTGTACCTTCAAGGGCAGACGGGGCCTCGGTTTAATGTCTCATCCAAAAGACAGCGCCTCCAACAATGCAGTGCTCCTCAGCACTGCACTGGACTGTCAGCCTGGATTATTTGCTAAAACCTCTGGCGTGGGACTATGAACCTTCTGACTCCGAGGTGTGAGTGCTACCCACTCAGCCACGGCTGACACACAAGAGTCACCAGAGCTGCTGTTATGTACCTCCACGTGATGGGCTGAAAAAAAGCTGGGCAGTGCAGGTGAGCTGTGTGCACGTGTGGCTGGAGAATGACTGTGGACACAGGAAGACCAAAGGGCGGAGCTGGAATAAAAATAAATCATCCCAGGTTTTATCTGAAACATATTGTAGACCAATATAAACACACCGAAGGTTCAAGCACATGGACCACAGTCCCAGAATGTAAAGGAATTAGAAACAGAAAATACCAGAAACCCACAGCAGGTCAGTCAGCATCTGTAAATAGAAAGGACAAGTTAAGATTTGAGCAGCTGACGACCAATGGAGGGCAAAATGACGGGAAAAGTTGGACTTTAGCCTCAGCAACAGTTCAGACTTAGGAGGGAATTCAGCCGTGAGGTGCAGTTCACCTGCAAATCCGAACAGACAAAATTGACGGACAGGAAAAGACCAGCTGGTCCATCAAGCCTGCCCCACATTCATGATGCCTGGAGTGTTGTGACTGGACACTTCCCACCCACTGCCCCTGCCACTCCCACCCTTCACCCCTTCCTATCCCCAGCCAGGTAATCTCCTGGGAGAGCAAAGAAAACACAGAGAACAACACAAAGCCAATAAGGGAAAACAATATGAACAATTCCTCTCTGACCCTCTCAGGTGATCAGAACCAGTCCAGGAGCTCACACGGACCGTGCTTGTGCTAACTGGTACATTACTTAGCTTCTCTATGATGTAATCTCTGCTCAAGCCAAGAACCAATCCAGCTGCCGCTTGAAGGCTTGCAGAGACTCAGCAGCACCCACCACACCAACACATTCCTGAGGCTCACTACTCTCTGGGAAAAGAAGAACCGCCCAACATCAATCTGCGCCGAGTCTTGCGGCATTTAAATGCATGACCGCTGGGTCAATTATAGTTGAAGTGTTAAAGCACTAAATTGTTGTATGTGATTTTATTAAACTTTTAAGAGAAAACAGTTTTGTACAGAGGAACAGCTGAAGCCTGAGATGTGAGGTATCGGCATTATCTGGGAAGTCCAAAATGACCACCTTGCAGAAAATGTCACCGACTTGCACTTGAGGGCAAGGTTCCTGAGGTTGAGGAGCAGGTGGGGACACTGTCACTCATAGGAGACTGCAGGGTTCCTGAGATGCACATTCCAGGAGGTGATCACCTCATAAACAAGAGCGAGTTGGTGAAGAAGGGGATTGGGTGCCAATCCATTGGGTTAAGATGATAGAGGGTGACTTAATAGAGGTCTTTAAGATTATGAAAGGGTTTGATAGGGTAGACATAGGGAAAATGTTTCCACTTGTGGAGGAGACCAGAACTAGGGGCCATAAATATAAGATGGTCACTAATAAATCTAATAGGAAATTCAGGAGAAACTTCTTTGCCCAGAGAGTGAGTAGAATGTGGAACTCGCCACCACAAGGAGTAGTTGAGGCGAATAGCATAGATGCATTTAAGGGGAAGTTAGGTAAACACATGAGGGAGAAAGGAATAGAAGGTTATGCTGATAGGCTGAGATGAAGAGGGTGAGAGGAGGCTCATGTGGAGCATAAACCCCGGCATAGACCTATTGGGCTGAATGGCCTGTTTCTGTGCTGTACATTCTATGTAATTCTAAGTAAGAAGAGTAGACAAGAGGCAGTTCAAGGATCTCCCGAGAGTGTTGAACGGACACAGATATTCAGTAATGAATACCTATGAGAATGACTACAATACAACCAATGGATCAGATAGAGCCCTACCACATCTAGTCAAGAATGGTGGTGGACAACCAGGCAACTAACAGGAGGAGGAGGCTCCATGAACATCCACATCTTCAACCACGGCAGAGCCCAGCCCATGAGTGTAAGATGTGAGAAGTTGCACAACACCAGGTTATAGTCCAACAGCTTTATTTGAAATCACAAGCTTTCAGAGCACTGCTCCTTCGTCAGGTGAAGTGAAGAGATGCATATAGTCACAGCATATATAGTCAGAGAACACTGCCAGATGATTACAGTTAATCTTTCCAACTGCCTTTTATCTCACCTCGGCAGAGAGATAATCACGGCAATCAAAGGTGTGGATGGTGTCCAATCAGGTCAGTCAGGAAAACATTACATCAAAGACAATGTGGCAGATGCTGGGGTCTGTATGGAAAACAAAAAACTTTTTTTGCTGGAAATCACAGCAGGTCCAGCCGCATCTGTGTAGAGAGAACAAGCCAACGACGACTCGAGTCTGGATGACTCTACGTCAGGTGGGGTTACATGTAGCGTGACATGAACCCAAGATCCCGGTTGAGGCCGTCCTCATGGGTGCGGAACTTGGCTATCAGTTTCTGCTCGACGATTTTGCGTTGTCGTGTGTCTCGAAGGCCGCCTTGGAGAACGCTTACCTAAAGATCGGAGGCTGATGTCCTTGACTGCTGAAGTGTTCCCCGACTGGGAGGGAACACTCCTGCCTGGAGATGGTTGTGCGGTGTCCGTTCATATGTTGTCGCAGTGTCTGCATGGTCTTGCCGATGTACCATGCTCCGGGGCATCCTTTCCTGCAACGTATGAGGTAGACAACGTTGGCCGAGTCACATGAGTATGTACCATGTACCTGGTGGGTGGTGTCCTCGCGTGTGATGATGGTATCTGTGTTGATGATCTGGCATGTCTTGCAGAGGTTGCCGTGGCAGGGTTGTGTGGTGTCGTGGTCGCTGTTCTCCTGAAAGCTGGGTAATTTGCTGCAAACGATGGTCTGTTTGAGGTTAGGCGGCTGTTTGAAGGCGAGTAGTGGGGGCATGGGGATGGCCTTAGCGAGGTGTTCGTCGTCATCGATGACATGTTGAAGGCTGCGAAGAACATGGCGTAGTTTCTCCGCTCAGGGGAAGTACTGGATGACGTAGGGTACTCTGGTGGTTGTGTCCCATGTTTGTCTTCTGAGGAGGTCTATGCGATTTTTCGCTGTGGCCCGTCGGAACTGTCGATCGACATGTCGAGCGTCATATCCCGTTCTTACGAGGGCGTCTTTCAGCGTCTGTAGGTGTCCATCGCGTTCCTCCTCGTCTGAGCAGATCCTGTGTATTTGCAGGGCTTGTCCGCTTTAACGCGGTTAGGGTGGAAGCTGGAGAAGTGGAGCATCCTGAGGTTGTCCGTGGGCTTGCGGTAGAGTGAAGTGCTGAGGTGTCCGTCTTTTGACCCGGAGCGGAGAAACTACGCCATGTTCTTCGCAGCCTTCAACATGTCATCGATGATGACGAACACCTCGCTAAGGCCATCCCCACGCCTCCACTACTCGCCTTCAAACAGCCACCTAACCTCAAACAGACCATCGTTCGCAGCAAATTACCCAGCTTTCAGGAGAACAGCGACCACGACACCACACAACCCTGCCACGGCAACCTCTGCAAGACATGCCAGATCATCAACACAGATACCATCATCACACATGAGGACACCACCCACCAGGTACATGGTACATACTCATGTGACTCGGCCAACGTTGTCTACCTCATACATTGCAGGAAAGGATGACCCAGAGCATGGTACATCGGCGAGACCATGCAGACACTGCGACAACGTATGAACGGACACCGCACAACAATCGCCAGGCAGGAGTGTTCCCTCCCAGTCGGGGAACACTTCAGCAGTCAAGGACATTCAGCCTCCGATCTTCGGGTTAGCGTTCTCCAAGGCGGCCTTCGAGACACACGACAACGCAAAATCATCGAGCAGAAACTGATAGCCAAGTTCCGCACCCATGAGGACGGCCTCAACCGGGATCTTGGGTTCATGTCACGCTACATGTAACCCCACCTGACGTAGAGTCATCCAGACTCGAGTCATCATTGGCTTGTTCTCTCTACACAGATGCGGCCGGACCTGCTGTGATTTCCAGCAAAAAAAGTTTTTTGTTTTCCACACAGACCCCAGCATCTGTCACATTGTCTTTGATGGAATGTTTTCCTGACTGACCTGTTTGGACACCATCCACACCTTTGATTGCCGTGATTATCTCTCTGCCGAGGTGAGATAAAGGGCAGTTAGAAAGATTAACTGTAATCATCTGGCAGTGTTCTCTGACTATATATGCTGTGCCTATATGCATCTCTTCACTTCACCTGACGAAGGAGCAGCGCTCTGAAAGCTTGTGATTTCAAATAAAGCTGTTGGACTATAACCTGGTGTTGTGCGACTTCTCACATTTGTCCACCCCAGTCCAACACCGGCATCTCCACATCATGAGTGTAAGAGACAAGGATGAAGAGTTTTCAAATGTCTTCAGGCAAAGGTGCCAAGTGGATGATCCTACTTAGGCTGATTCCTAAGGTTTCTTCTATCACAGATAGTTGTGGTAGCGTAGTGGTTATGTTACTAGATGTTAGCAATCCAAAGGTCTAGACTTAGTACTCCCAGAGATATATGAGTTCAAATCCCCCCATAGCAGTGTGAGAATTTAAATTCAGTTTTTTAAAACATCTGGAAATAAAAAACTGGTACCAATAAAAGTGACCATGAGATTGTCATAAAAACCCAACTGGTTCACTAATGTCCGTTAGGGAAGGAAACCTGCCATCGTTACCTGGTCTGTCCCATCTACATGTGACTCCAGTCCCACACCAACATGGTTGACTCTTAACTGCCCTCTGAATTAACCTGTTGTATCTAGGGTAACTGAGGATGGGCAATAAATGCCAGCCTTGCAAGCGATGCTCAGATCCTGAGAATTTTTTTTTTTAAAGATGCCTGTGTCCAGCCAATTCGGTTCACTCTGTATAACATTAAGAAGAAGCTGAGTGTTCTGGAAACAGCAAAGGCTACGGGTACCAACAACATCCCAGTGGTAGTGCTGAAGACCTATGCACCAGAACTAGCTGAACCTCTAAACAAGCTGTCCAGTACAACTATGACACTGACAACTGCCTACTCACAAAAACAGTTATCCCCCTATCAGCCTTCTGCCCAATCATCGGTTAAGTGATGGAAGGAGTCATCAACAGTAGCAATAAGTGACATCTACTTGGCAATAACTTGCTCCCAATGCTCAGTTTGGGTTCCACCAGAACCACTCGACTCCAGATCTCATCACAGCCTTGATTCAGACATGGACAAAAAGAGCTGAACGTCAGAGATAAAATTAGGGTAGCTTCCCTCGACACTGAGGAAGCTTTCAACTAAGTAAGGCACTAAGGAGCCCTAGCAAAACTGAGTTTAATTAGAGTCAAAGCAAAAAACCTCTAATGACTGGAGACATACTTGACACAAATGAAGATGGTTGTACTTGTTGGGCCAACTCCAGGACATCGCTGCAGGAGTAGCTTAGGGAAGCATCCTTGGCTCAACCATCTTCAGCTGTTTCATCAATGACCTTCCCCCTGTTATAAGATGAGGAGTGGGGCTGTTCGTTAATGATTCCACAATGTTCAGCTCCATTCAAAGCTTCTCCAATAATGAAGCAGCCCATGCCAGCCTACATCAGGACCTGGATAACATCCAGACTTGGGCAAATAAGTGGCAGGTAACATTCACAACACATAAGACAAGCTTTCTCCCCTTCAGGTTCAACAGGATCACCATTGCTGAGTCCCCCAGTATCAACATTGTGGGGTGACCATTGACCAGAAGCTGAACTGAACCAGCCATATCAACATTGTGGCTATAAGAGCTGGACAGAGGTTGGGTACTCTGGCTCACCTCCCGAGCTCTTATTGCCTCGCCACTGTCTACAAGGCTCAAGACAAGAGTGTGGCCATGATGGGTGCAGCCATAACAACACTCAAGAAACTCAACATCATCCAGAGCATTTTTCTTGATTAGAGCAATGGCCACTGTATTCAATATCCACCCCCTCCACCGCCAGTGCACTTTGGCTACAGTGTGTATGGTTCACAGGATGCACTGCAGCAACTCACCAAGGTTACTTTGACAGCATCTCCCTCCCCTGTGACCTCTACCACTGAGAAGGACAAGAGCAATAATGTCATCATCCCTAGGTCACACACTATCCTGACTTGGAAATATATCGCCGATCCTTCATCGTCGCTGGGTCAAAGTCCTGGAACTCCCTCCCTAACAGCACTGTGGGAGCACCTTCACCACATGGTCTGCAGTAGTTAAGGATTAGGCCCACCACCACCTGCTCAGGGCAACTAGGGATGGGCAATAAATGGGGCCTTGCCGGCGTCACCCACATTCTGAAATCAAATAATGAAAAGAATCTGTAAATCATGCAGGGAGTATTGGCCAAAGAGTAGTTGACCTATTAACCCTTTTTCTTCAACTCCACATCAGGAAATAGAGTTGAAGATTTACCTGCCCCATCTAAGGTTTATTAGATGCCTAAAATTCAGCTCATTTAAACTGTCATGCATTGAGCAGTTCAAGGGATATTAACAGTTACACAAACCAATCACTGCTACCTTGCCACCACTGAGTAAATTAGCTAACTACTCCTTGCAAGAGTCATCAGAAAAGCAGAGTCAAGCATGGATGCACTCCAACTCACACCACTTTATTAACACATCTGTGATAGTGCGATTAATAGGATGAGAACATGAAATACTTGATTAAAATTGTTATCTGTCGGAGTATAATAGTTACAAGCTCAAATGTGGTTTTAATGTAACACAACTTAGTGCCAGCTGGGTTCTACTTAATCAAGTACAAACACTGTAACCCTGTGTTACATTAAGTAAATCACCAAGTTTATTAATTACATAGCTAACGGTTTAACAGATTTGAGTGATGAGTCTATCCAGGTACTTTTAAAGTCCATTTCAGTGCATTGCTGGTAAACTATTACTAATACTATTCCTGGATTTCATTCACCCTCATCTTTCCAGGTTGGTTGTGGTAGAGTTTAGTGGACCCGCCTCTCTCTGGGTACTTGGATTGGCCACTGAGACACCTGCAAGGTCGATCTTCAACTGTAGCCATGTACTCCTTCCTATTTCCGCCATCTGTACTTGGACTGGTGATCCTAATCTTGTACCTTACTATAAGTATAAAGGCGCAATCCATACTGGCTACAGTCCCTCTGCTCTGAAACATTTGAACTGATGTACTTAAAACATTAGCCTGTATCTGGCTAGACTTCGTAAACTTTCACTCCACACTTTCTTGGTTTGCTCCATAAGCTAATCTGAATTCTCCCCAGGTTTCTGCAAACCTTTCCAGACTTCTGGTCTGGATGCAGGAAGTGGGCCTACCTGCCACCTGTACAAGTGACACCAGAGAGGTTGATTGCCATTCAAATATGGGGCCCACCAGAGCAAGCATCAGGGCAGCATTTATCAGGCCTGCATGTCTTTGGTCAAACCAGCCTGTGGACCACGCTTCTCTGGCCTTCGACAGAGCGGCAAGGTGCTGCTCTGAGATCTCACCAGGTCTGCAGGGTGGGAGTCCAATAGCACTGGTACTAATGCGGGCACCTGCCCCTGGGATTAGTGACAGGGTCATGGCAAGGGCAGAAAGCACTGCTGAAATCTCAAGGCTAATAACTCCAGCTCATGTTGGGAGCAGAGAATCTATTGCACTCGCAAGAAAACAGCATCAATCTCTGTAACCTCCTCCAGCCCAACAATCCTGCGAGATCTCTGCGCTCCTCCAATTCTGGCCTCTTGCGCATCCCCGATTTTCATCGCTCAACCATTGGTGACCTTGCCTTCAGCTGCCTAGGCCCTAAGCTCTGAAAATCCCTCCCTAAACCTCTCCGCCTCTCTACCTCTCCCTCTTCGAAGACGCTTCTTAAAACCTACCTCTTTGACCAAGCTTTTGGTCACCTATCCTAATATCTCCTTATGTGGCTCGAAGTCAAATTTCGTTTGATAAAGTTCCTGTGAAGCGCCTTGGGTCATTTTACTACGTTAAAGGTGCTATATAAATATAAGCTGTTGTTATTGTTGTTTAACTGGCTTTATGAAGGAGTGGGTTTTAATATACTATTGCCCGATCCTTTTAATGCCAACTTCTATTAGCACTAAGATCAGAAGTAGATCACATGCCACTCATAAAGCCGTTGCCATGATGAATCGCCATGCTGTGTACTTGCTGACAAACAGAAAGAAAAAAAAAGAACTTGCATTCCTACAGCATGACCTCAGGACGTCCCAAAGCACTTCAAAGCCAATCAAGTACTTTTTAAGTGTAGTCAGCTGTCATAATGTAGGGAAACGCAGCAACCAGTTTCCGCACAGCAAGCTCCCACGAACAGCAATGTGATAATGACATAAAAGGCACATTTACAAGTGGCAATCTGCTATGCTACAAGAGCTGGATGATTTAAACAGTGCTGAATGAGAATCTACTGCACAGCTTGTGTGAAATGTGTGCGAATAATCCTGGGCACTCAGGACTGCGTCAGCTTGTGAGCTCTTTCATTCGAGATACAACGAGGAAAAAACGGAATATATTTATACACGGCCATGTTAAAATTGAAAGTCTGTTATAAAGCTGCAAATGGAATCAACAGAAGGTTATGGGGACACTGCAATACAGCTGATGGCCACAATGTAGTGGATCTAAAGGGCTGGGAGACGATAAGAGCTCAGAACCTGCAAATGTCAAAGTATCAGACCTCACAAATATCACAGGTTAACCTTTGATCACAGGTTAGCCTGGTTATCAGTGTCCTCTGAGAAACTGTCAGTAATCTAAAGCTCTGATTAACTCTAATGTCCTTACAGGTTTCTTCAGTCCTTATTGGTTAGATTCTATTTGCTGCAGCAGGGGATTCTGGGCCGGTACGACCATATAAGGAGCTGAATAAAAATTAAAAGAAAAATCACTGATAAAGTTCTCCCCCTGGCAGTAATTTCTGCATTGACTTACTGCCCCATGGATAACAACTATCTGAGGATGGAATTGGAGTGTCCATACAGGATGGCATTTCCTGAGATAGAAAGTCTGCTCGCTCGGGTGGATGTAAAGGATCCCGCGGCACTATTTCGAAGAGGAGCAGGGGAGTTATCCCCGGTGTTCTGGCCAATATTTATCCCTCAACCAACATCACTAAAACAGATGATCTGGTCATTGTCACATTGCTGTTTGTGGGATCTTGCTGTGCGCAAATTACTGCCGCTTTTCCTACATTACAACAGTGACGCCACTTCAAAAGAACTTCATTGGCTGTAAAGCGCCTTTGTCCTGAGGTCGTGAAAGGCGCCATAAAAATGCAAGTCTTTTTTTTCTTTTTGTAGGTCAAACTAGTGTTCAATAAATCACTTCCACCAGAACAGAGACGGTTAAGAGGAGATCTGACGGAGCTGTTCGGAATTATGAGGGCTTTTGACACCGGTCAGTGAGTCATTAACTAGACGGCATAAATTAAGGATCGTCAAAAGAATGAAGCGAGAGTTTAGAGGCCCCATTTTAACCCTGACTGCGCGGCGGTTAAAATGGCAGCCCGGCGCTTCCTGCTGTGTTCCCAACATGTTCGCGCCCGTCGCCAATTTAACTGCCGGGCTTTGGGCAGCATGGTGGCCGCCCGCGGCAGGCAGACGGGGGCCTCATCGATATTGAAATGTTGGGGTCCGATGACATAATTCGGACCCCGATGCGATTTTTACTGCCGGTCGTGGCGGTGACGCCCTGTGAAAGCTGGTGGAAGGTGGGATCGTGGCCGGAGTGGCCCAGGTGAGTTGATGCTGTTTTTCAAGGCCATTGTGGTGAGTGCTCCACCGGACCCCCCAAAAAAAACCTCGGGCCTTCCCTGTCCCAGGCTTCCCACCCTCTCTCCCAAATGCGAACACCTCCGGACTCCCCCACCCCGCCCCGCCACTTACCTTAGTGCCGGGCACCATTTCCTCGTGACCTCGGAAGCAGCCTCCTGTCATCCGAAATCCCGCTGCCTCCCACCGGACCCCTCCTCATTCCTGCCGGGTCTGGGCGAGGGGTCAGTAATGGATCCTTTAAATGAGGCCTGGGAGTGTAAACGGCCGGGACCTCAGCCTGACCCCGACATGGCCCTGCGCACCCCCCGAGTTACAATCGGGGCTTGGGTGATTTCATTTTACACAGAGGGTTGTCAGGACATGGAATTCCCGACTAGAAACAATGGGGGAAGCAAAATCCATAATAGCTCTTAAAAAGGAAGTGGATAAATATTTGACAAAGAAAACAACAACCGGGAATGGGGGAACGGGACTAAGTGGGCAGCTGTGTCAGAGAGCCGCCACTGGTACAGAACATAAGAACATAAGACATAGGAGCAGGAGTAGGTCAGTTGGCCCCTCGAGCCTGCTCCGCCATTCAATAAGATCATGGCTGATCTGATCTTGGCCTCAACTCCATTCTTCTAAACTCCAATGAGTATAGGCCCAACCTGCTCAACCTTACAATGGGCTAAATGGCCTACTTGTGAACTGTAAAGTTCTATATTTCTATGACATCAATTGAACCAATTATTGGGAGGTGGGAATACCAATCAACTTTACAACAGGGGAATTTTGGGAGTGCTTAAATGCTGTACATATCTAGAGGGAAAATCTTTCCGTAGCGAGGCGCAAACTCAGCACTGGTGGGAAGTCAGTGAGAAGAAGGTCGATTTTCTTCTTTAGGCTCATGCAGAATGTGTGTGTGACTGTGTGTGAGGAGGAATCGGGCATCCACACATGTTGCTGTACGCAGCTGTAAGCAGTATTATATCCCAGGAACTTTCTCGGAGCATCCCCTGCTCCGTAACTTTGGCAGAAAGAGTCGCAGTTCCATCCAAGAGAGCAAACAGGGCCATGCTGAAGGGTCACAGCTACATCTGAGCTGGAACAGAAAGTCTGGCATAGAAACAGGAAGGAAGACACTGGGAAAGGAAGTTAGATAAATGAACGTCTTGTACTTTGGCAACTAGAAAGAAAAGAAAGACTTGCATTTATATAGCGCCTTTCACAGCTCAGGACATTGCAAAGCGCTTTACAACCTTTTGGAGTGTAGTCACTGTTGAAATGTAGGGAAATGTGGCAGCCAAATAATGCACAGCAAGCTCCCACAAACAGCAATGTGATAATGATGAGATTTGTTTGTTAGTGATGTTGGTTGAGGGGTAAATATTGGCCAGGACACCGAGGAGAACTCCCCTGCTCTTCTTCGAAATAGTGGCCGCGGGATCTTTTACGTCCACCTGAGAGAACAGACGGGGACTCGGCTTAACGTCTCATCTGAAAGACGGAACCTCCGACAGTGCAGCACTCCCTCAGCACGGCACTGGGAGCGTCAGCCCAGATTCTGTGCTCAAGAGTGGAACTTGGAACCCACAACCGTCTGACTCAGAGGCCAGAGTGCTACCCACTGAGCCACGGCTGACAGCTAGGTACAGTGCATCCAGGTAAATAAAATACCAATATTGAGTGTAAAAGTAAAATACGATTAATGATGGTTATCTTCACTGCAATCTGAGGTAATTATTTAATTTGATGAACTGATGGCGGGCTTGATCCTCCCACCGATGGTGTTGCGGTGACATTCCCACCGCCATTGCCAGTCCGTAAAATCCTGGTGGTTTCGGGCAGGATCGCGGTAGAGAATCCCGGTTGGCGTGTACTAACGAATAGGTCCAATTTGGCACCATCTGTAATGATACTGTACAAGGTTGTTTTCAAAGCATAAACATTGCTGAGCACAGAGGAATATCAAATGTCCAGGACAGTTGCACAATCCCATAAAATAAACTTTTATTTCCTTTTTCTGTTTTGCGATTTAAGATCAGCTGGTTGTCCAGCTTTGAAAGAATCTAATTTAAACATTCACTCCCTCCACCACCGGCGCACCGTGGCTGCAGTGTGTACCATCTACAAGATGCACTGCAGCAACTCATCAAGGCTTCTTCGGCAGCACCTCCCAAACCCGTGACCTCTTCCACCGAGAAGGTCAAGGGCAGCAGGCGCATGGGAACACCACCACCTCCAAGTTCCCCTCCAAGTCACACACCATCCTGACTTGGAAATATATCGCCGTTCCTTCATCATCGCTAGATCAAAATTCTGGAACTCCCTCCCTAACAGCACTGTGGGAGTACCTTCACCACACGGACTGCAGCGGTTCAAGAAGGCGGCTCACCACCACCTTCTCAAGGGCAATTAGGGATGGGCAATAAATGCTGGCCTTGCCAGCGACGCCCACATCCCAGGACCGAATAAAAAAAATCTGTCCATTACAAGATGCCCCAAAGTGAGGAGCACCTCAACCACAGGACTTTAGGTGGGTGAAATTGGACATGAAAGAAAGAACTTGCATTTATATAGCGCCTTTCACGACCTCAGGACGTCCCAAAGCGCTTTACAGCCAATCAAGTACTTCTGAAGTGTAGTCACTGCTGTAACAGTACAGACTCCTTACAATTAGGCCTTTCCAAGTGTGCGGCCAGTATCTGGGAGGTGAAATTGAACGTGGGCGGGGCCATAAAACGGGCGATATCCCATCGGTCACCTGTTATAGCACTCGCCCGATAGTCAGTTCCGTTGACCAATATCGGGCGTGTGGTATAATGTGCGGCAAAAGCGATACTGCCTGATTTGCGCCCCCGCCCATTTTCCATTTCACCCCCCAGATATTGGCCTCACACGTGGAAAGGCTTTTAGATAACTGTAAGGGGTTCTGACCAGCTGATCCCCAAGGAAGACTGCTGGATGGGCACTAATGGGAAGAGCACGTTAGTAAGAGAGATCAGCTGTTGTGCCATCTGTGCTCAGCCCACTTATATAATATTGGCAGTCCCACCACATCAGACAGCAGTTAAGTAATCCTAGATTGCATACTGCCATAATCAGTGCCGAAGGACCGCTTCAGGCTGAGAATACCTTCCTCTTCAAGATTCTGGAATGTTGGGAGTTGTCAAAAGCAAGCTCCTGTTTCATAGAATTACGGAACTTTCAGCCCTAAAACAGAGGCTGTTTAACCCAAGAGGGGGAATTTTAACCCCCAAGAACGAGAGGATTGGGGTCAGGTGGGAAATAAAAATAGAAGAAAATTGAATTGTGGCTGCAACTCATTTAACAGAGGCGCCTTTGGCTGCGTGCAAGTAACCTGCTCGCCAGAGTCGGCGCGATCATTCACTCAGGCAGGTCGGCAATTAACACATATTTAACAACAGAATGACATGGAAATCAGCGGATTTTCCAGTTGATTTGTTCTGTGTTTAACGCCTCCAGCATGGGTTTCCCGTTTAATCGGGAAATTCGCCATTGAAAAGGAGGCGAGCTTGAGGTGCGCTTTCTGGGGATCTCTAAAGCTCAGATTGCCCGAGCTGAATGAAGCCTCGGTGCTTACAGCTGCTTTGCCAGTTCCCTCTGGCAAACAGTCAGCAGTGATTTCTTTTCAGCATTAAGGTTTTTGAGCGGTTTGGGGGATTTCAAGCATACACCAGCAGGATGGTAAGCGCCTTGGACGAGGAAATCAATCACCATCCACAGCAGCGATGACATGCTGTGGTGGGATCAGCAGGTGCACAGGAAAGAGATGCACAGGGGAGAGGTGCACAGGGGAGAGATGCACAGGGGAGAGGTGCACAGGGGAGAGATGCACAGGAGAGAGATGCACAGGGGAGAGATGCACAGGAGTGGTGCACAGGGGAGAGATGCACAGGAGAGAGATGCACAGGAGAGAGATGCACAGGAGAGAGGTGCACAGGAGAGGTGCACAGTAGAGAGATGCACAGGAGAGATGCACATAAGAGAAAGGTGCACAGAAGAGAGTTGTACAGGAAGGAAGTGCACAAGAGGGAGGTGCAGAGGAGAGAGATGCACAGGAGAGGTGCACAGGAGAGAGATGCGGAGCAGCAGAGAGCAGGCCACAGGAGGCACTACCCACGTGAGAGAGTGTACAGACAGAGGCAGCTTCCTAGACCTATCTGAAGCGCAGTGCTTCTGCAGGCTCAGGTTGACATGGCAGGTGGTCGCAGACATCTGCAGCCTCCTTCAAGAAGAGCTGCTCCCTGCTGGACCTGGTGGCCACGCACTGCCCGTCGCTGCCAAAGTCACTACCGACCTCAATTTCTTTGCCTCTGGCTCCTTCCAGTGCGCCACTGGAGATATCTTGGTCTCTCAGTCGGCTGCACATAAATGTATAAGGCAGGTCACAGATGGGTTGCTTGCCAGGGCATCGACTTATGTCAACTTCTCCTGCAACAACAATAGCTAGAATGAGCGGCCACTCGGCTCGCTTCTCTGGCTTGCTTCCCACAGGTACAGGGTACCATTGATTGCACACACATAGCAGTCCGAGGACCACCACGGCAGCCAGGAGTTTTTATCAACCACAAGGGATTTTATTCCATCAATCCGCAGCTGGTTCGCAACCCCAAGAAGAGGCTCATGCAGGTCTGCACCACATTCACTGGGAGCTGTCATGATGCTTTCATACTGCGGCAGTCCAACATTCCAGACCTTTTCATTCCAGGAGCCAGACTTAAGAGCTGGTTCTTAGGAGACAAGGGATACTCTCTTCAAACTTGACTCATGTCACCTGTGAGGAAACCCATCAATGAGACAATGGAGTGCTACAACCAGAGCCATAGGACCACCAGGTGTGTCATCAAGCAAGCCATTGGCATGTTGAAGATGCGCTTCAGGTGCCTAGATAGATCTGGAGGTGCCCTTCAGTACTTGCCAGCAAGGGTGTCCAGAATCATACTGGTGTGTTGCGCCCTGCACAACATTGCGCGGCAGAGAAGATTACAGGTGGAGGAGGATGAAGGTGCTCATCAGGCATCTTCGGATGAGGAGAACATTGAAGAAGAAGAGGAGGAGGAGGAATATGAAGATGGGGCACCCATTGCTAGACCAGTCACGTACTTTGCTGCCAGGGATGCCCTCATAGCTAGAAGGTTCCGTTACTTATTCCGACTGGAACAAATAACAAATGAAAGCCATCACTACCATCACCAACTGACAGCCTTTGCACAATACAGTCCTTCAACCATGCATTCACCCACTGCACATCCGCCCAATGGGTCCCCGCATGTATTGACATTCATCATGAAATGAGCAAAAGGGAGACTTGGCATTCGGGATGCAATAATGGGCAAGGCGTGGAGGTGGAGCTAATCGATAATTTCATGTGGCATTATAAAAAAAGGAAACTTAACAACATAACATTTTGTCAAACACCCATGTGCATACCCTTGATGAATTACAATTGCTTTAACTTACACTTCCTACCATTTTGACGTGGTGCATCCCCTGTAGCTTCAGCAGAGGTAGAGACAGGCTGCTCAGATCCCTACACTTTTGGCCAACAACTCTGGGTTTTGGAGTCCATGAGGACCCTGCCAAAGACTGTTCCACCTGTACCTGTGCAGGGGCAGACTCAGGCAACAGGAGACAAGGTTGCATGTGGGGTACTGGCTGAGGGGTGGGCGGGTGGGGGGGGGTAGCAGGCAAGAAGTGGCAGCACTTTGAATGGAGTTCCCACTTCTGTGTCCCCTTTCGCCATCATCCCTCTCCTGTCCCGTGCACATCACTCCTACCACTCTGCTGTAGACCAGCTTGGTGAAGATCAGTGATACGTTCTAAGGCCACGGATAAGGTAGCTGTCATGCTGTTCAAGGTGGCAGACAAGTTGGCATCCAAAGTCTGCACGACCGTGGTCATTGCCTGCATGGATTCATTTGACCGCTATGCTTGAAGTTCCATGGAGGTCGCCACTCACTCCATGGCGGACAATCTCGCAATTACCTGCACCACCAATCTACTACTGTTCAAGTTGGACTCCTCCATCCACTCTGCTATTGGGGAGAGTGTGTGTGGCACGTCTGTCAGTGCATCGCAAAGTTACTGATGACCCTCTATCATTCTTCTTCTCAACGATGGCCCCCGGGGTTCAGCATCTGTGTCCAGCTGAGCATAGCTTGGAGAGGATTGCACCCCCCAACACGGACTCTCCACAGCTGTCCCTGCCAGCAGTGTCTGCTTGTACTTAGTGAATTGTGAATCACCAGGTGAAAACCCAACTAACTCTCTAACTGGACCCACCGAAGTGGGAGTATTTGCACTGATGCATGGCTGTACGTCCTGTGACAATGGTCCCTCAGAAGGAATGTGGTCCTCTGAGGAATCGTCCTCATGCATCTCCACCAACTCTTGCTCTACGTGTGAAGGCCTTTGAGGACAAAAGACAAACGAATTAGTCGTGGCAAAATAACAATCTAGACAATCACCATACTCAGTCTGCTCTTAGTTCAGTCATTGATGAAATAAAGTCAGCATGTGTGTCAGAGATATTTTTAATTCTGTCACCATCCATCTGCGAGCTCCCTGTCTCTCCATCTGCTATTGAGAGGGACGCAGATGTGCCACTTATCTCCATGGCATTCTCACCTCCACTCCCTCTCCCTTGCATTTTGCACCCTCTTCTCCTACAAGGGGTGAAAAAACAGACCTGTGAGTGAGTGAAGGTCGGGTATTCACCCGATGGATGCTGTGCATTCGGTGAGGGTGACTATGAGACAGATGCGTCACATTGCATAAGGATTGGAGTAAGTTGCAGCGGTGGATGGGTACATGGGGAGGTGAAGAAGTGCATAGAAAGTGAAGGCTGGGTGGTGCTGAAACTTCAGTGGGTGTGATGAGTGATGTGATGGAGTACGCTTGGCAAGACAGAGTGAGAGGCGGGGGAGAGTTTGCACCACAGGGTGTAGGTGGATCAGCAACTGTACTCACTATTCCTGACCTGGTTAGGTCATTAAATCGCTTCCTGCACTGCATCCAAGACCAGGGCACAATGCTCTTCCTGCTCACCTCCTCAACCACCTCCAATCGCGCCTTCCTGGTGCGAGCCGCAGGTTTCTTCCTCCCATTGATGGGGAGAAGCGTGTCCCTCGTGCTCCTGTCTGCACCCAGCAGTAATTCAAGGGAAGCATCATTGAATCTGGGTGCTGGCCTTGCTCTTTGAGAATCCATCCTAGACACCTCCTGCCTCTTCCAAATTCCATTTCAGCATTGGCCATTTAAACAGTGGACTTCAGCTCGCGTCATGCAGGTACGCATCACGCCCACTGCACAGCTTGGAGACGCAAAACCCAGAAGGAAATATTTAAATCTCTCAATCAAGTCGAAATTGGACTATCCAACCCGCTAACTCAACATCCGGGTTTAGCGCATGCAATCTATCGCCCCAGCTCGTAATTCACCTTTACATTAATATCGGGGCCAAGGTGTCTGCACTGAAGCTAGCTGCACATCCGAGTTTTCTACTCTCTCCTGTTTCCCTGCTCGTTCAAGAAGCGTCTCTAAGGGAAGGGCCTATCATGCAGGACACCACCAAAACACAAAAGAGAAAAGATAGGCTAAGTAAATCAAATGGTTCTGATTAGGCTACATCGAGCTTGGGTATCAAAAGGTTGTAGGAGGGATGAAAGACTGAGACCATGGCCCCGATATTTACAGGAAGGAGGGGAGGGTGCGGGGGAGCACAGGGAAAACGGGACGAGGGAGGAACCGAGAGATCGGGGCTTGGGGGGTGGGGGGGGGGGAGGTCGCCGATCGCGGTGGGGGGACAGAGTGGCCGGGATCAGCTGGGGGAGGCCGAAGACTTCCTTGAGGGGCCGGGGAAAGCACTGCTGCTCCTCTTGGCCCACAAGTAATGCTGAAAACTTTACTTCTTGAGCTGGAAGCATCCGCCTCCCTATCACTGCCGGGTTTCCCAAATCCTGGGAAAACGGCACGGCAACTGTTACATTTTAATCAGGCTCCCAATTGCACTGTGGTTGCCTGATTTAAATATGCTAATGAAGTGACCCGGCTTGGAAAGACAGGACACTCACACGACACAAAACCTGCCGCCTTAAAAATGGCGGCAGGCGCATGGGCGGCAGGTTGAGGACGCATTCACCGTTTGGCCTAGAATGTCATTAGAAAGTTTAAGTGTGGAGCCAGCAAAGATAACAGGTGTCAAATGTTGAACTTGTGAGAAACTCAAAGAAACTGTGCCTTTAAAAAACTAAAAGAAATAAGATTGACCCATCAAAGATTATAGAAGAGATCCAAATGTAGTGATTCAACTAAAGCACAGCAAGAGGAATGAAGTTTGAGAGCCCTGAGGGTGTGCAGTTAGAAGGAGTTGATGACTGTAGAGTTCAATCATCAGCAAATGAGTACATAGGTTTGGATGATGAGTTAACTGATAGCGATAAGAAACTGCTGAATCCTTTGAGTTGATGAAACGTGAGTCAGCAATCAACTAAAGAGAATGAGCCATTTGAGAGGAAAGTAGATGACCCTGAGCATCGGGTTTGTGGAGGACCGTTTAATAGCAACTCATTTCGAGGTACATGGCGCCAGGCTCCTGTTATGTGGAGATGTCTAGGGAAATGACCTATTGTCAAACTGAGCCAATAGTGAAGATCTCCCATATGTTTGAGAGAGTTCAGGCTGGCTTGGTGAAAGGTCCAACAATCGGTGATAGATCAGCAAACTCCAGGCTCCCTTTCCTGGATGGCTACTGTTCAGTGGCTGTAGATGGATCATCACTATCCCCTGGCATCTCAGAACTGTCCATGGAAATGTTAGGCCCTCATGGATGGATGGAGCAGAATGGGAAGACAATGACAACTCCCCAACTCCTTTGTGGAGGCAGAAAGTACAATATATTATTGGAGTGCACACGTGCATTGGAAATGGAGACAGGCTGCTGTCGGCATCAAGAGAAAATGCTGGAAATACTCAGCAGGTCAGGCAGCATCTATAGAGAGAGAAACACAGTTAATGTTTCATGTCGGTAAAGTGTTAACTCTGTTTCTCTCTCCACGGATGCTGCCTGACCTACTGAGTATTTCCAGAATTTTCTGTTTTTTCAGAATTACAGCATCCGCAAAATGTTGCCCTGTGTCAGCTGTGGCTCAGTGGGTAGCACACTTGCCTCTGAGGTCAGAAGGTTGTGGATTCAAGTCCCATTCCAGAGACTTGAGCACATAAAGCTAGGCTGACACTCCAGTGCTGCACTGTCGGAGGTGCCGTCTTTCGGATGAGACATTAAACCGAGGCCCCCATCTGCTCTCTCAGGTGGACGTAAAAGATCCTATGGCACTCTTTCGAAGAAGAGCAGGGGAGTTCTCCCCGGTGTCCTGGCCAATATTTATCCTTCAACCAACATAACAAAAACAGATTATCTGGTCATTATCACATTGCTGTTTGTGGGAGCTTGCTGTGCGCAAATTGGCTGCCGCGTTTCCCACAATACAACAGTGACTACACTTCAAAAGTACTTCATTGACTGTAAAGCACTTTGAGACGTCCAGTGGTCGTGAAAGGCGCTATATAAATGCAAGTTTTTCTTTCTTTTGCTGTAGACATCATATTGAAAGAGTCTAATATAGTCACGCAAAGTGTAGCTGTAGATTGTTGTATAAAGGGCATTCTGCCTGTGTATTAGAAATTGTACATTCTGATATTCACCCAGGTTATATCTGACTGAAGAACCTGGATGCTGATGCTGGGGATTGCTCACTGTGGAGAGGTCCCATTGTCTAATGGCCTGAGTGCATCCCTGCTCTGCCCATGCCTTGCCTGGCTTCAGTCACTCGGTATTTATCCATTCAATTCAACTGGTCCGTGCTGGTGTTCATGCTCCACACGAACCTCCTCCCAATCTACTTCATCTCACCCTATCAGCATAGCTTTCTATTCCATTCTCCCTCATGTACTTATCTAGAAACTCAGCGAGTGGTTAGGATTTGCAGTGCACTGCCTGATGGGGTGGTGGATACAGATTCAACAGTAGCCTTCAAAAGGGAACTGGATAAATAATTGTAGGAGAAAAAAATTGCAGAGATACGGGGAAAGAGCGGGGGAGTGGGACTAACTGGATTGCTCTTCGAGAGCTGGCACAGACTCGCTGGGCCGAATGGCCTCCTTCTGTGCTGTACTATTTTTTGATTCTATGATTCTAAGTGAGAAAAGGCCATATTCTTTATGCCCTTGGATTTTTAAATTTCACTGCCGTTTGAACATCGGAGAAATGGTTTAATTGGGATCAGGGTGTCAGGCGTGAGTCCTCCTAACTTATCTGACATCAATCTCGTTTAATCTAGCAGTGAAAGAGGTGCCAGACCCGCCCGCCCCCCCCCCCCCCCCCCCCCCCCAAACCAGGAGGAAGCCAACAACTCTGTTTTATTTGGAGACTTAATTGGCTCTCCTGAACCTTCTGGCACCACTTCCTCCCTCAGCCCAGTTCTACTTCACTGAGGGGAGGCCAGCATTCTGCATGCATCTTTCCAGCAAGAGACTGAGGTAATCAGCCCCGTGCGCCTTCACAGCCTGTTTCACTATTGAACAATTCTTGCTGGCAGCCATGTTGAGGAACTGCATTGTCCCCTGCTGGGGAAGTGCCCCTGGCTAGGTCTCCCAGCTGAGGTAGAGGGTCAGATCAGGAATGAGTCGGAGGATGTAGTCCTGGCTTGGCTGATTCACAAGCAGGAGCATTGGGAGATAGCAACAGTGAGGAAGACCTGCTCCCAGATGGTACAGCCCCATGATTTCCATGGATAATGGAAGACTGCCATAGCATAACAAGGCCCCATTCTCCCAGCCCCATAGCCTGTTCTTGCTTCATCCCTTCTTCTCTTTCTGATATTGCCAGTAATTGCAGCATTTAGTACTGTTATAGCCCGGTAGGGCCAGGCTAATGACAAAGAGAACAACAGTGGTGTTGTATGGGGATAATCCCCTGGTGCAGGGGTCAAAGTGCAATTTAAGTGGTACTTGCCCTGGCTTGGCGTAACCTTTGACCCCTCAATAAACTTTGCCTCCACTCTTGTAACGTTCAATTCTGCTAACTTAGAGAGCCAGGGACTCTCTCAACAGATGGACACACCGCTGTAGCATGAACCCCTAACACAGCAATAAATTGCGCAGCTCCTGCTGTTTGTGTGTGCTGCTCAATCAGTGTCCCACTCAGATAACAAAATCCACGTTATTACAGACACCATGGAAACGAGATGCCCAGTGTTCGTAGATAGCGACATCCATCTTGACCTCTCCACACGCTGCGCACAGGTGCCTGTTATTAAAATTACAAATATGTACTCAAAACGTGCATTTAACAAAAAGGTATGAATTAAATATTGGCAAATAAAACATGAAAATAAATTTCATACAAACAAATGAGAGGGAACAGAGTGTACTCGATCGAGCCAGGGCTGAATTGTGCATTCACAAGTATCTGTAAAATGCAAAAGTGTTTTTCCAATAAAAGAACTTAAACAGACCTGCTTTTATAAAGTATCTCCCTTCAATTAACAGTAGGTGGTGGGACCAAGTCATGGAAGAGACAGGGAAGAGGAAGAGCCTGTGCGCAGGCTGCAGTGACAAGGGAGTGGGAGCAGTCCTCCCCGGGTTCTTTTTGAATGAGACGTTTCTGAGGCTCAGGCTGAACATGTGTCTGTAGAATACTTTACTATTTCTTTTCATGTTCCTTGATAATTTAATTTCGTAGTTTCTCTTTGCCTTCCTAATTTTTTTTTGGACTTCTTTCCTACCTTCCTCATATTCCCTTTTGTCATCCTTTCCTTTGCTGTCTTTATACTTAGTTTCAGTGTTAGCTGTGGCTCAGTTGATAGCACACTCACCTCTGGGTCAGAAGGTTGTGGGTTCAAATCCCACTCCAGAGACTTGAGCACATAAAGCTAGGCTGACACTCCAGTGCAGTACTGAGGGAGCGCTGCACTGTTGGAGGTGCTGTCTTTCGGATGAGATGTTAAATTGAGGCCCCATCTACCCCCTCAGGTGAATGTAAAAAAATCCCATGGCACTATTTCGAAGAAGAGAGGGGGAATTCTCCCTGGTGTCCTGATCAATATTTATTCCTCGATCAACATCACTAAAAACAGATTATCTGGTCATTACCACATTGCTGTTTGTGGGGGCTTGCTGTGTGTAAATTGGCTGCTGCGTTTCCCACATTACAACAGTGACTCCACTTCAAAAAGTACTTTGTTGGTTGTAAAGTGCTTTGAGACGTCCGGTGGTCATGAAAGGTGCTATATAAATGCAAGTCTTTCTTTTACTTCAGTTTCAATGTTGCCCTTATTTCTTTATTCATCCACGGTGTCTCATTATTGGCTCGTTTGTTCTTGTTTTTTAGTGGAATATATTTCTCCTGCGCTCTATTCATCATCAGCTGTGGCTCAGTTGGTAGCACTGAGTCAGAAGGTTGTGGATTGTGGATTGTGGGTTCAAGTCCAACTCCAGAGACTTGAGCGCATAAATCTAGGCTGACACTCCAGTGGAGTGCTGCACTGTCGGAGGTCAGAAATGGAGATGTTCGCTGATGACCGCACAGTGTTCAGCGCCATTCACAACTTCTCAGATAATGAAGCAGTCCATGCCCGCATGCAACAAGACCTGGACGACGTTCAGGCTTGGGCTGATAAGTGGCAGGTAACATTCGCGCCACAGAAGTGCCAGGCAATGACTATCTCCAACAAGCGAGAGTCTAACCACCTCCCCTTGGCATTCAATGGCATTACCATCGCTGAATCCCCCACCATCAACATCCTGGGGGTCACCATTGACCAGAAACTTAACTGGACCAGCCACATAAATATTGTGGCAACAAGAGCAGGTCAGAGGCTAGGTATTCTACGGCAAGTGTCTCACCTCCTAACTCCCCAAAGCCTTTCCGCCATCTACAAGGCACAAGTAAGGAGTGTGATGGAATACTCTCCACTTGCCTGGATGAGTGCAGCTCCAACAACACTTAAGAAGCTCGACACCATCCAGGACAAAGCAGCCCGCTTGATTGGCACCTGATCCACCACCTTAAACATTCACTCCCTCCACCACCGGCGTACCGTGGCTGCAGTGTGTACCATCTACAAGATGCACTGCAGCAACTCACCAAGGCTTCTTCGGCAGCACCTCCCAAACCCGCGACCTCTTCCACCTAGAAGGACAAGGGCAGCAGGCGCATGGGAACACCACCACCTCCAAGTTCCCCTCCAAGTCACACGCCATCCTGACTTAGAAGTATATCGCCGATCCTTCATCGTCGCTGGGTCAAAATCCTGGAACACTCTACCTAACAGCACTGTGGGAGTTCCTTCACTACACAGACTGCAGCGGTTTAAGAAGGCAGCTCACCACCACCTTCTCAAGGGCAATTAGGGATGGGCAATAAATGCTGGCCTTGCCAGCGACGCCCACATCCTTTCAGATGAGACGTTAAACCGAGGCCCTGTCTGCTTTCTCAGGTGGACATAAAAGATCCCACGGCACTACTTCAAAGAAGAGCAGGGGCGTTCTCCCCGGTGTCCTGGCCAATATTTTTATCCCTCAACCAACATAACAAAAACAGATTATCTGTTCATTATCACATTGCTGTTTGTGGGAGCTTGCTGTGCGCAAATTGGCTGCCGCGTTTCCTACATTACAACAGTGACTACGCTCCAAAAATACTTCATTGGCTGTAAAGCGCTTTGAGACGTCCGGTAGTCGTGAAAGGCGCTATAGAAATGCAAGTCTTTCTTTCTCTTTGCCAATATTTTTTTCCATTTTATTCTCCCTTGTTCCTTTCTCATCCCCTAAAAGTTAGCTTTGTCTTTGTCTTACTTGTGTCTTTCTTGACTCCCCCACTGCACATGTCTGATTATAAACAAAGTCAGCAGCAGTTAGTGATCAGACAGGGCCGTGGGGGAGACGGCGTTCAGTCAGCAGTGACACTGTGGGGGTGGCTAGAGGGAACCAGCTGTGCAATTTTAAATAGCAGGCGCCAAGGACACCTGCCTCTAGCCGGTGGGGTCTTTGAATATGCAGATTGGGCTCTGATGATGTCCTGACTTGTTCCCTGGTGGTGGCCTCCTGACGCCCGAATTTTCGCTTCCAACCGCCGGCCAAGCAGTGATTCCTACCGGGTTTGGCCAGGAGCCGGGGTCTGGCTACGGAAAATCTCTCCGGGCCTCGAGAATGCTCGTCCAGGCCACTCTCACAATTTTTTTCTGTCGGGTTCCAGCACACCGGCAGCCTGATTGACAGGTGGAGGCCTTTCAGGCGGAAAGCCTACTTCACAAGGCCGCAGTGTCCGAGAGGAGGTAGGAGTAGTTGGGGAGTGAGAGAGATCGCGGGTGCGTCCCGATCACGGGGGGGGGCGGGGGTGGGGGGGTCCCGATCGCAGGGTTGTCCGATGGTGGTCGGGAGAGCCGATGGTGGTTGGGGGGGGTCCGATAGTGGTTGGGGGGGATCCAGTGGTGGTTGGGGGGGGGTCCGATAGTGGTTGGGGGGGGTCCAGTGGTGGTTGGGGGGGTCCAGTGGTGGTTGGGAGGGTCCAGTGGTGGTTGGGGAGGGTCCGATAGTGGTTGGGGGGGGTCCAGTGGTGGTTGAGGGGGGGGTCCAGTGGTGGTTGGGGGGGTCCAGTGGTGGTTGGGGGGGTCCAGTGGTGGTTGGGGAGGGTCCGATAGTGGTTGGGGGGGTCCAGTGGTGGTTGGGGGGGGTCCGATAGTGGTTGGGGGGGTCCAGTGGTGGTTGGGGGGGGTCCGATAGTGGTTGGGGGGGGGGTTCCAGTGGTGGTTGGGGGGGTCCGATGTAGTCGGGGGTAGAAGATGGTGGTTGGGGGGAGCAGACAGATCACTGGGGGGGTTTTACTGCGAGCGTGTTGGGCCTGTAGGAAACAGTCCTGCTCCTCCTGGCCCACAAGCTGTGCTGTAAAGGCACTTACCTCATGGATTCAGACCTTCTCTCCTCCTTGCACCTGCCGGGTTTCCCAGAAATCTGGCTGACATGAGTTAAAAATAGAATGACTGTTAAAATGATGGCAGGCAGCCTCATTATAATATTTAATTGACAAGCCCGCTTCCTGTGAGCGGATTGGTCACCCGCCCCTCGTCCCGCCTCCGTTAAAACCGGAAGTGGGCGGGTTCAAGGCAGGTTTGGTTCCTTTTCCAGGTTTTTGGGAGTTAAGATTCAGCCCATCAGGTCTGGAGATTTGTCTATCTTCAGTCTCATTGTTTTCTCCATTACCCATTTTTTACTTATTAAATCTAGTAAGTTTCTCCCCTCGATTTAGTTTTATTTTTCCTCATATCTCTGGTACTTTATCCTCTTCCTCTACTGTGAAGACGGATACAAAGTAATTATTTAGCAAGTCTGCCATTTCCTTATTTTCAATTACAAAATTCACCAGTGGTGGTTGAGGGGGGGCTCACATTACTCTTAACCACCCTCTTTCTCTTAATATACTTGTAAAAACTTTTAGTGTTGTCCTTTATACACCTAGCATGTTTTTTCTTGTATTCTCCTTTTTGCAAATCTTACCACTTTCTTTGTATCCCTTTGCTGTTATTTATACCCCTCCCAGTCTGTGGGATCTCTACTGTTCTTTGCAATCGTATAAGCCCTTTCTTTTTAGTATTATCCTATCTCTCACCTCTTTTGTTGAGTAAGGTTGTTTATTTACACAGGTAGAGCTCTTGCATTGTACCAAATACTTCTTTGAACACCTCCCATTGTTCATCTGTAGTTTTACCGATTAAGTTTGTCCCTGTTTACTCTGGTCACATTTCTGACTCATAACTTCAAAGTCAGCCTTATCTAAATTTAGCTCCCCTTCTCCCTCTCAAACCAAATACAAATTCAATCCTGTTATGGTCACTGTTTTAGCTAAGTGTTCACTTACCATTATTTGTTGACTGTTTCTGGCTCATTACTCATCACTAAATCTAACATAGCCTGTCCTCTTGTAACAAGAACATACTGTTCCAGAAAACTGTCTCGAATACACTCAGGAGATGTTCTGCCTTTGGGACTTGAGCTGTTCTACTTCCCCCAGTCTATGCATTAATGAAAGCCTCCCATTATAACCACTCTGTTTTTACAACAAGCTTCTCTGATCTCCGTATTTATGCATGTTCTGTGATGGGCAAGTCAAGGAAGCAATATAATGAAGACATTTTTATTTTTAACATTCACAGAGTAGTTTCTCTGAAACATATTCTGTAATGTGTTCAGCACTGACACAGCACACTTCTGATTACTACAGGTGCGTGAGTCCAACAAGAGATCACCGGCTCATTAAAGACTGCAGCTGTAAAGTTAGTCATTCAGCACAAGGTCTACATTGCAAAAACGACGTTATGTGAGGGCGTTTCAGCAAATTCCTTTAATCTGTTCTTCAGGCAATGATGATCCACCCCGACTGTGACCTACTGTTGGAGATCCAGCTGGCGGAGGAGATATGCCTGTCCGACTTATCAACTTTCCACCTGGATTGGGAGTCTGGTGAGTAAAACACAGGAGCTACAGAAAGGACCTGACTCGTGTGGGGGGGGGGGAGGCGGGGGGTGGGGGGAGGGAGGCGGGGGGGTGGGGGGGTGAGGCTCCTCGGAGCTTCTCCCACTTTGGTGGAGAAAACCTGTTTACACAGCGGAGCGGGAGATGTTCTGAGGATTTCACCCCTTAGACTGTCAGCACATCCAGGGAAATGACACTCCCCCCCCCCTGGACTGACCAGCACCCACTCGCATGCATCAATGTTGAAATATTACAACACCATCTCTCTCAAGGGGAGTCACAGACCAATATCACACCGTGGGATAGATCTTGACTTTGTGAGATAATGTAAAACGGGTGATAGTGAGTCGGCAGTCCGGTTTACATCTCTCTCCATTTATATTTTCATTGACTTTATAAAAATCGGGAGAGAAGTATAATGGGCTGCCGTCTCGCTATCACCCGTTTTCAAACTATCGCACAAGGTCAAAATTACCCCCATCTCTCCAGAGTGAGTCTCTGAACAATATCACACGATTACAATGAAGGTAAGGCGCTGACTGATATTGCAAAAGTGGGCACTGACCTGATATCACACCATCGCACTGAAGTGGGGTTAATCACCAATATCGCACCTCCCAAACCCGTGAACTCGACCACCTAGAAGGACAAGGGCAGCAGGCGTATGGGAACACCGCCACCTCCGAGTTCCCCTCCAAGCCACACACCATCCCAACTTGGACATATATCACCGTTCTTTCATCGTGGCTGAGTCAAAATCCTGGGACTCCCTCGCTAACAGTACTGTGGGCGCACCTTCACCACACAACAACAACAACTTGTATTTGTATAGCGCCTTTAACGTAGTAAAACGTCCCAAGGCGCTTCACAGGAGTATTTTAAGACAAAAAATTTGACACCGAGCCACATAAGGAGAAATTAGGGCAGATGACCAAAAGCTTGGTCAAAGAGGTAGGTTTTAAGGAGCGTCTTAAAGGAGGAAAGAGAGGTAGCGAGGCGGAGAGGTTTAGGCAGGGAATTCCAGAGCTTAGGGCCTAGGCAACAGAAGGCACGGCCACCAACGGTGGAGCGATTATAATCAGGGATGGTCAAGAGGACAGAATTAGAGGAGCACAGATATCTCGGGGGGTTGTGGGGCTGGAGGAGATTACAGAGATAGGAAGAGGTGAGGCCATGGAGGGATTTGAAAACAAGCATGAGAATTTTCAAATCGAGGTGTTGCTTAACCGGGAGCCAATGTAGGGCGAACGGGACTTGGTGCGAGTTAGGACACGGGCTGCTGAGTTTTGGATGACCTCAAGTTTACGTAGGGTAGAACATGGGAGGCCAGCCAGGAGTGCGTTAGAATAATCAAGTCTAGAGGTAACAAAAGTGAGAAGTCGCACAACACCAGGTTATAGTCCAACAGTTTTATTTGAAATCACAAGCTTTCGGAGCGGCTGCTCCTTCGTCAGGTGAAGTGAAGAATAAAACTATTGGACTATAACCTGGTGTTGTGCGACTTCTCACTTTTGTCCACCCCAGTCCAACACCGGCATCTCCGCATCAGAGGTAACAAAGGCATGGATGAGGGTTTCAGCAGTGGATGAGCTGAGGCAAGGGTGGTGACGGGCGATGTTACGGAGGTGGAAATAGGCGGTCTTAGTTATGTCGCAGATATGTGGTCAGAAGCTCATTTAAGGTCAAACATGACACCAAGGTTGCGAACAGTGTGGTTCAGCCTCAGACAGATGTTAGGGAGAGGGGTGGAGTCAGTGGCTAGGGAACGGAGTTTGTGGTTGACTGCAGCGGTTCAAGAAGAAGACGGCTCACCACCACCTTCTCATGGCCAACTAAGGATGGCCAGTAAAGGCCGGCCTTGCCAGCAACGCCCACATCCTGTGAATGAATATAAAGATAGACACTGACAACTTTCTCCTCTACTCTTGCTCTGCAGTGTTAGCTTGTTGCTGCTCTTTAACGCATTCCTTCTCTCCCTGCCTCAGGGTGTCACTCCATGTGGGACAACCTCTCCTGCTGGCCAGCTGCGGCTACCGGAGCAACCGTGGTGCTCCCGTGTCCCAGAATTCTGCTGCAGTACGCGGACAAGCCAGGTAAACCACCGCCGTCTGAAGATGGGGAATTGCTCTTCATAGTTCACCATACTTAACGACACGCTAATGAAACTGCAGAACATGTGGCATAGAGAGCATTAAGGGGGTTTATCATGAGTCTGCGCCAGGGGACTGGATCATCTGGGCACAGAGAATATCAGAAAGTCGGGCTGGTTGGGGTGCACACCTGCAAAGGAGCTGCCCGGTTTTCCTGTATTATCCGCAACCGAGCTCAAACCCAGGAAAATCTCCCAGTCGGGTTAATTACAGAGAAATTCTCTGTTTCTCATTGAAAGAGGAATTTCACCCCTGTTGCCTTTAAGGATGAGGGAGGACGCATTGGCCTGGATTCTCCACCGCAGTCACACCCGATTTCACAGGCAAGAACGTAGTGGAGATAGACAGAAAGTGGGGGCGGTGAGGCCTACCACCCCGTGTGCGCTTTCCCTCCTCTTGCCCCCCGCTACATGCTCCTTCCCTGTCCGCCACATGAATATGGAGGTGGGGTCACGGGGCCTGTGTCCCTGGAGCATTTCCAGGCCGTTTACCCCACTGACCACCGTTTCCCCAGGATCACCATGAGGAAGGTGGGGATAGGCCCAGGGAAACGGTGGCAAGAAGCCTGGGTTCACCCAATGATGGCAAATGGATTTGTAGCCACCTCCTTGCCCTTCATTCCGACCCCCACTTACCTTCTTCTGTCGGCCTTGGTCTCTGACGAGAGCCTACAGGATGGTAATCTTCCAATTTTTGGGGCTCTACTGCGCCTTTAACTGCCTGCTTACCTATCCTGGTGCAGCAGCAGCACCGGGAGATCGTGGCCGAGCGCTGGTGGGCATTCTCTTGGCAGTGTGACGCCCGCCAGGTGCCGACTGTATGTACCGGAGAAACCCCAACCAGGGAAACTGGGACAGGGTTTCAGCAGAGGCGGAGGGAGGGCCGGGAGTCCCATCTCACTGGAGCATTGCAACTAGGAGGAGAATCCTGGCCCTTGATTGTCTTTGTTTTAGAGGAATTTGGTTAAGATGATCTAACTTGTGTTTTAACTTGAGATGAGAATGTTTATTCCACTAGTTTATTTCTCCATAAACATGAGCTTATCCAAAGCTCTGCTGCACGTATTCTAACTCGCACCAAGTCTCATTCACCCATCACCAGGTCAGTCAGCATCTGTGGAGAGAGCAGACCAGGTAAGGTTAGAAACATAGAAACATAGAAAAATAGGAGCAGGAGTCGGCCATTCGGCCCTTCGAGCCTGCTCCACCATTCAATATGATCATGGTTGATCCTCTATCTCAATACCATATTCCCGCTCTCTCCCCATACCCCTTGATGCCTTTTGTGTCTAGAAATCTATCTATCTCCTTCTTAAATATATTCAGTGACTTGGCCTCCACAGACTTCTGTGGTAGAGAATTCCACAGGTTCACCACCCTCTGGGTGAAGAAATTTCTCCTCATCTCAGTCCTAAATGTCCTACCCCGTATCCTGAGACTGTGACCCCTCGTTCTAGACCCCCCAGCCAGGGGAAACATCCTCCCTGCATCCAGTCTGTCTAGCCCTGTCAGAATTTTATATGTTTCAATGAGATCCCCTCTCATTCTTCTAAACTCTAGTGAATACAGGCCTAGTCGACCCAATCTCTCCTCATACGACAGTCCTGCCATCCCAGGAATCAGTGTGGTGAACCTTCGCTGCACTCCCTCTATGGCAAGTATATTGTTTCTTAGGTAAGGAGACCAAAACTGCACACAGTACTCAAGGTGTGGTCTCAGCAAGGCCCTGTATAACTGTAGTAAGACATCCTTGCTCCTGAACTCAAATCCTCTTGCAATGAAGGCCAACATACCATTTACCTTCCTAACTGCTTGCTGCACCTGCCTGTTTCATGTGTAGTATCCTAACTCACACCAAGTTTCGTTCACCCATCACCCCTGTGCTCGCTGACCAATATTGGCTCCCAGTCCGGCAACACCTCAATTAAAATTCTCTATTTTGTGTTCAAATCTCTCCATGGCCTCACCCCTCATTATCTCTGTAACCTCCTCCAGCCCTAAAATGCCCCAAGAACTCTGCGTTCCCCCAGTTCTGGGTCCTTGTGTATCCCCGACTTTCATCGCCCCACCATTGCCGTGCCTTCAGCTGCTGAGGCCCTAAACTCTGGAATTCCCTTCCTAAACCTCTCTGCCTCTCTACCTCTCTCTCCTCCTTTAAGACGCTCCCTAAAACCTACCACTTTGACCAAGCTTTTGGTCACCTTTTTGGCTCAGTGTCAATTTTTGTCTGATTATGCTCCTGTAGGTGCCTTGCATTAAAGGTGCTATATAAATGCAAGTTGTTGGTTTAAGGTCTCTTCATAACCCAGGCTGGTTCTACAGTACTTTATGATCCAACAGTGACCAGGGTCTACCCTCAGATGCTAAGGTGACCTCGAGATCTCATATGGCCCTTTTTGTTTCCAATTGCCTCCCCCTCCCTTTAGTTCCTCCCTGTCTCTCTCTTACTGGTGCACAGTTCCACAGAACCTCAACTGCACTCTGGCACCTCATTCAAGTGGCCATTCTTCATGTGTGGGCCCTAACACTGGCAGCAGGCTATTCAAAAATGTGAGGCATCACAGCTCGATCCTGTCCATACTCAACTTCCACACCCAGGTATCTTTGGAATGGAAGTTTCTGGACAGCAGCAATGGAGCAGGTGATATTTCACCTCCCTAACTCAGAGCTGCGCAGATCTTGGCTCAGGCGCAAATTTCCCAGACGTGTGAGTTATTCATGCACAAGGGACGATTTGGAATATCGTGGGGATTGCGGCCGCCATTTTCTGATGTACAATCCGAGTGGATGAGGCCCTACACTGGGGGTGTGCATTTGGAAAATATGCATAGAGAAAGAACTTGCATTTATATAGCGCCTTTCACGGCCTCAGGATGTCCCAAAGTGCTTTACAGCCAATGAAGTACTGTCGTCACTGTTGTAATGTAGGAAATGTGGCAGCCAATCTGCGCACAGAAAGGTCCCGCAAACAGCAATGTGATAATGACCAGATAATCTGTTTTAGTATCATTGATTGAGGGATAAATATTGGCCAGGACACCGGGGAGAACTCCCCTGCTCTCATTCAAAATAGTGCCGTGGGATCTTTTACCTCCACGTGAGAGGGCAGACGGGTCCTCGGTTTAACATCTCATCCCAAAGACAGCACCTCCGACAGTGCAGCACTCCCTCAGTTCTGCACAGGATTTTGTGCTCAAGTCGCTGGAGTGGGACTATGAACCCACAAGGTTGTAACTCTGTAGGCGAGGGTGCTACCCACTGAGCCACAGCTAACACATTTCACCAAAGCTTCTCAGCTCAAAACAAGATTGCACAGGCAGCACTCTCTGTGCGATCTTCTTCCCTCAGGAAGTTCCTCATCTCCGCTCAACGCCTCATACAGAAAAGTTCAACAGTTTGAAAAGACTTGCAAAACCATCCAGTGATGTGGCAATCCAGCTCAAAATTTAAATCAGAGAAACTGAAACAAAATGGATTGTTTATCTCTCATGGTTCAGCATCTTCTTTGGGATAATCTATCAGTGACAAGTGGAAGCATTTCACAGAATGAGACACAAAAGGGTTATTATTGCTTCCTCAATGCACTTCATTGGCAGAGCACTTCCAGTGCGTTCTGCTAAAATCATTACACAAAGACATAATTCTGTCCTGGGGATTCGTAAATGAGCTGATTCTGACAGCTCGCTATGGCTTTTATTTCTGGGTGACATTTTATTATGTCCCTTGATAATGTTTACATAAACTCTTCCTCTGAACACTGCTGCTGTCAGGGTTTCACACCGAGCTGGTGTACTAAACTGCTCCATATTTCTAAAGCTCTGTCTCACAGTCTCTTTCCACCGAGAGGGAAGTTTTACGAATTCACCCTCCCAGTGATGAGCTTCGCCCATTCAGAGCACAAAGCTCCACAAACGTCAATTTGCAAAATCACTCCCCGGCTTTGCTTTCGCCAGCCGTGGCTCGGTGGTAGTACTCTCGCCTCTGAGTCTAGACGTTTGTGGGTTCAAACCCTGCACAAAATCTAGGCCGACACATCAGTGCAGTACAGAGGGAGTGCTGCACTGTCGGAGGTGCTGTCTTTCAGATGAGCTATTAAACTGAACCGTCTGCCCTGTCAGGTGGATGTAATAGATCTCATAGCACTATTTCGAAGAAGAGCAGGGGAGTTCTCCCTGCTGTCCTGGCCAATATTTGTCCTTCAAAGCAATGTCACCAAAACAGATTATCTGATCATTATCACATTGCTGTTTGTGGAACCTCCTCCATTCCCTGACTATCACTCCATTCCTTATGATCCCTACACTCCTTGAATATCCCTCCATTCCATGTACTCTAGATAAAATCCTTCACGGCTTGGAAATTACATTTGTTCATTACTGTTTGCTGTGCGCAAATTGGCTGTCTCATTTCCTACATTACAACAGTACTTCATTGGCCGTAAAGCACTTTGGATGTCCTGAGGTTATGAAAGGTGCTGTATAAATGCAAGTCTGTCTTTCTTCTTTCTTTTACACTTTATTAATGTAATGAAGTTTAAAACAAGTACACAGATCCACCTCTCAGTGACAGCAGCAAACAACAGGATTCCATGTTAAATACTCTGACCGCACAGCATCATTTCAACGGTGTAAAGCTGGACAATCTCATCACCAGGGAATCGGGATGGCCATGAGTTTGGAAGGTTGCTGAAGAGAAGTAAATCCTAGCGATGATCTTGACCTGCATTGAAACAATAGGCACTGCCATTGTTGGGTTGTTGTTGTCATATCTTACCTTGGAGCAGAGTGTGAACTAGTGGAAGGATTCGCAGGCCGATTAACAGTCTCCTTCCATGGCCGTAACCATGGAAGGAGCGGGAGGGTTTTATGGGCTCCCAAAACCCATATGATGAGGAGAGGGCCACCCACACCCACCGGATGCAAGTATCCCGCTGGATGTCAACCCAGAATTCAGAGCCGGAGCTCGGTCTCCACTCGCTGGGACTGCCGGGAGCAGGTTTCGAAAGATGCACCTTCTGACTGAGAAGCTACCACTAATCCAGAGGCTCGCTCCCTTATTGTTCAGTGATAAGAAAGTATGTGAGACAACTTTGGGTGCAACAGGCTAAAGAAACTTGGGATTTTTGACACGTTCTCACAACCCCATCCAGAAAGCAAAGATTGAAGGAGTGTTTTGAAAGTCTTATCACCTGATTTGAATGCTGCCAAAACTGCATTTCCTGAGGGTCTGTGTTCAAGACGCATAGTTCTGATGAAAGGTCTTCGACCTGAAACGTTAACTCTGTTTCTCTCTTCACGGATGCTGCCTCGCCTGCTGAGTTTTTCCAGCGTTTTCTGTTGTTATTTCGGATTTCCAGCATCTGCAGTATTTTGCTATCTTTTTAATGCGTCTGTTTGTTGCATTAATGAACGCCCTCAGCTATGTTTGCAGTCAAAGATTTGTTTTTAAATAAGCTTATGACATGTTCTCAATCAGTCCCTGACACGACTGCCAAAACTGTTGTAAGAGCGTTAGTTCGTCACAGGTGGCAACCGGTACTCACGTAATACCCAATCGATCTTAGGCCCAAGCAATTTATGGAACTGTCACCCTCAAAATGTAAAATTTGTTGGTGTGCAGTTCGAGAAGTGCCCTTCAGAAACCTGGCTGCAGAAAGTGTTACCGAGGTACCGGCCAAATTAAAGCCATCAATTCCAGAGAGCAACCCATGCATTTACTTATGGTCATCTAGAGCAGGAATGTCCAAGCTGTAGCCCCTGGGTCACACGTGCCCCCCCCCCACCCCCGAACCCTGGCAATCTAACTCGCAAACTGCAAGTATGCCAGGCCCATTTGCGTTTATATTTCTTGCTCACTGGTTTGTTCCTGTTTGAACTTTGTGGGCCTGTAGGGGAGAGAGAGAGAGAGCGTGAAAGAAAGAAAGGAAGAAAGAAAGAACATTTTTAGAACACCTGCCATGACCTCAGGATGTTCCAATGCGCCTTATAACCAATTAAGTACTTTTGAAGTGTACTACTGTAGGGAAATGCCCTCAATTACCCTGTCAAAAAAATTCATGCAATAAGATCAATTTACTGTAGCTGGCAATAAAATGCAGCAAAACGCTGTAAAGTGTCAGGACAATAATGTTGTACAATTTTCTTCTTTTCAACATGTTTGGGGGAAGATTTCGTTGAGCACTATGAGGTAAATTTTACAATTTATTACTCCCAGAGTAGAGCCTTGTGTGACAAGTTAATGGAACATAGGAATATTAGGAACAGGAAGAGGCAATTCAGCCCCTCGAGCCTGCTCCCCCATTCAATTAGATCATGACTGATCTGTACCTCAACTCCATTTACCTCCCTTTGCTCCATATTTCTTCATACCCTTAACCAACAAAAATAAATCTACAGGCTAAAGAAACCTGGCTAAAGAAAAAATAAATCTATCTCAGTCTTGAAATCTCCAATTGTCCTCAAATCCACAGCCTTTTGGGGGAGAGAGTTCCAGATTTCCACTACTCTTTGTGTGAAAAAGTGCTTCCTGATTTTGCTCCTTAATGGCCTAGCTCGGATTTTTTAATTATGTCCCCTCGTTCTTGATTTCCTCACCAGAGGGGGGCATTTTTCCAGAAAGCAGCTGTTGATGTTTCTGCTATTCCCATTTACACCTCTTCCAAACCCATCTTTTGTTTCTTTACTTGTCCCATTACCATCTCCTTTCACCTTGCACCATCATCCCTTTTGTCATTTAATCTCTCCTGCCTTCCACCCTATCACAGACCTTCCCTTTTGCTCCTTCCTCCCTTCCCCCCCTTTCCCTGCCTCTGCACTTGTTTAAAACCTGTTATATTTCTAACTTTTTCCAGTTCTGACAAAAGGTCATCAACCTGAAACGTTAACTCTTGTTTCTCTCTCCACAGATGCTGCCTGACCTGCTGGGTATTTCCAGCATTTTCTGTTTTTATTTCAGACTTCCAGCATCTGCAGTATTTTGCTTTGGTGGGAGATGAGGAGAATTTTATTTACACAGCGAGTTGTTGTGATCTGGAATGCTCTGCCTGAAAGGGCGGTCGGTGGAAGCAGATTCAATAATAACTTTCAAAAGGGAATTGGATAAATATTTGAAAAGGAAAAATTTGCAGGGCTCTGGGGAAAGAGCTGGGGAGTGGGACTAATTGGAGAGCTCTACCAAAGAACTGGCACAAGCACGATGGGCTGAATGGCCTCCTGTGTATGAATCTATCCCATTAGCCCTTTTAATTGCTTTTGTACCTGTCTACTGGCTTTAAATGATTTGTGTACTTGGACTCCCAAGTCTCTCTGCTCCTCCACAGATCCTAATCTCTCACCATTTAGAAAATGCTCTGATTTGTCTTTCTTGGGTCCAAAGTGGATGCCCTCACACTTGGCCACATTGAACTCCATTTACCATAGTTTTACCCACTCACTTAGTCTGTCTATGTCCTTTTGTAACTTCCTGCTCCCATCTACACTGCTTACTGTTCCTCCTAACTTAGTGGCATCAGCAAATTTGGATATACAAGTCTCTAATCTTTCATCCAAGTCATTAATAAATGTGGTGTAAAGTCTGAACACCACGTGTCACATCCAGACAATCAGAGAATGTTCCCTTTATCCCTGCTGTCCGGACAGAAAATCCCATAGGTCGTGAATCAGGTGAACTGAGCTCATTCTGCAAATTCCTGATACGCACTCCTGAAAGCTGGTTCTACACAGGCTTACAATTTCATTGCATGCAGAATAATAAATATCCCCCTGTGGTTAGTAACACCGGCTCGTGAATTGTAAACAAAAGATTATTACTGATGGCCCGTTATTGAACTTTCATATTAAAGATTATTCAAGGTTTACTGAGTGAGATCAGTGTTGCCTTGTGTACTCTTCACTGCATTACAGAGCGGGCCCACTGCAAACAACTTCTCAAAATCCTGAGGAAAATCAACCCCCAGGAAAAACTCACTTTTTAGGGAATGTTGGTGGCTATCAAGTTGACACAAGCTGGGGAATGGAAGATTCTTTCCACTTGGGTCGGCCACTGTCAGAACCAAGTACTCGGGGGTTAGATACCGAGATTCACTCCCTCTGCTTTCCACCAACAGTGTCCCCTCACCCAAACTTTTCCAATTTCCAGAGAATTTTTCCGTTTACCACTTCAAGCCTCACCATCAGATTGTCGTTTTGGTGCCAGTTTGTATATTGCAGAACGTTTTGTACCATGGGCCCTCACCCTCTGGGGGCTGAATCAAGACTGCCCAGATTTGCTTGTGTACTGCAGCCAAATTTGCTGATGATACAAAGATAGGTGGGATAGCAAGTTGTGAGGAGGACACAAAGAGTCTGCAAAGGGATATAGATAAGTTAAGTGAGTGGGCAGGAATCTGGCAGATGGAGTATAATGTGGGAAAATGTGAGGTTATCCACTTTGGTAGGAAAAATAAAAAAGCAAATTATTATTTAAATGGAGAAAGATTACAAAATGCTGCGGTACAGAGGGATCTGGGGGTCCTCGTACACCTCGAAACACAAAAAGTTAGCATGCAGGTACAGCAAGTAATTAGGAAGGCAAATGGAATGTTGGCCTTTATTGCAAGGGGGATGGAGTATAAAAGTAGGGAAGTCTTGCTACAACTGTACAGGGCGCTGGTGAGACCATACCTGGAGTACTGCGTGCAATTTTGGTCTCCTTATTTAAGGAGGAATACACTTGCATTGGAGGCAGTTCAGAGAAGGTTCACCAGGTTAATTCCTGAGATGAAGGGGTTGTCTTATGAAGAAAGGTTGAGCAGGTTGGGCCTATACTCATTGAAGTTTAGAAGAATGAGAGGGGATCTTATTGAAACATATAAGATTCTGAGGGGAATTGACAGGGTAGATGCAGAGAGGATGTTTCCCCTCGTGGGGGAATCTAGAACTAGGGGCCATAGTTTCAGAATAAGGGGTCGCCCATTTAAAACGGAGATGAGGAGGAATTTCTTCTCTCAGAGGATCGTGAATCTTTGGAATTCTCTACCCCAGAGAGCTGTGGAGGCTGAGTCAATGAATATATTCAAGGCGGAGATAGACAGATATTTGAGCTACAGGGGAGTCAAGGGTTATGGGGAGCGGGCGGGAAAGTGGAGTTGAGGCCAAGATCAGATCAACAGGCTCGAGGGGCCGAATGGCCTACTCCTACTCCTATTTCTTATGTTATTATATTCTTATTTGTTTTATCTGTCACCATTACAGCCCACAGAGGGAGGAAGCAAATATTCTATTGGCCTGAGCTATATTAGGACAGTGGTTTCAGGAGTGAAAGCATGGGATTCTATCTTACTGCATGACTCACTCCTCCAGTTGATTGCTTTCAACATTTCGCTACCGATCTTCACACATTTAATAAGATATAAAGCTTTTGGAGGGCACAATGAAACATCGGAACCAAAATAATTGAACTAAACTGCATTGTCCTTCATCATCCTTCACAGAAGTTGAGTGACTGGTTTATGTTCAGGGTTTTTTGAAGTTTAAGTCACAGTACAGAAAGAATTGCATTTATATAGCGCCTTTCACAACTTCAGGACATCCAAAAGCACTTTAAAGCCAATGAAATACTTTTGAAGTGTAGTCACTGTTATAATGTGGGGAAACACAGCAACCAATTTGCGCACAGCAAGCTCCCACAAACAGCAATGTGATAATGACCAGGTAATCTGTTTTTTTACAATGTTAGTGGAGGATTAAATGTTCACCGAGGAATAAATTCTGCGCTCCCTCAGTGCTGCACTGGAGTGTCAGCCGAGATTTTCTGATCAAGTCTCTGGAGTGGGATTTGAACCCACAACCTTCTGACTCCGAGCCACCCACTGAGCCACGGCTGATATCACAAAGGTCAAAGGTGATTGAACCTGGTACATAAATATGGGCTTCCTCCCCACATAACAGTTTCTGTGACCTTAAGAGCACCAAGAGAGTAAAATTCCAGTTATTAATATGACTTATCGATGAATTTAATCTATCAGTAACACTGCTAGTTTAATGTTCCTATATGCTCTTCCTCCTCCCTACACCTCACTGTGTTGGAATCATGGGGCATTGACCAGGCTCCATCTTTAACTCATTCTTTCCCTGAACTTCAAAACTATGGAACTCCTCATCTCCCTCAGTCTCTACAATTTGCAGGCTTTTAATGCTCAGGTTTGGTGCCACCCTTATCAGCACTTGATAATTCCCTTGTCTTCTCTTTTCATCCTTGCCATCTGGGCCTCGGCCCTTCACCTCGGTTTCTCAAGAAGGTAACACAGTAAAGCAAAGCAGTCTGCCATCTTTATGATTGAAAAAAACCCAGAAAATGCTGGAAAACGCTCAGCGGGCCAGGCAGCATCTGTGGAGAGAGGAAGGCCGGATTATCATCATTCTGGCGAAGGGACATCGACCTGAAGCATTAACCCTGCCTTCGTTTCTCACGATGCTGCCTGACCTGCTGAGTGTTTCCAGCATTTTCTGTTTTTATTTCAGATTTCCAGTATCTGCAGGATTTTGCTTTTTATCTTTATGATTGACTTTACTGTAGGCTCTTTGAGATTGAGAACCTTTTCAGCCTATTACTAATAAAGTGTTCTAGGATTCCCCATTGTTACTCCAGGCTTCACCTGACAAACACTCATAAGTGTTCCTTGACCATGTTCCACGCTTCCATTGTGAATGGGTTCACTGACTCAATCTGCATGTTGATCAATGTAGTAGACCTTCCTAATAACTGCTCTAGGCTTCTAGATTGGCCTGATCTGATGATTATGCGGATTTACTGAATCTCTTGAAGATGACTGTGGCTCTCAGGCAATGTTTCACACTTTCCCCCTTCTTCCCCAATGGAGGCCGTCAGATTTCTGACTTATTAGGGTGCGGGTTTGGCTGTCAAGTCAACCGTACAACTGAGAATAGCAAAATGCTGTCATATTTAGGGTTCGTCAGTCCGGGGTAGCTCACGATAGCTGACTGGTTCATCTCTGTTGCTCTGAATTATAAGGGTTCCTGTTCACTGTGGTAGTGGGACAGTCAGTCGTTATTAATGATGTTACTCCTACCACAGGGAATGTGAGCAGGCAGTGCACTGGTGAAGGTTGGACTGAGATGCTGCACTCTTACTCGAACGCGTGTGGAATCAACATCAGCAACATGGAGGCCGATGTTGAGGTCAGTGTTTCCCTTCAAGCATCTGCCTTTAAGTATTGGATTTATTCCTTCCTCAGACACGATTACTAACACCACCATTTTACTAGGGCTCTCTCAAAAATAACATTCCAGGACACATCCTCCTTCCTTAACATGTGAGTTACTATCTAACCATAGCAGAATGAATAAATATTATAAGTATCACACTCCATGGGGTAGAAATTTGTTTCGGCAGTCGCGCTAAACGGGCGGTATCATATTGTCTGCCTGTTACACTCCCGCCAGATATACGGTTCTACTATCTTCAATACAACTGAATATCAAGCTGGGACTTTAACATGTGGCTAATCCAATACCGCCCGATTACCGCTAACGCCCAAGGCGGATTTCTAATCCTAGTTTCTCTGAATTGTTTCATGGCTAGCAACATTTCTCCTTCTCTCCAGTTCTTTTTAGGATTCTAAAGGGACTAGATAATGTCGACCACGACAAGCTGTATCACCTTGTCCAGACAGTAGAACTTGAAGGAGGGTAAATTCAAAACTAATCTGCGAAACAAGTGAGCAAGTGGTCAATCTATGGAACAGGCTGCCTAGGGAGATGGTGGAAGCAGTTAGTATTGATTCATTCAAACGCAAATTAGATAGATTCATTTCAGAGAATAATATTTTGGGAATATATATGAGTCATTTGAGACATGTCGTGTGGCAAGTGTAGCAGGCTCGGGGGGGAACAGGTGACTTTGGACCTCTGGTTCCCAAAGCTCTCCATCACTGGGGTTTTTCCTCACCTCATGTCTGGATCTGTTGTCGACTCATTGATAGAGATTGATTGCTGCGATTAGTCAACAACTCCATTATCGTTGTATCATGTGACTATGAATGATAGAAGGCGAGCTCGATGGACTTTGGTCTTTTATCGTTTAGCAATTCCTATGTTCTTACTTTTGCTAACAATCTTTATCTGTCTCCTGTAATTATTGTACTGCGCATCCTCCTTCCTGTTACAATATGCCCTTAACGGGGGTAACTTTGACTTTGTGCGATAGTGTGAAACAGGTGCTAGCGAATCGGCAGCCCGTTTCACATCGCTCCCCAAATTTATTTCCATTGAAGTCAAAACGGGCTGCTAATTCACTTTCACCCGTTGTACACTATCGCACAGTCAAAATCTACCTCAGTGTATCTGTGACTCTCTTACTGTCACTTAATTAACAATACTCCAATCGATATGTATTTTTCTCTCCGCACCTACTCTCTCCCCAGGATCTTTGATCAGGACAGTGAGATAGAGTCAAGTTTGTCGGCCTGAGTCTTGTCGGTTCTGCTCCTTGGTCAGCCCAACAGGAGGCAGACAAAATTTGGCACCGAGCCACAAAAGGAGATATTAGGGCAGATGACTAAAAGTTTGGTCAAAGAGGTTGGTTTTAAGGAGCATCTTAAAGGAGGAGAGAAAGGTAGAGAGGCAGTAGGGTTTAGTGAGGGATTTCCAGAGCCTAGGGCCTAGGCAGCTGAAGGCACGGCCGCCAATGATGGAGCGATTAAAATAGGGGCTGCTCAAGAGACCAGAACTGGAGGAACGCAGAGGGTTGTAGGGCTGGAGGAGATTACAGAGCCAGAGAAAAGCAGCTGGTTGACAGTTGTATAAGGGAGAGGCAGTGGTCACAGGATGGAGCAAGATAAGGGGCAGGGGGCTCACACGGATTAACTGGGCAAAGTGGTCACGAGTGCCAGGATTTTTGTTTACATACAACGCAGCCTCCTCCTTTGCAGCCATTCTAAAACAGTCACAGTGAGGCCTAAGAATTGCACAGGCTCTAGGCCTCAGGCTATTGTGTTCGACAACATGGGGCACCTGCCATCCATCCCATGTACAGTGACATTGGAAAGGTGTTTGTGGAAATCTCTTCCAGTCAGAAAAATTATCAGAAAGTTGGAAAAGAGCTCACACACAATCTCATTAGAAATACTGAACAATAGAAATTTCCGGAACATATTTACGGTGTCAGCACGCCGCTAAAACAGAGCAGACTCTCACCCCTCCCCCGCCGTGGTGTTCTGTGTTTGTTTGACTGTTCTCGAATTTCATGATCTCTTTTTTTTTTATCATTCAGGGACTCTTTCTCCAGGCAGTGAAGATAAGCTACACAGTCGGACACAGCCTGTCTCTGCTGTTCCTGAGTGCGGCACTGGCCATTCTCTGTCTCTTCAGGTAAATCATTTGACTGATATTACAAATGCATCGTATTCATCGAATCATCGAAAGTTAGTGCACGGAAACAGACCATCACAGTTTATTTCTCCACGTGAGCCATCACATCGGGGGGGGAATCTTCCCAGCCCCTGAGGAGGCGGGTTTGGAGGCGGGACTGCCGGGAAAATGGCAGAAACTGGGAGCGGGTACCGACCCCGCTCCCAACCCGCCTTCAACCTCACCCACCACTTCTGCAGCGGTCAGCTTATCAGAAACATCAGAGCAGACTCAACTCACGCCAGGGTGAGCCGGCCTGTTCCCCGAGCAGCGGGTAACCCGTGGGGGAGAACATAAAATTGGAAGGAAGCCTCAAAATAGCGATAAATTGGCTCTTAACAAGCCAGTTAATTAGCTCAGTTGTATCCTCCGCTGCCTGGTGTCGGGTCAGTTCTCTGCTCACAGACCCGACACCTGGGAGACTCGCGTGGAGGCAGGTTGACAGCGGGTTTCCTACCCGCTGTCAATCTTTGCTATTTTGACAGTGGACCCACCTCCAAACCCGCCCTCTGAGCGCCAGCAAAATTCCGGCCTTTGTGTCTGCCTTCACGGAAGAAGACGCAAAAAACCTCCCGGAAATAATGGAGAGCCAAGGGTCGAGCGAGAATGAAGAACTGAAAGAAATTAGTATCAGTAAAAAAATAGTACTGGAGAAATTAATGGGACTGAAAGCCGATAAATCCCCTGGACCTGATGACCTACATCCTAGGGTTTTGAAAGAGTTGGCTATAGAGATAGTGGATGCATTGGTTGTCATCTTCCAAAATTCCATAGATTCTAGAACGGTTCCTGCGGATTGGAAGGTAGCAAATGTAACCCCACTATTTAAGAAAGGAGGGAGAGAGAAAACAGGGAACTACAGACCAGTTAGCCTGACATCAGTAGTAGGGAAAATGCTAGAATCTATTATTAAGGACGTGGTAACAGGGCACTTGGAAAATAATAATAGGATTGGGCAGAGTCAACACGGATTTATGAAACGGAAATCATGTTTGACAAATCTGTTAGAGTTTTTTGAGGTTGTAACTAGCAGAATAGATAAGGGGGAACCAATAGATGTGGTGTATTTGAATTTTCAGAAGGCATTCGATAAGGTGCCACACAAGAGGTTATTAAACGAAATTAGGTCACATGGGATTGGGGGTAATATACTAGCATGGATTGAGGATTGGTTAACGGACAGAAAAAAGAGAATAGGAATAAACGGCTCATTTTCGGGTTGGCAGCCTGTAACTAGTGGGGTACCGCAAGGATCAGTGCTTGGGCCTCAGCTATTCACAATCTACATCAATGATTTGGATGAGGGGACCAAATGTAATATATCCAAGTTTGCTGATGATACAAAGCTGGGTGGGAATGTAAATTGTGAGGAGGATGCAAAGATGCTTCAAGGGGATATAGACAGGCTAACTGAGTGGGCAAGAACATGGCAAATGGAATATAATGTGGAGAAATGTGAAGTTATCTACTTTGGTAGGAAAAATAGAAAAGCAGAGTATTTTTTAAATGGTGAGAGATTGGGAACTGTTGGTGTTCAGAGGGACCTGGATGTCCGTGTACACGAATCACTGAAAGTTAACATGCACGTATAGCAAGCAAATGGTATGTTGGCCTTTATTACTAGAGGATTTGAGTGTAAGAGTAAAGACGTCTTACTGCAATTATATAGGGCTCTGGTGAGACCACACCTGGAGTATTGTGTACAGTTTTGGTCTCCTTACCTAAGGAAGGATATACTTGCCAAAGAGGGAGTGTAACGAAAGTTCACCAGGCTGATTCCTGGGATGGGGGGATTGTCCTATGAGGAGAGATTGAGTGGACTAGGCCTATATTCTCTAGAGTTTAGAAGAATGAGAGGTGACTTCATTGAAACATACAAAATTCTTACAGGGCTTGACAGGGTAGATGCAGGGAGGATGTTTCCCCTGGCTGGGGAGTCTAGAACTAGGGGTCACAGTCTCAGAATAAGGGGTCGGCCATTTAGGACTGAGATGAGGAGAAATTTCTTCACTCAGAGGGTGGTGAATCTTTGGAATTCTCTACCCCAGAGGGCTGTGGAGGCTCAGTCGTTGAGTATATTCAAGTCAGAGATCGATAGATTTTTTGATATTAAAGGAATCAAAGGATATGGGGATAGTGCAGGAAAGTGGAGATGAGGTAGAAGATCAGCCGTGATCTTATTGAATGGCGGGGCAGGCTCGAGGGGCCGAATGGCCGACTCCTGCTCCTATTTCTTATGTTCTTATGTTCTATCCAGTGCCACCTCATTGGAACAAACTCTCTCAGCATTGACAGATTTGCTTTTGTTATCTCACCTTCACCTGCCATCTATTACATCAGAACGGGTACGGTTTACCTTGGTCCTCAGAATCCAACCACAATCTGCCCCAACACCAGCAGCACCAGGCACACCAGCAGCACCAACAACAACACCAACCTTCTCCGCAATCAAGTGGTGCTGAACAGGACAGAGGGCATCGGTACTCGACCATATTGCTGCCCGGATGCCAGGGATGGCCTCACCTTTGCCAGATTTACTTCACTTGACACTGTACACCCTGGCTGCCACATGATGCGCCAGGTTGGCACCACCCCACACCAACACCATAAAGCATTCCTACAATGCCCAAGCCATTCCTTTCACACTCATCACCATTGTGGGGGTACCGTTATGTCTCACCATTCACTGCAACTCACTAAGCCACTTCCAAAGGTGCTCACAAATCTGTCCAAGAACGCAAAGTGTTGAAATTACAGCACATTAACAGAAACGTCACATGAACATTGGCTAAAATACACAAGTGCATACCCTTGTGTGTTTTTAGTTGGTATGATTGGAGTAGGATGAGGGTGAGTGTAAGGGGTGGCTAGTGAGATGGGGAAGTGATAATGTAGATAGAGAGGGATGGGTGGAGGTGCAAGGTAAGTTGGTGTGAGTAAGGATGTGCAGGAGTAGGGTAGGGAAGGCAGAGTGATGGGGATGTGATGAGTGGCACAGCAGGATGAGGTTGAGTGTGGCTTTGCAGTAACATTTGTGATCTACTGAGATCATTGAAAGGTTTTCACCACTGCAGCCTGGTCCTCCTGACGACATTCCTGCTCGTGCCCTCCTGTGCAATGTGCAACCAGGCTGCGTTGGTGTCCTGGGGAGGTCTCTTCCACCAATTGGAAGGGAAGAGAACCTCACTGTGTGCTGTGACTCCCTCCATAAGCATATGGAGGGAGTCATGGGAGAGTCTGGGTGCAGCCGTGCATCTCTGTGCACTGATTGTCAGTGTCTGCAGCACCTCAATGCTGTAGAACACTGACAGCACAAATGTCAAAATCAATTTGCGCATGGTCCCTTTAAGGAAACCGGCTGATGACGCATCATCAAATGACGTCATCAGACCCGCTTCCTTCAATTGGCCCGGGAAACGCGCTGGGCAGGTTTAACAAGCCCCCATCAACGTAAAGTCTTTCCACAGAGCGGGATGGAGCCAGCAGCGAGGTCGCACCCCGCCGCTGCCCCGGACCCGCCTCAGTCGGCGAAATCGTGGCCGAAGTTTCAGATAGTTAAGGCAGCAAAGTGCTGTTGCCATAGAAACAGCAGAGGGAATTAAAATATACTGGTGTCAATTTTTACATTAGTCGACAAGTTCCTCAATTAATATTGCAAACCTATTGGAAATCATTTCTCTGTGGTGTGAAATGCACAGGGGCTAAAATTTAATTTGTACAATGCAAATTAATGAAAGCATTCATTCATATTAAAGTTCAGCGTATACACCATCCAGACTTGCAATCACTAATGCAAACGACATATGCCATGACAAGAGGAAGAGAGCTGAATTTATTTCCAGCCCCCAGTACTCCATTGATATAATAAATGCTGCAGACGGACCTTTAATGAGGACAGATACGTCACAAATTTGAACCTGGTCATTGCTGAAAGCCTGAGGGTGCTAGTGAGAATGTCACTGGTCTCTCTCGTAGCTGACTGCACGCGCTGAGAACCTTGCTTCAGTTTGTTTTAATTTATTCTCAGGATGTGGGTGTCGGTGGCAAGGCCGGCATTTATTGCCCATTCCTAACAACTGAGTGGAAATCTGGAACTCTCTCCCTCAAGAAGGTGTTGAGGCCGGGGGGTCAGTTGAAAATTTCAAATCTGAGATCGATATATTTTTGTTGTGTAAGGTTATTAAGGGTTACGGAACCAAGGCAGGTAGGTTGGAGTTAAGATACAGATCAGCCATAATCTCATTGAACAGCAGAACAGGCTCAAGGGAACAGTTGGCTTCTGAGTGATTAACTTACAGAGTTAAGAATTCGCCACATTGGAGTACACATACAAGCCAGATTGGGTAAGGACAACAGGTTTCTTTCCCTCAAGGTCATTATTGAACCAAAGTGAGAAGTCGCACAACACCAGGTTATAGTCCAACAGTTTTATTTGAAATCACAAGCTTTCGGAGCATTGCTCCTTCGTCAGGTGAAGTGAAGTGAAGACACTTCACCTGACGAAGGAGCAGCCGCTCCGAAAGCTTGTGATTTCAAATAAAACTGTTGGACTATAACCTGGTGTTGTGCGACTTCTCACTTTTGTCCACCCCAGTCCAACACCGGCATCTTCGCATCAAGGCCATTATTGAACCAGTTGGGTTTTTACAATAATCTGACAGCTTCATGTACTGATACCAGCAACAACAACAACAACTTTTATTTATATAGTGCCTTTAGCATAGTTAAACATTCCAGGATGCTTCACAGGAGTGTTATAAAAACAAAACTTGACACCAAGCCACACAAGGAGATATTAGGGCAGATGGGAGGTAGGTTTTAAGGAGCGTCTTAAAGGAGGAAAGAGAGATAGAGAGGCGGAGAGGTTTAGGGAGGGAATTCCAGAGCTTAGGGTCTCGGCAGCTGAAGGCACGGCCACCAATGGTGGAGCGATTAAAATCGAGGATTCTCGAGAGGCCAGAATTGGAGGAGCGCACATATCTCGGGGTTGGGGGAGGGGGGGGTTCTGGGGCTGGAGGAGATAACAGAGATAGGGAGGGGCGAGGCCATGGAGGGATCTGAAAACAAGGATGAGAATTTTAAAAATACAAAAGTGAGCGGTGGGGATGGATGTTTGTAGCCAGAGCCCGCCATGTGCAGGTATCACAGGAAGGTGTTGCACATGTTTACCTAAGTAGTTTTACAAAGAGTATAGTTAACCTGACTTTAACAAGTGACCTGCTGGGAGTACAACACAAAGGGACTAATGAAAATTGGTGAAAAGTACTCAATCAGGCCAAATACAGGAAGGAGCAAGATGCAGGTAACGAAGGTTGATGATTGCTGATCTTCATGCACACTGACAACTGACAATTCGACTTCCTCATATCATTCCTGCTGCCAAGTTACTTCAAAATCCATTATAAAGAAAGACTTGCCCGTTTCATGATATCAGGATGTCCCAAAGCACTTTACAGCTAATTAAGTACAATTTGAAGTGAACTCACTGCAACATAGGAAACATTGTGCACAGCAAGATCCCACACACCGCAACGTGATAATGACCAGATAATCTGAAAGATGACACCTCCAACAATGCAGTGCTCCCTCAGTACCGCACTGGAGTGTCAACCTCTATCATGTTCGACAAGTCTCTTGGAGTGGGGCTTGAACTCACAATCTTCTGTGTTAGCTGTGGCTACCACTGAGCCACAGCTAACACAGTCAGACTGGCACAATATACCTGCATGAGACTCTCTAAACAACGGATTGCCGCTATAGCTGCGGACTGTGTAATGTCCGCCCGCTCAGCGCACATTGTTCCCCTTGCAGAAGATGCAGACTGTAGGCTAGAGGATCTGATCACCCACCGTCACGTGTGATTGACCACACTACATTCCCCCGTGTGCTGCTATCGCACAGGTACAGATGGGTTCAAAATAAATGTGTAAAAATTGCCCAAAAATGTTCAACTGCAAAGGCCAAGCCACTGTCACCAGGAGTTTATTAAAGGGCAAAAGGACAGGACATATGATGGAACATCTGGCCTGAGGTGCATGTAACTGAGCTGCTGCTTAATGGGTGTGTTGGCGATGAAGGTTGGTTGGCGCTGTGACGAATGCCCCTCCACAGATGCCTCCTGGATTCTCTGTACACTGAAGAAAGCACACGAGACACTATCAGTGTCTGAACACATTCATGTATTTGTTCCTTATACTTTCATTACATGAAGTATGAAACACTTGAGCACAATCAGTGTATATGGGTAAAAAATGAGTATCTTATCAGATATGATTAATATGGTATGTACCAGGTGGTCTATGTGCCCTCCAACCTCTCAAAGACCTGAGCTTCCCTCTATACTAATTGCACAATTCAGTCTTTGTGAACATTTAGAGAAAGAACTTGCATTTCTATAGCGCGTTTCACAATCTCTGCATTTTACAGCCAATGAGGTAGATTTTGAAGTCTAGTCACTGTTATAATGTAGGAAATTTGTGCAGCCAATTTGTGCACAGCAAGCTCTCACAAACAGCGATTTGATAATCACCAGACAATCTGTTTTAGTGATGTTGGTTGAGGAATAAATATTGGTCAGGACACCGGGGAGAACTCCCCTGCTCTTCTTCAAAATAGTGCCATGGGATCTTTCACATCCACCTGAGAGCAGACGGGTCCTCGGTTTAACGTCTCATCCGAAAGGCGGCACCTCCGATAGTGCAGCACTCCCTCAGCACTGCACTGGACTGTCAGCCTGGATTTTGCACTCAAGTCTCCTGGAAGTGGGACTATGAACCCACAACCTTCGGACTCAGAGTATGAGAGAGAGTGCTACCCACTGAGCCACAGCTGACACTTAAAGCTTGTCACTGTTTTATTTCTTCCCCTCTTCTCTGCAAGCTTGTCTTTGAAACATAGGAGCTGTGTAAATTCAGATCGGGCGACGTGTAAATTCCTTCCAGCAGTAAAGTCTCCTTGTCACACAGTGTATTATAATTTGCATTATGCCTTTTGAAATTGTATTACTTTCTTTGTTAAATCCTTCTTAACGTTAGTGAATGCATGCAGTGTTTCTTGCATATTTTAACCTCATATCCCGCATTTGTCCTACATCTCCGTACTAAGAATGGTTGAGTTGACATCTGGAAATTCATTCATTATTCTGTGTGAGTACTGTTTTTCTCATTCATATCTTTAACACCTGAGGCGTAAGTGCATCTCCAATACATGTCATTCATCGCCACATTAAGATTGGATGATTTGGTTCCAGCAAATTTATTCACTTGTGAGAGTGCTCCTTTTTCCATTGGTATATTTTTGATATCTTTAAGGGGAAGGTAAGTCTGGGGTGGAGGGGGGGTACTTTTTAAGTTATTTTCCAGCCTGGGTCAAGCCGCTCTGTTGTGATGCCGATCTGAAGTAGTAGTCTGTTATTTGCTATGGAGACGTTCTGCGGTATACAAGAATGTTCTCCGGAACTGGCATCACTGGAGTGACAGTGACAGAAACTTTACTCAAGGGTCTGAATGCTGATAGTCAAATTGGCTTTTTTTTTGTTTTTATAAAAGGGAAAAAATGAGGGACAAAATTATTATTTGCTTCTATAAAAATGGGGAGTGTTTTGAATAAAAATTAGTCCTATGCGCTTTCCTTCATTTTAGCAATTGAGATTTAAATGAATCATCAATATTAAGACAGAATGACAGACTTTCCTTAGTTTGGTGTTCTTTTCCAAGTCATGAAATGTCTTCCAGACCTGCTCCCAGGTCCTTCCAGTGGTTGACTACAAGTTGACCCCAGTGATAACGCACTGCCAAGATCTTGGGATCAGGTGAAGTTCTGTGAGCTTCCAGTCCAAGCAAAAATATTCATTCCAATTTTCTAGAAAGATGTTGATGTTTTCAAATATAGAGGATAATTTGAATCCCCTCCCCCACCCCCCACCAAGACAGGCGGGAGAGGGTCAGGGGTGGGGGTCAAATTGGTAAAAATGTGAAACCCAACCCCAACCCCCCCTGGGAACTCCCAACCCCCGGTGCTGTCAGGCATCCCTGCCTCCCCGTAAATATCGGGGCCATAGTCTTCAACTGTTTACTGAGGCAGGACCGTGGGGAGGTGGGGTTGAGGGATATGGGGAGAAGGTGAGGAGGTGGGTTGAGGGATATAGGGGAAGTGGGGTTGATGGATATGGGGGGAAGTGGGGTTGATGGATATGGGGAGAAGGAGGGTTGAGGGATATGGGGAGAAGGTGAGGAGGTGGGTTGAGGGATATGGGGGGAAGTGGGGTTGAGGGATATGGGGGGAAGTGGGGTTGATGGATATGGGGAGAAGGTGGGTTGAGGGATATGGGGGGAAGTGGGGTTGATGGATATGGGGAGAAGGTGAGGAGGTGGGTTGAGGGATATGGGGGAAGTGGGGTTGATGGATATGGGGAGAAGGTGAGGAGGTGGGTTGAGGGATATGGGGAGAAGTGGGGTTGAGGGATATGGGGAGAAGGTGGGTTGAGGGATATGGGGGAAGTGGGGTTGATGGATATGGGGAGAAGGTGGGTTGAGGGATATGGGGAGAAGGTGAGGAGGTGGGTTGAGGGATATGGGGGAAGTGGGGTTGAGGGATATGGGGAGAAGTGGGGTTGAGGGATATGGGGAGAAGTGGGGTTGAGGGATATGGGGAGAAGTGGGGTTGAGGAATATGGGGGGAAGTGGGGTTGAGGGATATGGGGAGAAGGTGAGGAGGTGGGTTGAGGGATATGGGGGGAAGTGGAGTTGAGGGATATGGGGGGAAGTAGGGTTGAGGGATGTGGGGAGGTGGGTTGAGGGATATGGGGGGAAGTGGGGTTGAGGGATATGGGGGAAGTGGGGTTGATTTGTGAAAACGAGATTGGGATTATTAGGCCCAAAGTGCTTTTTCTATTTCTAGAAATTCTTCTGTTCTTTCACTTTCTTTGACACAGAAAACTCCACTGCACCAGGAATTACATCCACATGAACCTGTTTGTCTCCTTCATTCTGAGAGCCATTGCTGTGTTTATTAAGGACGTTGTGCTGTTTGGCAATGATTCCGACCAGTGCACTCTATCCACGGTAAGTGGGAGCTCTCGGTGATCCCCAGGTATCGGCACAGCCACTGTACAGCGAGTCCTGTCCAGCAGTTCACAGTGCTTGGTCAGCAATAACACATGGGATCTCACGCTCAGTATTTACTTTAAATTAAGGCAACAAAGAATCAGGGTCAGATTTTCAATACTCACAGTTCTGTAACACCCACGGGGATGCACTTTCACTTTTACCGCCAGGCAGGGAACCAGCGATAGCTGATCAGCCGCCCAGTTTACACACCGCCCAATTTTTCTTTCCATTGACTTCCTTCACTCCAGAAGACAAACAGCCTCCCCAGTAATTCGCAGGGAGAGTCCCTTCCCTTTACATCTGAATTCCACTCTGGATTTATCCAGACACTTGCCTTTCTTAGCCGGACAGGAAGCTAAAGGCTTGACTTCTGACCCTCCCCGAGGATAGGCCACCAAGCTGCTAATTAAATCTGCTAATTAATCCAACTCCCTTGATCTTTCTCCATACCCCTGCTGGCTTTAATTAATTAGCCCATACATTTCCAAGTGCCAGTTAATTTTGTCCCGAATTAATATTGGGCCAGAAATTCGGCTCTCCGGCTTCCCGCGGGTGCAAGAATCGCGCGCGTACTTACATACCACGCCTGCCGTTGTGCTTCGGGCCCACGAGGACTTTGGGTCCTGGGCCTCCTGCAGCTGCTGGCGCGCAGTGCTTGCGTATCCCAGGGAAGCAGTTAGTTCGAAGCATCCCCTGGGATCATGTGGGCCCTGGAGAGCCAATCGGAGCAGGGAATCTTCATTCATAGATTTTGACAGGAAGACCTGTCAAATCTATGAATAGAGATCGGCCCCAAAACCTCTCTCAAACTTCAAATAAATAAAAAAAAAACACATTTTTAAAATATCTATAAATTACATAAATTAACTACTTTAAACAAAAATTTAAATTTTTGAAAAATTAATTACACTTTTTAACGGTGCTAAAAATAAACTTACCTTTCTTTAAAGTATGTAAAAAAGATAAACCTGTTGAAAAAATGTTTAAATAGTACTTAATTCACCACTTACCTTGTTAAAAGCAGGCCTTGCGCCTCCTTTTTTCCTGCGCAGCTTCTCCGTACTTACCCTCACTGAGAAACCTGAAAAAAAAAACGAAGTTTGCTGCATGCGCGCTGCCTCTCCGGCGCACGCGTTCGACCTCTGAACCCCTTCCTTCAGGGGAACGGAAGTTCCGGTTTCCAGCGCATGCGCAGTGCATGCACGAAACCGGCACTTTCGTTGGGTCTACGGGTGAGTACACAGCGCGTACTCACCCGTGGAGACCCGAATTTCTGGCCCATTATCTCTAAAAGTTTCCCCACCACCGACGTTAGGCTGATTGGCCTGTAATTTCCGGGTTTGTCCCTCTCCCTTTTTTGAACAGGGGTGTAACATTTGCAATTCTCCAGTTCTCTGGCACCACTCCTATATCCAAGGAGCATTGGAAGATTGTGGCCAGAGCCTCCGCAATTTCCACCCTTTCTTCCCTCAGTAACCTATGATCCATCCCAGCTGGGCCGGGTGACTTTTCTACTTTGAGGACTGCCAACCTTTTAACTACCTCCTCTTTATTTATTTTTATCCTAACCTATATCACTACTGCCTCCTCCTTTACTGCTACATGGGCAGCATCCTCTTCTTTAGTGAAGGCAGATGCATAGTACTCATTTAGTACCTCAGCCATGCCCGCTGCCTCCACAAGAAGATCTCCTTTCTGGTCCCTATTTGGACCCACCCTTCCTTTGACGACCCTTTCACTATTTATATGTTTATAAGACTTTTGGGTTCCCTTTTATGTTAACCGCTAATCTATTCTCATACTCTCCCTTTGCCCCTCTTATTCCCTTTTCAGTTCTCCCCAGTACTTTTGTATTCAGTTTGGCAAATTGCACGATTGAGCTTTGAGTGTTGGTGCTAGCTGTGAGAGTTCCTTGTGTAGGGAGGCGGCCCACGAGCACGGCATTAAAGCACCGCCTGTGGTTGGGAGAGGCCAACGAGTGAAACATCGCCTGCATTCGGCCTGTATGGGGTTGAGCCTCTTTGCCCAATAGCAGAGCAGGTTGCAGCTTCCGCCCCCGGCAGCTGCGTTTACATTGCGTTCGGGGGTGACGCTGTCCCAGCGAGAATGGGGATGGCGGAGCCTCTACAGGGGACCACATCTCCTTGTTCACTTTACCTTGCTGCCATCACCAGTGGTGTTGGGAGGAATCGGCAGATGTTCACGTTAACTATGGTCTGGCACTGGTGGCCAAGAGTAATTATTGCCTGGTGCTTTACTCTGTTCAAAGTCGCCTGTTCCAGGAGAGATCCCATATAATGCCGCACTGTCATCATTGGCCGGGTCGTTAAAGGGCTTGTATGGTTGCCCTGTTAAAGCGTAACCAATAAGCTTTAAATTCCAGAGCAGAGAGACCACATCCTGTAAATAACCTGACTACAGACTCCGTGCCTTACTTCAGGGCTAAATACAGTACTGGTTAATTCTGAGGGCAATTCATGGAAGGACTGTATGCAGGGGTGGGTGGGTGGATGAGGGGGCAAGAAGGAGGCTAATGTCAGTTTCTGTCCTTTCCAGCCATCCTGCAAAGCTGCAATCGCCTTCTTCCAGTTCAGCATCACAGCAAACTTCTTCTGGCTGTTGGCAGAAGGCGTGTATCTCCACACGCTCATCGTGGTCTTCTTCACCGAGAGGAAGTACTTCTGGTGGTACATCGTCATCGCCTGGGGTAAGGCATCTTCTTTTCATTCATAGAATCTTACAGCACAGAAAGGCCCATCGTGCCTGTGCCAGCTCTTTGAAAGAACTTTCCAATTAGTCCCACTCCCCCTGCTCTTTCCTCATAGCCCTACAAATGTTTCTTTTTCAAGTATTTATCCAATTCCCTTTTGAAAGTTACTATCGAATCTGCTTCCACCGCCCTTTCAGGCAGCGCATTCCAGATCACAACAACTCGCTGCGTAAAAAAATGATCTTTTTCTCCCGCCTGGCTACTTTGCCAATTATCTTAACTCTGTGTCCTTTGGCTACCGACCCTCCTGCCAGTGAAAACAGTTTCTCCCTATCTACTCTATTCAAACACCTCATAAGTTTGAACACCTCTCTTAAAATCCCCTTAACCTTCTCTGCTCTAAGGAGAACAACCCCAGCTTCTCCAGTCTCTCCACATAACTGCAGTCTCTCATCCCTGGTTTCATTCTGGTAAACTCTTCTGCACCCTCTCCAAGGCCTTGACATTCTTCCTAAAGTGTGGTGCCCAGAATTGGACACAATACTCCAGCTGAGGCCGAACCAGTGTTTTATAAAGATTTACAATAACTCCCTTGCTTTTGTACTCTATGGGGTAAAAATTGAGTCGCGCCCCATTTGGGGCGCTAACCTCGCCGGGGCGCGACTTTTAGCGCCCCGAAAAAATTAGCGGCCCCGCGCCGGAACTTCAGTGGTTGCGCCCCAAGAGTGAAGCGGGGCGCCACTGGAAGCACCCCGCATCCCTCTTGGGGCGCTGCGAGTGAATATCCTGGCGCTACGTGCCGCAGCGCCACGCGCTGCGGCACGTCGCGCCGCGGTATTGCAGGCCTTCCTCCCCTTCTTAAAGGGGAGGGACCCTGCGCAGCGCGAACCGGGGCCCAGCTGGGCCCCCAGGGATCGGGAGTGCCGGCAAAAGAGCCCGGCACTCAAGAGAAGTGCCGGGCTCTTGGAGCGCAGCCGGCACTTCACGGTGGGGGGGCTTCACGGGGGCAGGTGCTGGCAGGCGGCCAGCAACAAAAATGGCCGCCTGCCACCTCCCCTTTAAATATCGCCGCCCCGGCCGCACGTACGCCTCCCTGAACCCGTCGGACATAGCGTCTGGCGGTAAATCAGGGGGCGCGACTGAAGATCACGGCCGGGGCGCGAGCGGGGTGCTGCGCACGGCGATGACGTCATCGCCGGCGGCGCAGCGCCACAGGGCACTACCGGCTGCCGCCGCCGCTAACCTCCCACTAAATTTTTCGGGAGGCGTGGGCGGCGCTGCGCCCGGGCGTTAGCTGCTTTACGCCCCATTAGCGCCCTCTTAAGGCGCTAACGGGAGGCGCAAGCAGCTGAATTTTTCCCCCTATGCCTCAATTTATAAATCCAAGGATCCCGTGTGCTTATTTAACAGCCTTATCAACTTGTCCTGCCACCTTCAAAGACTTGTGCACTTACACCCCCAGGTCTCTCTGTTCATACTGGGAGGTGTGGCACTTCTTTGTCAGTCATGGCTCAGTGGGTAGCACTCTTGCCTCTGAGTCAGAGGTTGTGGGTTGAAGTCCCACTCCAGAGACTTGAGCACATAATGTAAGCTGACACTTTGGTGCAGTACTGAGGGAGCGCTGCACTGTCGGAGGTGCTGTCTTTCGGATGAGATGTTAAACCGAGGCTTCGTCTGCCCTCTCAGGTGGATGTAAAAGATCCCATGACACTATTTTGAAGAATAGCGGGGGAGGTCTTGGGCCAATATTTATCCCTCAACCAATATCACTAAAGCAGATTATCTGGTCATTATTTTAGTGCTGTTTGTGGGAGCTTGCTGTGTGCAGATTGGCTGCCGTGTTTCCCAAATTACAACAGTGACTGCACTTCAAATGTATGGTTAGATGAAGAGAGCTGGCAGGAGATTCATGTGGAACATAAACGCCGGCATATACGAGTCGGACCGAATGGCTTGTTTCTGTGCTTTAGACTCTGCATAATTCTAAAATAAAAATAGTAAATGCTGGGAATACTCAGCAGGTCAGGCCGCACCTGTGGAGAGAGAAGGTCGATGACCTTTGTCTGAACTGGAAAAAGTTAAAGATGTAACAGATTTGAAGCAAGTTTTTTCTTTCTTTCTTTTCCTTTATGAGAGAGCTTCCATTCCATCACCTCTCCTCCCTCCCAGTAAGCAGCAACTGGCCTTGTCCCACCACTCCAATGTACATTGCCCCTTCACTATATTGTTTGACTATGAATGGAACCCATTGCTTGTCGAAGCTGTGATTTATTGTCATTGTCACAAGTCATTGTCCTTACAGAGAAAAATTCAACCTTCTACAATCTGGCAAAAGAACCAGGGAGGAGATGAGAAGTTTTTTTACTCAGCGAGTTGTTATGACCTGGAATGCCTGAAAGGGTGGTGGAGGTCAACAGAGAACAATACTGGGTGGGGTGTAAAACCGGCGTTCCACCCGATCTCGTGGGTTTCCTTCCCGGCACATTAGGTTAAAATTCCCCTCAAGCTTTCAATTCTTCCTCTTCCACAAGTAACATCCCTAGTTGCCCTTGAGAAGGTGGTGGTGAGCCTTCTTCTTGAACTGCTGCAGTCCATGTGCTGAAGGTACACCCAGTTTTCATAATTCCATCATAAAAATCCTTAATCCCACCATCAATTTCCTTAAACCCACCATCAATTTCCTTAAACCCACCATCAATTTCCTTAAACCCACCATCAATTTCCTTAATCCCACCATCAATTTCCTTAATCCCATCATCAATTTCCTTAATCCCACCATCAATTTCCTTAATCCCATCATCAATTTCCTTAATCCCATCATCAATTTCCTTAATCCCATCATCAATTTCCTTAATCCCATCATCAATTTCCTTAAACCCACCATCAATTTCCTTAAACCCACCATCAATTTCCTTAATCCCATCATCGATTCCCTTAATCCCATCATCAATTTCCTAAATCCCATCAATTCCCTTAATCCCACCATCAATTTCCTTAAATCCACCATTAATTTCCTGAATCCTATGATCAATTTCCTTAATCCCCTTCACCATGAAGAAATATATTTATTTTGCACAATAGTAGACTTGCTGATCAAATGCAACAGTCACGTCCACCATGAGGAGAAGCACAGCCTCTTCTCTATACTATCAATGACCCCATTTCTGTTTCTGTAGGTGCACCACTGTTGATCACGGTCAGTTGGACACTTGCTATGCTGCACTACGATGATATTGGGTAAGAGAGAACAGTCTTGTCTGTAAAATAAAGCAATGTGATTGGGGTTTTTTTTCCGATTGATTCTTGCTGGTTCCAGTTCCAAAGACACTGGCTGCTGTCCAGTATCTCATCCAAGGTCCATTCTTCATGTGCGAGTCTGGGTGATGAGCGTTGGCCGGATATTTGGTCATTGAAGTTTTTAAAACTGAGCTTGATGCTGACAACACACCTGTACCTACACGCACATGCACACTCCTTCCAGCAGGAGTCACTGGATAGAGCTCAGCTTCAGGAACCCTGGTTAACTGTTGTCACTCCCGAGATTAGGTGAAGTCAATTGGAGCACTCTCTTGTACATCGGCACTCTTGCTGAGATCGGCTAACTCAGCTATTCCGGGAGTGCTGTAAGATTTCGTTCATATTTACAAAGTTTAAAAATCCAGCCTTTTAACAGTTCATTTCCTTTAGGTGCTGGGATTCCATTGACTCTCCATATTTTTGGATTATTAAGGCTCCGATATCTCTGACGATTTTGGTGAGTATTCTTCTTTTATACCTATGGTGACGTTGACGTTGCCGATCACAGTTGCACGACAGGTGTTTGAGGGCGAGATGCCCAGTTTTGATGGTATTTTCTCTGCTGTCCCTGTTGTGGGTCTCCCTGGGCCTCGCACTATCCCTGGCTGAGAGGGAGGGCAGGAAACCCTCTTGTCCTCTGATATTGGAGGCACACAGACATGGTCTGGATCATTCCTGTTTGATTTTCCCGCCCCCGAGGGAAGGACCAGGTCTGAGCTCGGCTCATGCCCCGAGAGGTAAGAAAGAAAGACTTGCAGTTCGACAGCACTTTCACCACCCTTTCAGGACATCCCAAAGTGCTTTGCAGCCAATTAAGTACTTTTAGATCTGTAGTCACTGTTGTAATGTAAGAAATGTGGCAGCCAATTTGTGCACAGCAAGCTCCCACAAACAAACAAAGGTATCACAAACAGCAATGTGATAATGACCAGATAATCTGTTTTAGTGATGTTGATTGAGGCATAAATATTGGCCAGGACACCAGGGAGAACTCCCCTGCTCTTCTTCAAAATTGTGCCACGTTCTTTTATGTCCATCTGTGTGAGTTTAATACCTCATCCGAAAGACGGCACCTCTGGCAGTGCGGCACTCCCTCAGCATTGCACTAGAATGTCAGCTTGGATTATTGGGCTCAAGTCCCTGGAGTGGGACTTGAACCAACAACCTTCTGACTCAGAGAGTGCTACAACTGAGCCACGGCTGACATCAACAAGTACATGATGCGGAGATGCCGGTGTTGGACTGGGGTGGACAAAAGTGAGAAGTCGCACAACACCAGGTTATAGTCCAACAGCTTTATTTGAAATCACAAGCTTTCGGAGCGCTGCTCCTTCGTCAGGTGAAGTCTGGAGCAGCGCTCCGAAAGCTTGTGATTTCAAATAAAGCTGTTGGACTATAACCTGGTGTTGTGCGACTTCTCACTTTTGACCAACAAGTACAGCTGAGGTCAGTAGTTCATTGTGTAGACTTTCACGTGTGTAAACCTGCACCTTACTTTTCCATGACATTGCACCAGCCATGGTTATAATGTAATAATTGTACAGGAAACTTTCGTTTATCCGGCACCCTAATATCCGGAATTCTCGCTTAACCGGCAAAAATCAGGTAAGTTTTATTATCCAGACAAGACCCCGATTCTGACCTTTCGCCCCCACGAAAGGGGGGGGTCAACGTTCTTCCGACTCCGACCTGTCGCCGCCACGGAGGAAAAAGCCGGAGTCTCGTTTACCTTCCCTCTCCGGGTCCCAATTGTTCAGCCTGTGGCCGTGTACGGGGCTCTCGTACCTTGGTAAGTATACCTCTCTGTAATCCGGCACTTTCGATCAACCGGCACCACGCCGGTCCCGTCGGTGCCGGATAAACGAAAGTTTCCTGTACTGTGTACAGTTCTGGTCTCCATATTACAAAAAGGATATAGAGGCACTGGAGAAGGTGCAAACAAGATTTACAAGGATGATACCAGAACGAGAGGTTATACCTATCAGGAAAGATTGAACAGGCTGGGGCTCTTTTCTCTAGGAAAGGGAAGGCTGACGGGTGACCTGATAGAGGGCTTTAAAATTGTGAAAGTGTTCGATAGGGTAAACGTAGAGATGTTTACACTTGTGGGGGGTGACTAAAACTGGGGACTATAAATATAAGACAGTCACTAATAAATCCAATAGGGAATTCAGGAGAAACTTCTTTACCCAGAGAGTGGTTAGAATGTGGAACTGGCTACCACAGGGAGTGGTTGAGGTGAATAGTATAGATGCATTTAAGGGGAAGCTAGATAAACACACGAGGGAGAAGGGAATAGAAGGATATGCTGGTGTGGTGAGATAAAAAGGGGTGGGAAGAGGCTGGTGTGGAGCATAAACACTGGCATGAACTGGTTGGGCTGAATGGCCTGTTTCTGTGCTGTAAATTCTATGTAAACTTTCCACGAGAGCTGAAATAGTTGAATCACGGTGGTGTTTCCAAAGCCGGGTGTTGTGGTACAGGCTGGAACTCCCTTCAATGGCCGTGATAGGAACCCACCAAAGGGGTTAAAATCACGCTGTGAACTATTAGAGCAAATTCTTATGAAATTCCTTATCTACTTTCTAATAGAGTGACCTAACCTGTTTAAATTAAACTGGTTACCATCTCTAGGAGCATAGTGGACTAAGAAAAATCATAATAAGTGTGAACACTAATATCACACAGCATGATTTCACCCCAGGCAGTGCTCAGAGGTAGCTGTACGCAGGGGACATCAAACTATCCCCTTGCTCAGCCTAAGTGTGGCGACAGTCCCTTTTAAAAAAAAATCTTGGGCAATTTCCGTCGCCTTTTTAAAGTTGGAAATCTAAGCAAACCCTTAGACGGATTCTAAACACTTGCTTTTGCAGTTAAACAGAATGAAAGATGCTTTATCTTAGGTCGGAAATGGTGAATACAACTGAGTTGTGATGTTTTCCTTTTTGTTTAGGTAAACTTTATCCTGTTCATCTCCATCATCCAGATCCTCATCCAGAAAGTGTATTCATCAGACAGCAGAGGAAGCGAGTACCGGCAGTACCTGTGAGTACAGAGTGCCCCGCCTCACAGCCCACACCACAGCAAGAAACCCCACCTGATCTGGGGCCCAGCTTGTTCGGGTTTCATTGACACTCTTGCCAATGAAACCAGAATAGTTTCCAAAATAGCTTCGTGTAAATCCATTCTTCCAATCCTTTAAAGATTCGGGGCCCACGTTTTGACACACCATTCGATTACCCTGAACAAGAGCAGTAGGGGTAAAGCGCTTCCAGCACAGAGCAGCGCTTATCTGAAAGTTGGGCACACCACACCCCCTGCGCAAGATCGTCCATCCATTAAAATTAACACTATTTGACATCAATCTGGGAGCCAATCAGGAGCTCCCCAAGCCCAGGATAACACACTACTGTCAAAATATGCAAAAACGCAACTGGTAGATAATTTCCCTGTACAAAAGCAAAATACTGCGGATGCAGGAAATCTGAAATAAAAACAGAAAATGCTGGAAATACTCAGCAGATCAGGCAGCATCTGTGGAGAGAGAAACAGAGTTAACTTTTCAGGTTGATGACCTTTCATCAGATACTTTCCCAGGGTCGGCGCTCTCTGGATCAGCTCCCAGGCTGACCTTTGTAAAGTAAGTGGAGCTGCCCCAGGGCCCAGGTAGCCCCTTCTGTTAGTGACATCAGTAGAGAGGAGATCCAAAGTGGTAGGCTTTGGACGGGACTTCAAAGTTTCATTTTATATCCCGTCTATTTTTACATCGGTATTAGGAAGTTCTTCTCTGACTGCTACATGCCTGGAGGTTCCTTTCCCAATTAACCAAGTGCAGCGGGTTGAAGAGCCTCTTTATTTATTTATGTCAAATAATTTCTTCTGCAAGTGAGATCCAAAACTGTTTCCAATTAATTGTTGCATTTCTTTTATTAAAAGGAGACTGGCCAAGTCCACTCTGCTCCTCATCCCACTATTTGGGGTCAACTACATTGTCTTTGTATTTGTCCCTGACCATCTGAACGTCTACTTCCGGCTGGTGTTTGATCTTGCCCTGGGATCCTTCCAGGTGGGTAATCTGGCGTTCTCTAGGTGACGTGTGGATGGAAATGACTAATAAACATAACTTTGGCCAAAACTGGCTTGGCATGGAAGATTGGAACAGGAGGAGGCCATTTAGCCCCTCAAGTCTGTTCCGCTATTCAGTTAGATCATGGCTGATCTGTACCTCAACCCCATTTTACCCACCTTTGCTCCATATCCCTTGATACTCGTACTCAACAAAAATCTATCGATCTCAGTCTCAAAATCTCCAATTGAATTCAACTGGTTAAAAGAACTTTACTGTTTGAGGAGGCAATGCCCTTCAGAATCTGTGCTGATGTCAACGAATACTAAGAGCAATGGATGAAATGATTTTGGTGGTCTCAGTCTAGTTCTATCCGGGCTTGAGTCCACAGAGCAAGAACTGTCTCTCATTTTGCACTAAACTCAGAGGCCACAGGATGGTTGCTGTGTGAAATGGAAAAATGTCACACTAGTGCCGAGCAAGGATCTTCTGAAGTTGGGACTGAGGTACAAGGGACGATTTTAACCCTACCTCCCCCAGCGGAAACTGGGCAGGAGAGTTGTTAAAATCGACCTGGAGAATCCGCCGATGTCCCACTCCATTCCCATTGACTGCTATTTTAATCTGCTCTTCTGAGCAGACAGCAAGACCACCTGCCTGAAGTTGGGGGGGGGGGGGGGGGAGGACCTACTTTAAATACTCAGATTGGGCTCCAACTGCTATGTTAACTGAGTGGGGCAGCTCCAGTGGGGGATTAGTGCAAACAGTAATCAAATACCAATGGGGTATTAGTGCAAACACTAATTGAACACCAGTTGGGTATTAGTGCAAACACTAATCGAACACCAGTGGGGTATTAATGCAAACACTAATCGAACACCAGTGGGGTATTAGTGCAAACACTAATCAAACACCATTGAGGTATTAGTGCAAACACAATTGAACACCAGTGGAGTATTGGTGCAAACACAAATCATCACCAGTGGGGTATTGGTGCAAACACTAATTGAACACCAGTGGGGTATTGGTGCAAACATTACTTGAACAACAGTGGGGTATTGGTGCAAACACTAATTGAATACCAGTGGGGTATTAGTGCAAACACTAATCGAACACCAGTGGGGTATTAGTGCAAACACTAATCGAACACCAGTGGGGTATTAGTGCAAACACTAATTGAACACCAGTGGGGTATTGGTGCAAACACAAATCATCACCAGTGGGGTATTGGTGCAAAATACTAATCAAACACCATTGAGGTATTAGTGCAAACACTAATCGAACACCAGTGGGGTATTGGTGCAAACACTAATCGAACACCAGTGGGGTATTGGTGCAAACACTAATCGAACACCAGTGGGGTATTGGTGCAAACACTAATCATCACCAATGGGGTATTGGTGCAAACACTAATGAAACACCAGTAGGGTATTGGTGCAAACACTAACTGAACACCAGTGGGGTATTGGTGCAAACACTAACTGAACACCAGTAGGGTATTGGTGCAAACACTAATTGAACACCAGTGGGGTATTGGTGCAACACTAATTGAACATCAGTGGGGTATCAGTGCAAACAGTATATGGTATTGGAGGGATATCAGGAAGTTCCTTTTGGCTGGGGCTGCATGGAGGATGTAGGAATTTGGAGTGGAGAGAGGGGGAGAACTCGTCCCTCATTTCTGCCAGGGGTTGTACTTATCTTTAGTGTTAACTAATGCCAGATACACGAGTGGCTGAACTGTAATACTACAAGGTAAACATTCACCTTTGGTGCACCCAGTGCAAAGGTCCTCCCACCATCGAGAGTCGGGAATGTGCTCAAAATTAACGGATGGAAAGCGGCGAATTGACCAAGCACTTGAATTCCCAATTCATGCACTGCTCGCTCACAAAACTCCCAGAGCAATTTACTCCCTATCAGTCCACCGGCAACTCCATTCAAAATGTATTTCATTCAAGCTGAGTTTAATGCCTGAATATATAACCAGATAGTGCAGAGCGCATTTGTGACCTTGTTTTACTTTCTCTGTTCCCAGGGTTTCATTGTTGCGATCCTGTACTGTTTCTTGAATGGAGAGGTAAGACCAACCACACTACATTGGATATTGATGTCAATAATGCATTGATATAGACCGTGCCCCAGTGTTCAGACAATGATATTGCAGCAGAGTATCAGGGGAATTTTGTTAGTTACAAATTTTAAACTCTTATTTTGGGTTGCAAAGTTCATTTTTCCTGGATGGTTTGGTAAATAACGGCCCAAGCCAACTTATCCAATTGTCAGGATGGCTGGCTGCCAATCTTTGGCAGTTCCATCCCAGGGTCACACATTCAATATGGCGGCACATGAACCACAGAGTGTAGTCCTGGGCCCACAGTCCCCGGACTGGTCTTCAGAGAACTCAAGGGAATTTTGGTTGGCTGCAGCTGTAAAGTCAACATATGAGTTTTTAGGAAGAGGTCAAGGCCAGTTAGTCATCAAGCTTGTGCCTTTGTGATAGATCTGCAACCTACCTCCTGCGATTTAAACCATTCTCCACAGGGGGCAGCCTGCCTGGATTAACTTTGCTAATTCCCTTCACAATCTTGAAAGCTTCAGTCAGGCCACCTCAAAGTCTCCTCTTTCCAAAGAGAGCAATCCCACTTCTCTTCGACCTTTCTTCATAACTTGGAATCTTCCTGGCTGCTCTGCTAGACTGCTTCTGCCCAGGTGATCAGAACGGCACAGAGTGCTCCTGGTTGAGCCGGACCAAAGCTTTATACAGGAACAATGCGAGCTCTATTGATTTGAAGGGCAGGTGTCTGGCTTCTGTCCTGTGTCAGAGTACACAGCCAACCTGCTCAACTCTACTCTGCCAAAGTGCCTATTTTACATTCCCATCTCATGTACCAGATTGCTCAGTGTCGTATACGTTTTGAATGGTCAATTGAGCAAGTGTCCTATGGGCATTTTTTTTTATTCGTTGATGGGATGTGGGCGTCGCTGGCAAGGCCAGCATTTATTGCCCATCCCGAATTGCCCTTGAGAAGGTGGTGGTGAGCCGCCGCCTTGAACCGCTGCAGTCCGTGTGCTGAAGGTACTCCCACAGTGCTGTTAGGTAGGGAGTTCCAGGATTTTGACCCAGCGACGATGAAGGATCAGCGATATACTTCTAAGTCAGGATAATGTGTGACTTGGAGGGGAACTTGGAGGTGGTGGTGTTCCCATGCGCCTGCTGCCCTTGTCCTTCTAGCATATGGAAGAGTCTGCACTGTGGCTGATGTGACCCCATGTCTTTATTGCAAAGCTGGCTGAGGTTTTGTTCGGTACCACAAAGTCTCGGGTGGCCGATTTTCCTGCCGACCCACCCCACCTACCCTGGCAGGACCTTGGACCAGCAATCGGGACAGACAGTAAAGCATCTCAGACCTGCAGCTGCAGTACTGGCCCATGGGCTCAGGGCCTCCTGGCCGCAGTGAAGGCCTCTAGGACAAAAGATTGCAACAAAAAGGAGGCCACTCAGCTTTTCAGGCCTCCTTGGCCTTGCTGCTGGGCCTCTCAAACCCTCCGATCTGATGGGGGCCCACGTGCAAGACCCACCATCAGCTTCTTTGTGTAGCCCTGCTTCTAGGCACCCATCCAGGGCATCAAGAGGAAAATGAGGGGCCAATCTCAATTCCATGGAAATCCTGGGGCAAAATTAAGGGGATGGAGACCCAGGTTTCTGCTTCCTCTTTCCTGACCTATGACCCCAGAGAGAAGACATTCCCCAGGCGATGGCCTCAGGATAATCAACTGTATAAAATTTATATCACTTTTCACAATAATTTTCCAATGTCTTAAGTTGCAGACATTAACAAATCTAGGAATTCTCATTTAGCATTTTCCACCAATGGGGAAGCAGCGCTAAGAAGAGCCACTGCCGATCCTTCAAGCCCAGAAAATTCAAACTGCACAGCCAGTGAGTAAAAGAAATAGGGAAATTCCCCCATCCTATAGTCCCAAGGGAGCGTGGGTTGGAGTTCGGGCGACTACCCATAGTGCCGATTCTCCAACCTGCATTCCCTTCAAGCCCAGCTTCCCACTGGGAACAATCAATTAGTGAATTTACCCTTGTAAACACTAGTACAGCTGAGTTTCATGGGCTTTGTGAGCCAGTCTGCAGGTCGCACAGGCCATAGTTTGGATGCCCTGATCTACAAACAGTCAATAGTGTCAGCCCCGGGATTCTGGGCTTTCTGGGGCTATGCTGATAGTTGCCAGATGTGTTATGAATCATCACCATTGGTAAAGCTCCTCCTGCGATATACAGTGGGGGCTTTGGAGCAATGCAGACAAGATGTGTGTGCAAGAATCATCTGCGAGTTCATCAAAGAAAGCAATTCACTATTGGACTAATAATAAATTACATCACATCACAAGACTCCTCCAGAAGAAAGAAAAACAATTAATTTATGTACTTCAAGCCCAAGAAATGATTATCAGCCAAGCACATTATACCTTGGGATTTGCAAACTCATTATAAAGAGCTGCTACCTGTGTCTAAGTGTTAAGAGAACGGCATCTATTGATCAGAATCAACAGCAGACTTGGAGCGTATGGTTTTGTCTTCCTCTCCCATCCGCCCTCTTTCTACACTTTGCGCATGAATTCCCACGCCCATGGTTGTCTATGAGGACTAAGTTACTGACCAGGCCTTATCCCTGATGACCTCCTCATTTCTCTTGCCCTCCACATTCCCCCTGCCTGCTTCCAAACCGGTTGCTATGTGGAGTGACATCCTAAATTATTTCTAGATAAACCAGAAACATAAAGTGACCAGAGGAATTCTTACCCCCCAGAGTGTTTCAACATTACAGTCACGAGGATTTGCAGTACATAATTTTTGCAATAAGCTAATTCACTGATAAGAGTGAGAACTTTTACTACTCGACTATAGATGCCTGAGGGGTTAGGTACGTTTTATTGAAAGCACTTCGCCGTAACCTTCCCCTTTAACACCCCAAGGTTACTGAGGTATGCTGCATGGAGATGGGCATTCCAATTCATTAGGATTCGATTCAGATTCAGGATATTCCAATGCTTCGAATCCAAATTGGAATCTTGTTTGAACTTAACAATGTCAGTGCACAAACAAGAAAGAACCAGGGCCAGACTGCCAGGGATGAGACATCTCCAGCCCTCCCCCCATCAGCCCCCACCCCACGAGGGATCACGCACAGGCCCACCCCCAGATAGGACATCTTGAATCAGACACATGTTCCCCAAACAAGAACACTTAGGGCTAGAAATTCGTTATAGCCAAGAAATGGGCAGTGTTTAGACTAAAAATGGTTAATTAGCGCCAGTTGAAAATTGTCTAGGCTGCACGCAAAATTTGTCCTCACTCCTCATTAGAATGATTGCAGTCGTGATTCTCATCTAAAAACCCAAGCTCATTGGCGTTACACTGAAAAGATGGACCAATATCGCGGGCAGTCGAAACGCAAGTAATGATTGCCACAGGCGTTGTTCATCGATGCTGCAGCGTATCCACTCCGGTCGCCTCAGGGAAGCGAGGAGAGAGAGAGAGGGGTGGAGGAGGGGGCAAGAGACACAGCGTGGCCTGGGAGGCCTTTCCTCTGACGCTTTCCTGCTCGCAACGCCGCCCTATCAGGGTAGGAAAGGATGGCAGGGTCTCACAGTTACCCGGAGCCTCTTATTTTACCTTTCGCCCGCTTGCTGGTTGTTTTTTTATTTAACTCACCGCCTGTTGCCGCTGGTGCCGTCCGCTGCCGCGCTCCTCCTCATCCTCTCTGTTTCACTCTCCCCACCTCTGGTTCCCTCACACCCCTCGGCCCCCGGCCCCCGGCCCCGGGCCCACACAACCGACAACACAGCGCCTGGCCCCGGCCCCGGCCCCACACAACCGACAACACAGTGCCCGGCCCCGGGCCCGGCCCCGCACAACCGACAACACAGCGCCCAGCCCCGGGCCCGGCCCCGCACAACCGACAACACAGCGCCCGGCCCCGGCCCCGGACCTGGCCCCGCACAACCGACAACACAGCGCCCGGCCCCGGGCCCGGCCCCACACAACCGACAACACAGCGCCCGGCCCCGGCCCCGGCCCCGCACAACCGACAACACAGCGCCCGGCCCCGGCCCGGCACAACCGACAACACAGCGCCCAGCCCCGGCCCGGCACAACCGACAACACAGCGCCCGGCCCCGGCCCCGCACAACCGACAACACAGCGCCCGGCCCCGGCCCCGGCCCGGCACAACCGACAACACAGCGCCCGGCCCCGGCCCCGGGCCCACACAACCGACAACACAGCGCCGGGCCCACACAACCGACAACACAGCGCCCGGCCCCGCACAACCGACAACACAGCGCCCGGCCCCGGCCCCGGCCCCGGCCCCACACAACCGACAACACAGCGCCCGGCCCCGGCCCCGGCCCCGGCCCCACACAACCGACAACACAGCGCCCAGCCCCAGCCCCGCACAACCGACAACACAGCGCCCGGCCCCAGCCCGGCACAACCGACAACACAGCGCCCGGCCCCGGGCCCACACAACCGACAACACAGCGCCCGGCCCCGGCCCCGCACAACTGACAACACAGCGCCTGGCCCCAGCCCGGCACAACCGACAACACAGCGCCCGGCCCCGGGCCCACACAACCGACAACACAGCGTCCGGCCCCGGCCCCGCACAACCGACAACACAGCGCCCAGCCCCGGCCCCGTCCCCGCACAACCGACAACACAGCGCCCAGCCCCGGCCCCGGCCCCGGCCCCACACAACCGACAACACAGCGCCCGGCCCCGGGCCCGGCCCCGCACAACCGACAACACAGCGCCCGGCCCCGGCCCCACACAACCGACAACACAGCGCCCGGCCCCGGCCCCGGCCCCGCACAACCGACAACACAGCGCCCAGCCCCAGCCCCAGCCCCGGGCCCACACAACCGACAACACATCGCCCGACCCGGCCCCGGCCCCGCACAACCGACAACACAGCGCCCAGCCCCAGCCCCGGCCCCGCACAACCGACAACACAGCGCCCAGCCCCAGCCCCGGCCCCACACAACCGACAACACAGCGCCCGGCCCCGGCCCCGCACAACCGACAACACAGCGCCCAGCCCCAGCCCCGGCCCCGCACAACCGACAACACAGCGCCCAGCCCCAGCCCCGGCCCCACACAACCGACAAAACAGCGCCCGGCCCCGCACAACCGACAACACAGCGCCCGGCCCCGGGCCCGGCCCCGCACAACCGACAACACAGCGCCCGGCCCCGGGCCCGGCCCCACACAACCGACAACACAGCGCCCGGACCCGGCCCCACACAACCGACAACACAGCGCCCGGGCCCGGCCCCACACAACCGACAACACAGCGCCCGGACCCGGCCCCACACAACCGACAACACAGCGCCCGGACCCGGCCCCACACAACCAACAACACAGCGCCCGGCCCCGGCCCGGCCCCACACAACCGACAAAACAGCGCCCGGCCCCGGGCCCGGCCCCGCACAACCGACAACACAGCGCCCAGCCCCGGGCCCGGCCCCGCACAACCGACAACACAGCGCCCGGCCCCGGCCCCGGACCCGGCCCCGCACAACCGACAACACAGCGCCCGGCCCCGGGCCCGGCCCCACACAACCGACAACACAGCGCCCGGCCCCGGCCCCGGGCCCACACAACCGACAACACAGCGCCTGGCCCCGGCCCCGGCCCCACACAACCGACAACACAGTGCCCGGCCCCGGGCCCGGCCCCGCACAACCGACAACACAGCGCCCGGCCCCGGCCCCGCACAACCGACAACACAGCGCCCAGCCCCAGCCCCGGCCCCGCACAACCGACAACACAGCGCCCAGCCCCAGCCCCGGCCCCACACAACCGACAAAACAGCGCCCGGCCCCGCACAACCGACAACACAGCGCCCGGCCCCGGGCCCGGCCCCGCACAACCGACAACACAGCGCCCGGCCCCGGGCCCGGCCCCACACAACCGACAACACAGCGCCCGGACCCGGCCCCACACAACCGACAACACAGCGCCCGGGCCCGGCCCCACACAACCGACAACACAGCGCCCGGACCCGGCCCCACACAACCGACAACACAGCGCCCGGACCCGGCCCCACACAACCAACAACACAGCGCCCGGCCCCGGCCCGGCCCCACACAACCGACAACACAGCGCCCGGCCCCGGGCCCGGCCCCGCACAACCGACAACACAGCGCCCAGCCCCGGGCCCGGCCCCGCACAACCGACAACACAGCGCCCGGCCCCGGCCCCGGCCCCGCACAACCGACAACACAGCGCCCGGCCCCGGGCCCGGCCCCACACAACCGACAACACAGCGCCCGGCCCCGGCCCCGGCCCCGGGCCCACACAACCGACAACACAGCGCCTGGCCCCGGCCCCGGCCCCACACAACCGACAACACAGTGCCCGGCCCCGGGCCCGGCCCCGCACAACCGACAACACAGCGCCCAGCCCCGGGCCCGGCCCCGCACAACCGACAACACAGCGCCCGGCCCCGGCCCCGGACCCGGCCCCGCACAACCGACAACAGAGCGCCCGGCCCCGGGCCCGGCCCCACACAACCGACAACACAGCGCCCGGCCCCGGCCCCGGCCCCGCACAACCGACAACACAGCGCCCGGCCCCGGCCCAGCACAACCGACAACACAGCGCCCAGCCCCGGCCCGGCACAACCGACAACACAGCGCCCGGCCCCGGCCCCGCACAACCGACAACACAGCGCCCGGCCCCGGCCCCGGCCCGGCACAACCGACAACACAGCGCCCGGCCCCGGCCCCGGGCCCACACAACCGACAACACAGCGCCGGGCCCCGGGCCCGGCCCCGGCCCCACACAACCGACAACACAGCGCCCGGCCCCGGCCCCGGCCCCGGCCCCGGCCCCACACAACCGACAACACAGCGCCCAGCCCCAGCCCCGCACAACCGACAACACAGCGCCCGGCCCCTGCCCGGCACAACCGACAACACAGCGCCCGGCCCCGGCCCCGCACAACCGACAACACAGCGCCCGGCCCCAGCCCGGCACAACCGACAACACAGCGCCCGGCCCCGGGCCCACACAACCGACAACACAGCGTCCGGCCCCGGCCCCGCACAACCGACAACACAGCGCCCAGCCCCGGCCCCGTCCCCGCACAACCGACAACACAGCGCCCAGCCCCGGCCCCGGCCCCGGCCCCACACAACCGACAACACAGCGCCCGGCCCCGGGCCCGGCCCCGCACAACCGACAACACAGCGCCCGGCCCCGGCCCCACACAACCGACAACACAGCGCCCGGCCCCGGCCCCGGCCCCGCACAACCGACAACACAGCGCCCAGCCCCAGCCCCAGCCCCGGGCCCACACAACCGACAACACATCGCCCGGCCCCGGCCCCGGCCCCGCACAACCGACAACACAGCGCCCAGCCCCAGCCCCGGCCCCGCACAACCGACAACACAGCGCCCAGCCCCAGCCCCGGCCCCACACAACCGACAAAACAGCGCCCGGCCCCGCACAACCGACAACACAGCGCCCGGCCCCGGGCCCGGCCCCGCACAACCGACAACACAGCGCCCGGCCCCGGGCCCGGCCCCACACAACCGACAACACAGCGCCCGGACCCGGCCCCACACAACCGACAACACAGCGCCCGGGCCCGGCCCCACACAACCGACAACACAGCGCCCGGACCCGGCCCCACACAACCGACAACACAGCGCCCGGACCCGGCCCCACACAACCAACAACACAGCGCCCGGCCCCGGCCCGGCCCCACACAACCGACAACACAGCGCCCGGCCCCGGGCCCACACAACCGACAACACAGCGCCCGGCCCCGGCCCCCGGGCCCCACACAACCGACAACACAGCGCCCGGACCCGGCCCCACACAACTGACAACACAGCGCCCGGCCCCGGCCCCGCACAACCGACAACACAGCGCCCGGCCCCGGCCCCGCACAACCGACAACACAGCGCCCGGCCCCGGCCCCACACAACCGACAACACAGCGCCCGGCCCCGGCCCCCGGGCCCCACACAACCAACAACACAGCACCTGGCCCCGTCCCCGGCCCCGGGCCCCACACAACCAACAACACAGCGCCCCGGCCCCGGGCCCCACACAACCAACAACACAGCGCCCCGGCCCCGGGCCCCACACAACCGACAACACAGCGCCCGTCCCCGGCCCACACACAACCGACAACACAGCGCCCGGCCCCGGCCCCGGGCCCGGGCCCCACACAACCGACAACACAGCGCCCGGCCCCGGCCCCGGCCCCGGGCCCCACACAACCGACAACACAGCGCCCGGCCCCGGCCCCGGGCCCGGGCCCCACACAACCGACAACACAGCGCCCGGCCCCGGCCCCGGGCCCGGGCCCCACACAACCGACAACACAGCGCCCGGCCCCGGGCCCGGCCCCACATAACCGACAACACAGCGTCCGGCCCCGGCCCCGGGCCCTACACAACCGACAACACAGCGCCCGGCCCCAGGCCCGGCACAACCGACAACACAGCGCCCGGCCCCGGCCCCGGGCCCGGGCCCCACACAACCGACAACACAGCGCCCGGCCCCGGCCCCGGGCCCCACACAACCGACAACACAGCGCCCGGCCCCGGGCCCGGCCCCACATAACCGACAACACAGCGTCCGGCCCCGGCCCCGGCCCCGGCCCCGGGCCCCACACAACCGACAACACAGCGCCCGGCCCCAGGCCCGGCCCCACACAACCGACAACACAGCGCCCGGCCCCAGGCCCGGCCCCACACAACCGACAACACAGCGCCCTGCCCCGGGCCCGGCACAACCGACAACACAGCGCCCGGCCCCGGGCCCGGCCCCGCACAACCGACAACACAGCGCCCGGCCCCGGCCCCGGCCCCGCACAACCGACAACACAGCGCCCAGCCCCGGGCCCAGCCCCACACAACCGACAACACAGCGCCCAGCCCGGCCCGGCCCGGCTCTTCCCCCGCCACCTCCTGCAACAGCGCCACCTCCCGCCCGGGAGGCCACATTACCCGGACGCAGCACTACTTTCTCAACACCGGGTGGTTTTATCAGTGCTTTATCATTTGGAAAGACTTGTGCATTTATACACCACCGGACGTCTCAAAGCGCTTTACAGCCAATGAAATACTTTTTTTAAGTGTTGCAATGTAGAAAACGCGGCAGCCAATTTGCGCACAGCGAACTCCCCCCACAAACAGCAATGTGATAATGACCAGATAATCTGTCTTTTGTAATGTTGATTGAGGATAAATATTGGCTGGGACACCGGGGATTACTCCCCCCCCCCCCCACCCCCGCTCTTCTTCGAAATAGTACCATAGGCTCTTTTACATCCACCTGAGAGAGCAGACGAGGGCCTCAATTTAACGTCTCATCCGAAAGATGGCACCTCCGACGGTGCAGTACTCCCTCAGCACTGCGCTGGAGTGCCTCTCTGCCATCAAGACTACGCTTCTCCACTGGACTAGTGATCTAGTGATCTAGTGGATCACGAGTGGAGTTCGGGGCCAGGGATCATGAGAATATCAGGGCTAATTTGATCCTGTGAGAGACAACATCATTCATGTCCGAGGCCGGGTCCCAGGAGCGAGGACGAGCCCAGCAGCGAGGTCAAGGCCCAGGAGTGGTGCAGTGTGGATCAGCAGTGGGGTCGGGGCCCAGGGAAGGTGCGGCAAGGGCCAACAGCGAGGTTGGGAGGACCACAATGCATCCTACGAAACCCAGGCAGAGAGGACCTGCGGGAAGGAGGGAGGAGGACAGTGGGAGTATGTGTGTGTGTGTGTGTGCTAGGCCATTGCAGCAGAGCCTGGTCTCCAATTATCTTGGATCCCCTTGCCATTGGACCAAGACTTGCTCTGTCAAGCCCATGTGTAGCTGGTGTGCAACGGCCACCCCACGTTAAAAGAATTCACGCACAGGCATCTTCCACCCTTTAAAATGAAGTTCGGGACCTGGAACATCAGGACCCTCATGGCTCGCATTGGACTCATCAGTCACCTGAGAACTCATTTTTAATGTGGAAGCAAGTCATCCTCAGTTCCGAGGGACTGCCTAAGAAGAAGACCTCATTCTCAGCATTGTTGGGTGTGCTGCTGCCCCGGCCCCGGCCCCGCACAACCGACAACACAGCGCCCAGCCCCAGCCCCGGCCCCACACAACCGACAAAACAGCGCCCGGCCCCGCGCCCGGCCCCGCACAACCGACAACACAGCGCCCGGCCCCGGGCCCGGCCCCGCACAACCGACAACACAGCGCACGGCCCCGGGCCCGGCCCCACACAACCGACAACACAGCGCCCGGCCCGGGCCCGGCCCCACACAACCGACAACACAGCGCCCGGGCACGGCCCCACACAACCGACAACACAGCGCCCGGACCCGGCCCCACACAACCGACAACACAGCGCCCGGACCCGGCCCCACACAACCAACAACACAGCGCCCGGCCCCGGCCCGGCCCCACACAACCGACAACACAGCGCCCGGCCCCGGGCCCACACAACCGACAACACAGCGCCCGGCCCCGGCCCCCGGGCCCCACACAACCGACAACACAGCGCCCGGCCCCGGCCCCGCCACACAACCGACAACACAGCGCCCGGACCCGGCCCCACACAACTGACAACACAGCGCCCGGCCCTGGCCCCGCACAACCGACAACACAGCGCCCGGCCCCGGCCCCACACAACCGACAACACAGCGCCCGGCCCCGGCCCCACACAACCGACAACACAGCGCCCTGCCCCGGCCCCCGGGCCCCACACAACCAACAACACAGCGCCTGGCCCCGTCCCCGGCCCCGGGCCCCACACAACCAACAACACAGCGCCCCGGCCCCGGGCCCCACACAACCAACAACACAGCGCCCCGGCCCCGGGCCCCACACAACCGACAACACAGCGCCCCGGCCCCGGGCCCCACACAACCGACAACACAGCGCCCGGCCCCGGCCCCGGGCCACACACAACCGACAACACAGCGCCCGGCCCCGGGCCCGGGCCCCACACAACCGACAACACAGCGCCCGGCCCCGGCCCCGGGCCCGGGCCCCACACAACCAACAACACAGCGCCCGGCCCCGGGCCCGGCCCCACATAACCGACAACACAGCGTCCGGCCCCGGCCCCGGCCCCGGGCCCCACACAACCGACAACACAGCGCCCGGCCCCAGGCCCGGCCCCACACAACCGACAACACAGAGCCCTGCCCCAGGCCCGGCACAACCGACAACAGAGCGCCCGGCCCCGGGCCCGGCCCCGCACAACCGACAACACAGCGCCCGGCCCTGGCCCCGGCCCCGGCCCCGGCCCCGCACAACCGACAACACAGCGTCCAGCCCCGGGCCCAGCCCCACACAACCGTCAACACAGCGCCCGGCCCCACACAACCGACAACACAGCGCCCAGCCCGGCCCGGCCCGGCTCTTCCCCCGCCACCTCCTGCAACAGCGCCACCTCCCGCCCGGGAGGCCACATTACCCGGACGCAGCACTACTTTCTCTCAACACCGGGTGGTTTTATCAGTGCTTTATCATTTGGAAAGACTTGTGCATTTATACACCACCGGACGTCTCAAAGCGCTTTACAGCCAATGAAATACTTTTTTTAAGTGTTGCAATGTAGAAAACGCGGCAGCCAATTTGCGCACAGCGAACTCCCCCCACAAACAGCAATGTGATAATGACCAGATAATCTGTCTTTTGTAATGTTGATTGAGGATAAATATTGGCTGGGACACCGGGGATTACTCCCCCCCCCCCCACCCCGCTCTTCTTCGAAATAGTACCATAGGCTCTTTTACATCCACCTGAGAGAGCAGACGAGGGCCTCAATTTAACGTCTCATCCGAAAGATGGCACCTCCGACGGTGCAGTACTCCCTCAGCACTGCGCTGGAGTGCCTCTCTGCCATCAAGACTACGCTTCTCCACTGGACTAGTGATCTAGTGATCTAGTGGATCACGAGTGGAGTTCGGGGCCAGGGATCATGAGAATATCAGGGCTAATTTGATCCTGTGAGAGACAACATCATTCATGTCCGAGGCCGGGTCCCAGGAGCGAGGACGAGCCCAGCAGCGAGGTCAAGGCCCAGGAGTGGTGCAGTGTGGATCAGCAGTGGGGTCGGGGCCCAGGGAAGGTGCGGCACGGGCCAACAGCGAGGTTGGGAGGACCACAATGCATCCTACGAAACCCAGGCAGAGAGGACCTGCGGGAAGGAGGGAGGAGGACAGTGGGAGTATGTGTGTGTGTGTGTGTGCTAGGCCATTGCAGCAGAGCCTGGTCTCCAATTATCTTGGATCCCCTTGCCATTGGACCAAGACTTTGCTCTGTCAAGCCCATGTGTAGCTGGTGTGCAACGGCCACCCCACGTTAAAAGAATTCACGCACAGGCATCTTCCACCCTTTAAAATGAAGTTCGGGACCTGGAACATCAGGACCCTCATGGCTCGCATTGGACTCATCAGTCACCTGAGAACTCATTTTTAATGTGGAAGCAAGTCATCCTCAGTTCCGAGGGACTGCCTAAGAAGAAGACCTCATTCTCAGCATTGTTGGGTGTGCTGCTGCCTCAACAACCATAAGAAGAAGGACAAGGAGAAGGAGCACTTATTTACAAATCCTGATGGCAGATCTCCGCCCCAGGGAGAGAGAGCCCAGGGGTTTTCCGATGAAGCTTTGGAGGCATTGGTTTTAGCGGTGGAGAGAAGGCGGGCGGTCCTGTACCCACCAACTGACAGGAGGCCCTCGCCACAAGTCTGCCGGACTATGTGGAGGGAGGTGGCACACCACGTCACGGGCAGCACTGTGCGCCCCTGGACCCACACCCAGTGCAGTAAGAAGTTTAATGACCTCACATAGGTGGTCAGGGTGAGTGAAGGCTTCAACAAATGCTACATACCACCATCTGTACCACACGCTTCACACACAGCTCAATGTACCGCACCCCCAGCACTCACCCACCAACAATCTCTACATAGCAACACTCACACCCACTTCTCACACCTTGCACACAATGACAGCTATTCAACTATGGCAGGCACAAGGGTCATTAATTATTAGAATTCATGTGATATGTGTGATATGTTTATAGATACATTTATTAAGTGTGTTTGGAATATTTTGTGGTCTCTCTCATTTCACCTTTGCGCCCAGGAGGACGCTGTGATATGGTGTGAGACAGGGATTGTGTGATGGGATGTGGTGAGCTACGGGGATCTGGGGTTTCATTCATGCGAATCAGAGTCTGATGAGCCGGTCACGGACAGCCCGTCCAGAACGCTGATTGTCTTGCTGCTTCTGCCCTCCGTCCTGTTACTCCTCCTCCTTGTCCTCCTCCTCCTCCTCCTCCTCCTCTTCACTCCAGGGCAGTGCTGAGGGAGTGCTGTACTGTCGGAGGTGCCGTCTTTCAGATGAGACGTTAAACCGAGGCCCCGTCTGCTCTCTCAGGTGGATGTGAAAGATCCCATGGCACTATTTCGAGGAAGAGCAGGGGAGTTCTCCCCGGTGTCCTGGGCTAATATTTATCCCTCAACCAACATAACAAAAACAGATTTTCTGGTCATTATCACATTTCTGTTTGTGGGAGCTTGCTGTGTGCAAATTGGCTGCCGTGTTTCCCACATTACAACAGTGACTACACTCTAAAAGTACTTCATTGGCTGTAAAGCGTTTTGACACGTACGGTGGTCGTGAAAGGCGCTATATAAATGCAAGTCTTTCTTTCTTTTCTTTTCCTCCTCCTCGTCTTCTTCCTCCTCATTCTCCTCTGCCTCGTCAACCTCCTGAGGTAATCCCGCAATCCCGCAGCCCCCATGACTGTGAGGAAGTGTTGTGAGCAGAAGCCTTTAACAAATAATGAGTGACTTCTGCACTTGAATCAACACTCCCTGTCACCAAAAACACTTGAAATAACTAAAGAAAGCTGTTCCAGTTGCAGAAAGTAGCAAACAGGCACTGAAACTGCAGAACCATGTTAGTTGGAGCTGATTGGGGATGGTGCCTTTAAATATCGCTGCTGCAGCCTGCTTCCTACTGGTAGACGCCAGCTCTCCCTGTCGTTGTTCTGCGCTGCCATTAAGGTAAGTGGCTATAACGAAGTTGGGAGATCAGACGTCCAGTGAGCGTTGCACACTCACTGACGTCACGATCTCTATGATGGCGAGGTCACTGGTGATCGAGTTTACCAGCAGCGCTACCAGCAACACCGATATGGCGTGCAGCGCTGGAACCGACATCAGCTGTCGTTACAGCTGTCAACGGCATTTTAGTGCCATCTCCTGGCGCTCATGTGTGGCGCACACCACACGAATTATTCCCCCTAAAACTTAGACACATGTTCCCCCAACTAGAACATTAAAAATGAGACAATTGTTTTCCTTCATTAGATTGCTGGAACGCTTGACATTGTAGAAGCTTACAGTGAGTAAATGATTGAGAGATGCTATTTCTTACAATGACTTGGAGCCTCCTCTAAAGAATATTTTGTATTTGGTTCTTCAGGTGCAACTGGAGCTAGGCCGGAAGTGGCGGAGATGGTGCACTCAGTGGTACCTCACAGCCGATTCAAAATACTGTCCCCCTTCCATGGAGAGTCACACCACGAAAGAGGGCACTCAGCTATCCATGGTTTCCTGCTACACTTCCCAAGTCCAAGCTGCCAACAACGATCAAGCTGATTTGAACATTGCCTAAGTACAGTGAGGTGAAAGTTCAGTTGGGTTTGGTAGTGAGGGTAACCAAACCATTCCGATTCAAGGGGCGATTATCTGAACACTCGGTACTGGTAGGGAGTCTCGCTCACCGGCCACGCGTATCACGAAATTGGAGCCAAGAAATCATGGGCATCTTGACATGCGTGGCCATTGGGCGAAACCACACCACCAAGCTGTCTGCAGTCAGAAAATCGGCCCTATAATGTCATGCTAAAGGTAATTTGTATATTTCGGGATTTTTATTCATCAATATTCATTGTAATTTGAAGTAGCGATGTATTAGAGAAAATTACATAGCTTCAATCTCACCGAGAAATAGCTGTTGCTGATATCAGCGGATTAACATCTAACGGATTCATGTGATGTTTCTCTGAGCATTGTTAGCCCTGCATTAAAATAGTGGACACGAGAATGTCGTACAAACACTATGGGCCAGAAATTCAGCTTTCAGGCTTCCCGCGGGTGCAAGAATCGCGCGCGTACTTGCCTACCGCACCTGCCGTTGTGCTTCGGGCCCACGAGGACTTCGGGTCCTGGGCCTCCTCCAGCTGCCGGCATGCAGAGCTTGTGTATCCCAGGGGCGCAGTTAGTTCGAAGTGTCCCCTGAGATCACGTGGGCCATGGAGAGCCAATCCTAGCAGGACATTTTCATTCATAGATTTGATAGGAAGACCTGTCAAATCTATGAATAGAGATCGGCCCCAAAACCACACTTAAACTTCAAATACATTTTTTTTTAAATCACATTTTTAAAATAACTATAAGTTAAATAAATTAACTACTTTAAACAAAACTTTAAATTTTTGAAAAAATTAATTATACTTTGTAACGGTGCTAAAAATAAACTTACCTTTCTTTAAAGTATCTAAAAAAGATAAACCTGTTGAAAAATGTTTTTAATTGTAATTAATTAACCACTTACCTTGTTAAAAACAGGCCTCGCGCCTCCTTTTTAAAAGTGCAGCTTCTTCATACTTACCTTCCCGGAGAAACCTGAAAAAAAAAAACGAAGTTCGCTATGTGCACGCAGCCTCTCCCGCGCACACGTTCGACTTTTGAACCCCTCCCTTCAGGGGAATGGAAGTTCCGGTTTCCCGCGCATGCGCAGTGCATGCAGGAAACCGGCACTTCAGGTGGCCTTACGGGTGAGTACACAGCGCGTACTCACCCAACAACAGCCGAATTTCTGGCCCATTAAGTGCTTTGTAGGATAAGGATCAGATTCTGCATTTTTTAAATGAATCCTAATGTTGTCCCGATTTCTCATTAAGCCATCGACCCTTGCTGGGGGACAGTTCTATTGATGCCCGCTGCCCTTCAGTCCCTCACGCAGGTGGTCATTCTTCATATGAAAGCCTTGACTTCATTGTGTGCGAAGCGCTCTGTGATGTTTCTGGTTTCGGAGAGTTGATAGGATGGTGTATCAGTGCAAAATGTTCTTTCTTTCCTTGCAGACATGTACCTGTCACTGGGTTCCACATAAAATATTCAAACAATAAGGAACAAATTCCAAATACAAAACCACATTCATTCTTCACACAGATGGATGTGTTTCCTCAGTCTGGCAGGTTCCTGTAGCTGTGTGTGAGGCTCAGGCAGCTGAAATTATTTTTAGTTTATTCTCCGTTGGAGATGCTCACCGTCTTGTATGATACCAGGGAGAGGGGGAGTGAGGGTCAGGAGTGCGGAAGAAGGAGATGGGGGGGCAGATTAGTGGGGTTTGGTGGGGGGAGGGCAGTGCTGTGGGCCGGGGTGGGGGGGGAAGGGCAGTGCTGTGGGCCGGGGTGGGGGGGGGAGAGCAGTGCTGTGGGCCGGGGTGGGGGGGAAGGGCAGTGCTGTGGGCCGGGGTGGGGGGGGAGGGCAGTGCTGTGGGCCGGGGTGGGGGGGGGAGGGCAGTGCTGTGGGCCGGGGTGGGGGCGGAAGGGCAGTGCTGTGGGCCGGGGTGGGGGCGGAAGGGCAGTGCTGTGGGCCGGGGTGGGGGGGGGGAGGGCAGTGCTGTGGGCCGGGGTGGGGGGGGGGAGGGCAGTGCTGTGGGCCGGGGTGGGGGGGGAGGGCAGTGCTGTGGGCCGGGGTGGGGGGGGAAGGGCAGTGCTGTGGGCCGGGGTGAGGGGGGGAAGGGCAGTGCTGTGGGCCGGGGGCAGTGCTGTGGGCCGGGGTGGGGGGGGGAAGGGCAGTGCTGTGGGCCGGGGGCAGTGCTGTGGGCCGGGGTGGGGGGGGAAGGGCAGTGCTGTGGGCCGGGGTGGGGGAGGAAGGGCAGTGCTGTGGGCCGGGGTGGGGGGGGAAGGGCAGTGCTGTGGGCCGGGGTGAGGGGGGAGGGCAGTGCTGTGGGCCGGGGTGGGGGGGGAGGGCAGTGCTGTGGGCCGGGGGCAGTGCTGTGGGCCGGGGGCAGATCAGTGGGACTGGGGAGAAAACCAGTCGGATTGGGGGGCAGAGGACTGGAGTTGGGGAGCGGAGGACTGGAGTTGGGGGGCGGAGGACTGGAGTTGGGGGGCGGAGGACTGGAGTTGGGGAGCAGAGGACTGGAGTTGGGGAGCAGAGGACTGGAGTTGGGGGGCAGAGGACTGGAGTTGGGGGGCAGAGGACTGGAGTTGGGGGGCAGAGGACTGGAGTTGGGGGGCAGAGGACTGGAGTTGGGGGGCAGAGGACTGGAGTTGGGGGGCAGAGGACTGGAGTTGGGGGGCAGAGGACTGGAGTTGGGGAGCGGAGGACTGGAGTTGGGGGGCAGAGGACTGGAGTTGGGGGGCAGAGGACTGGAGTTGGGGAGCAGAGGACTGGAGTTGGGGAGCGGAACAGTGGGCCTCAGGAGCAGAGGAGTGGGGCTGGGAAGTGAAGCGGGGGGGCAGGGGAGCAGACACGAAGGGCTGGGGACGGGAGATTTTGGGGATCAGGAGTGAAGCAGTGAGGCTGAGAATGGAGCAGTTAGGAGGGGACCAGAGCATGTAGCCAAGAAGCACATCGGCTGGGTAGGGAGCAGTGGGGCCGAGGAGCACAGTAGTTGTGCGGTGACAAAAGACCAGGACCAGGAAAATAAAGCAAATCTGCTGCCTCTGGAGGCAACATCTCCCTGGTAAGACCTGCCAAACTGCAAGGCTGTGGCCATCTCCCAAAGTTGCAAAATGGCCTGAAGTGCCCAACTGATACTGAGAAATAATTCAAAATACAAAATAAAGGTGGAAGAAATCTGTAAAGTTCACTAAAATGTAGGAAATAGATGAATAGAATGGATAATACCAAGAAAAGCCTCTCAGTTATGGAACTGGAGGAGAAGCGGGGTGTATATCAGGTGGCGAGTATATCGGGCGGGGTGTATATCGGGTCGGGGAGTATATCGGTCTCCGATTGCTGACAGACTTCATAAAGATTTGAGCATGTAATTGGAGGGAATGGTCAAATGATTACCAGTAACCAATCAAGTCATTAGAAAGGGATAACCCAACATCGACCAATCGGCTCACTAAAAGAGGACACTTGAGCACGCTCAGTTTTGGTTACTGGTTTCGGTGACTGTGATGTGCAATCACTCAGATGAACTTTGCAATCCGCTTCTTGTGATCCAGGCACCTCTGGATCGTGCAACTCGGCGAAGGCTTCCTGATGGGTCCTCCAAATCTCCACAGGACCAGTTAGAATCGACGTCACTCTTGTGCTGCTGGAGGGAAGTCTTGTCTGCTGGTAGACTCGGGGTCATTTAAGGGTAGAAAAGAGGTCATTTAGGGGTAGAATAGGGGTCACTTAGAGGTTGAATAGGGGTCATTTAGGAGTGGAATTGGCATCATTTAGGGGTAGCATGGGGTCATTTAGCAGTAGAATAGGGGTCATTTAGGGGAAGAATAGGGTCAGTTTCTGTGTCGCTGGTAGTGCCTATCGGAAACTCGAGGCTATGTTGTGCCTGATGTTTTGATCATTTACATTAATGCTGGGAACATCGTGCACCACACACGCCCGAATTTCTGATCGGCACTCCCGGCCACAGTCGGAGCAGTCTCCCTAATGTGGCCCAGCGGTGCAGAAAAGACCTTGGGCACTGGGCAGGGCCGGACCAGAGTGCGTTATCAGAAACCATTGGAATCCCTCCAGTATTATTGGTTATTGCTGATTGGCAGTTTGTATTGATCATCCCTAAATAGGAACCTTGTTACATCTGAAGAGCACTTGCATTTGTATCTCCTTCGTTTGCCTTATTGTTGTCGTATTGTGTCAAAGAAACCGTATTGTCCGCTTTAGAGGTCGCCATTCTTCAGCCGCAGTGTCCAACAATTGCCGCAAAATTCTTTTTCCCCCAAATTATGAGGAGGAGCAGAAGGTGAAAGACTATCTGGGGCAAGTAATTGGTGGAGCAGAGTTTGGTGGCAGTGATGTAATGGGGGAGGGCCAGTTCACATTACAGGGTCGACTGTATTGCGCACAAAGTGGAACTCTGCGCAGCAGGTGACATATATCGGGAATTCAGACATGGAGGTGAGCAGGATTTTCCATTGGCTCTGAATCCCCAGCGTGGCAAGCTCTGTTGTCGCCTGCACCAGTCCTGTATGGAGATACTCGGCCTACTGTCCACACCCAGGTTACAAGCTCTTTCCTGACCTGTAGGATTACGTTTCTCGATTTCAGCAGTCCTCGTTTTACAAAAAGAAACTACAGCGGTTTATATACAGCATGGTTCTTTCACTGAAGACCCGTAAGGGGAGGTTCAGCAACCCTATGCTCCTAGCACTGAGCCTCTCTAGACAGGACTTGGGCCTACAGTGCTGTAGCCGTATCGCCAACCTGCGCTCCCTCCTAATGAGACACCAGCTGGGAGGGCAGGATTGATGTCAAACCCTAGTGATAACAAGGTCTTAAAATTAAAGATGCAAATTTTTGTTTTGTTTGTTTTCTCGCTAATTTCTCTCAACCCGTTATTGCGTGTGAGCAGTACTCAGTACAACCAAACAACTGCTGCTTTCTGCCACTATCGCCCCCTAATTATGGGCATGAGGAGAACATGGCCCGTGGGGTTCATACCCCAATCTTGAAGAGGTGAGGAGGCCACAGCACTGAATGAGCTGGCACAGGCGTCAAAAGTCTGGAGACTATGTTAATGACGAGTGAGCTTCATCTGAACATATGAGTACAGTAAAAAGGGTTGAATTGATGCTGATATTAGCAGGCAGACAATGTATTCAAGTGATGTTCCTTTACTATTTGAGTGGAGAGTTTCTGCCATTAGCACCAGCAGTAAAACACTGAGCCGAGGAATGTCACACAAATACATTAACCATTCATCCAACTGTCAGTTCTAGGGTATAATTTCAGATTATTGTAATTATTAAATTAAAGGAAAGCGCAGTACTCCGTACGACACTGTAACTAACTGTCAATACATGCTGCCTTTATTCTGGGCTTCAAACCTCATTTCCGATCCATTGCCAAGACTGATTATTTCTGTCTCCATTGCCCATCTCTGTCCCCACCAACACTGAAATCCTTACCCTTCTTCTCCTCACCTCAAGACTTGATTTCTGGAATGTTCTGCTTGCTGGCTTCCACCCTCCATAAACTCCGACTGGTCCAAAACACAGTCGCTTGTATCCTGTCCAGCACCAAGTCCTCCTCCCTCGTCCTCACTCGCCTAAACTGGCTCCCGATCCCCACAACGCATTCATATTTAAAATCCTTGTCCTTATTTTCAAGTCTCATCATTGCCTCGGCCCTCCACCCTATCTCGGCAATCTCCTTCCAGCCCTGTATCCCCTTTCTAAACCCTTCAGTCCTGGGCTTTTGTACATCCCTTCTCCCTTCACCCTCCTCCTTACTGATGAGAAAGCCAAAAGTTGCCTTGGTCCCACTATCTGGAACTCCCTCCCTAAACCCCTCCACCTCTCCTCTTTCCAGTTTTAAAAACCTTCTGAAAACCCATCTTTTCGACTGAGCTCTCGGTCGCCCCTCCTAATCTCTCCCTCCTTTGCTCAGTCTCCATTGTCCTATCTTTTCTCTTCAGTCAATCCAGCAGCTTGGGGTATTTTTCTTTGTTAAAGGCGCTATCTGAATACAAGTTGTTGATGCGGTTCTGGATGACTTGTGCTGTACTCTTAAGGGTTAAATTTATGAGGTGGTGCTCCCGGCACAGCGCCCCCGTCACTGGGAATGGAAAGGGGAATGCAGGCACGCGCTCACAATGGCTTTCCATGTGGAAAAATCATGGGGAACGTGGGCCCAAATTCAGCGGGCGATGCCCATGCCAGGATTGCGACCCCTTTAATACCCAACACTATAGCGCAGTGGCTGCTGCCCTCGCAGTGACACACAGATGAGATCGTAAAGAAACCAATAATTTAAGTGCAATATCTCAAAGTAAGGTTCCACCTGAAGCTTGGAACAATTTGACTGCCCAGTGATTTCTTCCTAAAAGTGGTCCCGGCGCAAAGATCGGAAGGTACCTCAGACAGGTAATTCTCCTCTATACCTATTGGGGGAAAAATAAGTGACAACTGTGGGACACTTCAGGCTTGAGGTGTCTGTGTGTACGTCTGTTTTAACATGAGTTTGTGCAATCTAGTGACAAATGTGTTTCATGTACCTGGATGTAACGGTATAATTCAAATAAATGGATCAAAGCCAAAAGCCCGTGTGTGCTTCTCTCTCCTCCGCCATTACTAATGCACGGGGGGACGTTCCACACATTCATGTTCCCAAAGCAGTGCTTTGCTGGAAATTCAGGTGTGGCTCCCGACAATAGGGACAGGAGACTCATAGAGGCACTGTCAAAGTTGGGGTTCTGTCAAGTGTGGGACACTGTCAAAGTTGGGAATGTCAGGTTCCCTCAGGATCCACATATATAAACCATCAGCTCCCAGTGATTTGTCTACTTTTGAAGTTTGTGTACTTATTCAGGGCCCCATCTCCAATGTTCCCTCTAATTCCCCCCCCCCCCCCTCCGCGTGGGCCCTTTAAATTTGCCGCGCGGCTTCACGGTATCTCCTCCAGCAGCAGCGCCTGCACAGGACCTCGCAATTGTCCGTCTCCAACCGCACTTTCCTCTCCAAAGACCTTGAACGCGTTGTCGCCTCCCAAATACTATCTTTCCCGCAACTCCATGTTTGAACACCTCCAATCAGGCCTCTACCCCTGCCACAGCACTGAAACGGCCCTTATCTGAGTCACAAATGACATCCTACGTGATTGTGACTGTGGAAAACTATTCCCCCTCATCCTTCTGCAGCCTTTGACATGGTTGACCACACCATCCTCCTCCAACGCCTCTCCTCCGTCGTCCAGCTGGGTGGGACTGCACTCGCCTGGTTCCATTCTTATCTATCCAGTCATAACCAGCGAATTTAGATGCAACGGCTTCTCTTCCCGCTCCCGCACCGTTACCTCCGGAGTCCCCCAAGAATCTATCCTTGGCCCCCTCCTACTTGTTAACTACATGCTGTCCCTCGGCGACATCATCAGAAAACACAACGTCAGCTTCCACATGTACGCTGATGACACCCTGCTCTACCTCACCACCATCTCTCTCGACCCCTCTACTGTCTCTGATTTGTCACGCTGCTTGTCCAACATCCAGTCCTGGATGAGCAGAAATTTCCTCCAACAAAATATTGGGAAGACCAAAGACATTGGGGGAGAAATTCAATTGGTTAGCACCTCGCGTTAGCTCCTGGTGGGGGCGCTAACGGGCCGCTCATGCAGTAGCGCCGGGTGGAGGCAACTCTAGCGACGCACGCCGAATCTGCTCCCCACCCATGCTAACAGTTACCGCCAGGGACTTCAATGGCAGGCAGATTGTGATGTCAGTCTGAGAGCGTGCAACGCTCACTGGGCGCCCCATCTGGGAAGTTCATTTTCGCCCTCTGCCTTAGCGCCTCGCCGCGACAGGGAGAGGAGGCGTCATGCAGGCGATGCCAGGCTCCAGGGACGCTACTTAAAGGGATCATGAGTAATGAGTCGCAGCTGTCAGGTTAGTGCTGTTTCACTGCTTCCTTGTCAGTTTGACATTGTGCGACAGTTTAATTCAGTCATTTAAAGGTTCTTTAGTATCAGGAGTGTTGTGGCTACTGAAAATTAGTTACATTTATTCCGACAATATATCAAACTGCTCCACTTGTTTACATTAATGGGGCTGTACGGGCAGTCGACCTCGACCTCCAGGATCTACTGCGGAGGCAGCAAGAAAGATTGGAACATGTGGCCAGAGGGAGGAGGAGGGCCATCAGGGCTCTCAACAGGAGGCCTTACCCTCCGAGGGTATTCCGACAGCACTTCTCCTACCTTCAATGAAGCAAGGAGCTCCGCATCACCAAGGTGGTGGTCACAGAACACTGCCACCTCCTCCAAACAGACCTCCAGCCTCACAGCAGGATGACTTAAACCCCAGATCCCTTTTGCTCACCATATGCCCATCATGACATCCCTCTGTCATGCCATATCACAGTGTCCTGGGTGCAAAGTTGAAATGAGAGAGACCACAAAATATTGCAAACTCCATGAATAAATTTATGCATAAACATATCACACATATCACAATCATTCCAACAACTAATGACGCTTGCGTCTGCCATAGTTGAATAGCTGTCATTGTGTGCAAGGCGTGAGATGTGGGTGTGAGTGTTGGTAGGTAGATATTGTTGGTGTGTGACTGCTGGGGAGTGTGTGAAGCTTGTGGTCCAGATGGTGGTATGTAGCATTTGTTGAAGCATTCAATCACCCTGACCACCAGATTGAGGTGGATCTGCCATGAGCACACCTGCTTCAGTCCTCTGGCTCCTTCTCCTTGTTGTGCTTCTCCTTCCTGAGGCAGCTGTACAGCCAGCAATGCTGAGAATGAGGTACTCCAGTATCAATGAACCTCCCCTTTAAGTACTGGGAAAAGCCTGTGGCAATGATGACTTGAAACTAGACTGCACCCGATATTGGTCAGCGCTTTGAGTTTAGCACCACTGAGCTAGGCCATTAGCGTTTGATTTAGCACTCCAATCCTTCCTTTCAGCAATGAGACTGAATTTTGCGTGCAGTCTGAATCATTAGCGCCTGGCACTAAATCTCAAACTTTTCTAAAGTTAGCGCCCATTCCTGGGCTATAATGAATTTCTCCCCCATTGTCTTCAATCCCCGCCACAAACTCCATTCCCTAGCCATCCACTCCATCCCTCTCCCTGGTCACTGTCTGAGGCTGAACCAAACCGTTCACAACCTTGGCGTGCTAGTTGACCCTGAGATGAGCTTCCGACCACATATCTGCTCCATCACCAGGACCGTCTACTTCCACCTCCGTAACATCGCCCGTCTCCGCCCCTGCTTCAGCTCATCCGCTGCTGAAACGCTCATCCATGCCTTTTTTACCTCTAACCTTGACTATTCCAACGCCCTCCTGGCCGGCCTCCCATCTTCCACCCTCCATAAACTTGAACTCATCCAAAACTCTGCTGCCCGTGTCCTAACTCGCACCAAATCCCATTCACCCATCACCCCTGTGCTCACTGAACTACATTGGCTTCCGGTCAGGCAACACCTTGATTTTAAAATTCTCATCCTTGTGTTCAATTCCCTCCATGGCCTCATCCCTCCCTATCTCTGCAACCTCCTCCAGCCCTACAACCCTCCAAGACCTCTGCACACCTCCTATTCTGGCCTCTTGCGCATCCCCAATTTTAATTGCTCTAGCATTGGCGGACGTGCCTTCAACTACCTAGGCTCTAAGCTCTGGAATTCCCTCCCTACTCCACACTGCCTTTCTACCTCTCTCTCCTCCTTTAAGATGCTCATTAAAACATATATCTTTGACCAAGTCTTTGGTCCCCTATCCTAATATTTAACAGAATTAATTGTGTTGCGTCCCTTCTCCCATTTACATTCAGAACTCGGTTTGCTCGGTATCTCTATACTCCAAAAAAAAACAATTTGCCAGATAAATTACATCTTGATCAATCACGATAATAATTGAGTGACTCAGAGCAATCTGGCGAGCTAATGTTCTTGTGGGTTACTCCAGGACTCTGAGCTGGCTTCCTGTGTCCAGGCCCTGAGTATAAACCTTCACAAGGCTCAGAGGAAAAGGTCATGTACCCTGGCCCACTTTTACTGATTCATAAGCCTCAGTCGCTGAAAAGCACAGCTTGTCCCCATGCTAGGTTTGAAGTGTAAATTCGCGAATCATCAAAGTTATGAGCCTCCTCATGTGGCTCGGTGTCAGATTTTGTTTGATAACGCTCCTGTGAAGCACCTTGGGATGTTTTACTATGTTAATGGCATTATATAAATGCAAATTGTTGTATGATTTCTCTTCAAATAAGAACCTCCACTAAATGTTCTACACCAACCTCTGATGGTTTTACAATGCCAACATCCACCTTATTTGTGAACATTGAGGCAAAATATTTATTCAGGATCTCTGACATTCCTTCACCCTCTATTACCAGCTTGCCTCCTTCATCTCTATCGTCACTATCCTCTTCCTACTACTGTGCCTATATAAAGCCTTTTTATTGACCTGTTTGATTATTTTGCTAATTTTCTTCCATGCTTCCTGTTAGTTTTTCTAAACTCCCTTTTTGTTGTGGATTTCCTGAATATCATTTGGAGACTTTGATGAGATTATAGAGTAGGCCCCCGACTTGGGCGGAACAAACAATGGACCAATGATTTAGCATCCGCATGGGGTGTCCGACAGTAACTCGGGCACTATCATGGGCCTCTGTGGGTCTGTGCTCCAGGAGGATATCTAATCATGGCTGCAAAGGGTAGCCACATTATTTCACTCCACCGAGATATCTGCTAGCTTTAGCTGCCTACTGATTGGCGCACAATTACTCTGATGATTCGTGAATTTACACTTCAAGCCTAGCATGGGGACAAGCTGTGCTTTCCAGCGACTGAGGCTTATGAATCAGTAAGAGTGGGCCAGGGTACATGACCTTTTCCTCTGAGCCTTGCTGAAGGTTTATACTCAGGGCCTGGACACATGAAGCCAGCTCAAGGAATCCCGGAGTAACCCACAAGAACATTAGCTCGCCAGATTGCTCTGAGTTACTCAAATATTATCGTGATTGATCAAGATGTAATTTATCTGGCAAATTGCTTTTTTTTTGGAATATAGAGATACCGAGCAAACCGAGTTCTGAATGTAAATGGGAGAAGGGACGCAACACAATTAATTCTGTGCTGTGAACAGTCCAGAGGTTAATGAGTCTCCTGAGTGCTCAATGAAATACTTGTTCTTTGATATTGTACAGGAATAAACTGAAGAAAACTCATTTCTCTCCTCATGGTAAAGTGGTTTATAACAATGCCAGGGCAGTAACAATAGGCTAACTGCATTGAAGGACAGACTGTTGGCTTCAATAGACAGGGGGACTATTAATAGAGATGGAGCTGATGAACTGGAGATGAGCTCATATTTATCAAAGGAACAGGAGGAGGCCATTCAGCCCCTCGAGCCTGTTCTGCCATGCAATTAGATCATAGCTGATCTGTATCTTAACTCCATTTACCCGCCTTGGTTCCATATTCCTTCATACCGTTACCTAACAAAAATCTATCCTCTCAGTCTTGAAATTTTCAATTGACCGAGCCTCAACAGCTTTTCATGTGTCTGTACAAGTTGATTTTTGGACATTAGTGGATGAAAGGATCAGTAATGGCCTCTCTTAGGAGGCACCCAGTAGAGATGTTATTGTTCATATTACTGTCCCAATTTGCTTTGGATATTTGCTGATAATTACTGCTATTTTTAGTAGCTTTTAGCTTCAGTGCACTGTCCCCCTGTTACTGTGGGAGGCTACACTTTACATCTCTCCTGCTGCCCAAATTCACTCCTCACCAACCCTACACTGTCATCTCAAGCTCGGCACTGCAGCCCACTCACTCTCCCACACACAACATTCTTTACAATTCTAAAAAGCTACAAAGGTATGTCAAAGACTGTTCCCCATCTGAAGTATCTGGGAGCTCAAATTATATTATTTTATTTCCCTGTGTCTGAATTTCTCCATGTATCAATGACCTGCTCCTCTCCCTACACAATGTGGACCTTTTTTGTTCACCGGTCATTCTGTTCAGCACCTGGTTTATATCAGGAGAGAGACAGACAGACAGACAGAAAGGGGGGTGGCAGGAGTAGGGGGAGGCTAAAGAGCAGAGAAAGTTAAAAAAATAAAACTGTTCAAAAGAGATTTGGGAGGCTTCACGATGGGCCCCAGCTTCAATCCCGCAAGGCCTTGGATCCAGACCTCCATCCTGGCCTCAACCTAGAGTTCCACTAGCCAAGCCTAAATCTCCAGCCAACTAGGTCTTGGGATGCAGACATCCAACTAGGCCCCGGACCCTTATTCTAGCCAGATACATCCCAATCTCCAGTCAACCTGACTCCAGACACAAATTCCCACCAGACTTTAGACCTCCAACCAGACCCCAACTTCCGGCCAGCCAGGCTCCGGTTCTAGATTTCCAGACAGCCGGGCCCCAGACATTCTCCAACAGCCAGTTGGCCACTAACACCAGTCTACCAGCTCCAGGCTCAGGTCTCCTGACTGCTGGTCCCAGACTTGGATACTCCAGCCAAGCTCTGGACTTTATTCGCTTCATTACCAATCTCTAGATTGATCGTATCAGCCCTTCCTCAACCTGGCCCTGAACTCGTGCCGTACCACGTCCAATGTTTGGTTTCTTTTCTTCTCTCCATCACCAAGACTGAATTCTCTTGGCTGCCGTTGATCCCAAATTCTGTCAATCATCATCAGGTCTTGGACTCTGCAAATTGAACTGTACCATACTCTTGCATAGCATAAGAAAAATGCACATAAAATGCACTAAAGTGTCTTTAAATAGGAGGTTTCAGCAATCCTGCTGACCTGAGGAGAAACAGAGGGCTGGATTTTCATTGACCCATGGAGGTGGGTTTGGAGGTGTGTGGGGGGTTAAAATTGTGAAAACTGGCGGGCGGGCACAAGTCCGCCTTCATCCCGCCTCCACGCAATTTTCATTAAATCATGTCTGCTGGTCCCGACTCCGTCCCGTCTCTAAGAGGCGGAATAGGCTGTTAAGGCCCTTAACAAGCACTAAATTGCCTCTATAATGCCATTTTGAAAGGCCTTTGTGATTTTAACCCTTTTTCTACGTGAAGCACGCCTGTTCTGAACCACGAATGTGAAACCTGGCGGGAGCACATTTGGCTGGCTGGCTGGCCTGGGAGTGGTGGTGAATGGGAGACATATCTGGGAGTGGTGGTGCAAAAATATCTGGGAGCAGACTTAGAGCTGCTGCTGCTCATTTTGCATCCAGGTCCTCTCACAGCAAAGGCCAGGCAGTGTTTGCAGACCTTCAATGCAGCAGCAATGATGACATCATCAGAGGCGACTTTCAGACTGAAAACACTAATTGGGTCATGGGTTCCCACATGCTGGAACTCAATTGCCCAATTAGGTGAAAATCGCATCAATCTCCCACATCCAATTGCAGTCGGGTGGATAACACGAAAAGTGGATGACACGACCCCAACCTGCCCCAGTATCAAAATCCAGCCCAAAGAGTTAATGTTAAGAACTATGGGTATTTCAAGATAGTGGGTGCACTGTGAGGGGGGACTTTAACAGTTAGGATATGGCGCCAATTAATGACTGGAACTAAAAGCGCCCAGGCTTGTCAAGGGGAATGAGGGATTATGTCCTGCTGATCACAATAATCCTTTGCCTTATTCGGTCTCCCTTGATGTGATTATGGCCAAACAACGTGAAAGGAATCCTCACAAATGGCCATGGGGACTTGATTCTTATCTGAGGAGTCTTACTCCAGAGGATTTATGGCTCAGCAAATGAATAGTCTTGCAGCTAAAGAGTAAATCTGGCCTTTCCCCTGAGCATTTGCTCATTATAAGTGCTTGACATGTGCCCAACTAAGAGAGTTGTCACCAAACCAGGGAATATCTGCCACAAAGTGCATCGCTCCCATTGGCCAGTATATGATAAAAAATAAATGAGAGGTGTGTTACAGGGATTGCATGAAATGAAATTGAAGGAATTTGCTTTCTGAATCAAATGTAAAAGATCAGATCAGTTGACTCATGGTTGAGTCACAGTCAAGTAGAAGAAAAAGATCTGGATGGTAAAGATCAGGCCGAGAGAAGAGTTACAGGAATTCGGAAAAGTTTAAGAACTGCATTACTAGAGATCGGTAGCTAAATTCAGTATATCACATGTATGTAAGAGTTAAGTCCCTGATAATAAAGGCAAGTTTAGGGCCAACAAGAGAGAACTAACATTGGAAGGAGGAAGGAAGGCAACGGTGACCGACTGAGATTCAGCGTTCCTACTTCCCAGAACCAAGCCCAAGCATCCCAGACGGAGGCAAGTAAACCACCTCTAATGTACTGACTCAGAAGGACCAGGTCAAGGTCTTGGAATCATTGCTAAAGCTCTGAGCTTATCACCAATGAACTGAACTAACTAGGCTTTAATATACCCAATTGACATATTATTCAATTTGTTAGTTTGTCAGATATACAATGGCCGGAAATTTGCCGGCGCTCAGTGGACAGGATGGGTGGCAGATCAGCTGTGAAATTTAAAATGATCGACCGCGGGTCGGGAACCCAATTCAAATCATTAGTGGTTTGTTTGCAGGCACTTAACAATGCTTTTTCCCCCAGCTTTTTAACTTTCACAGGTCTCCCACCGGTTTCCAGCTGTGCCTAGACCTCGTCAGTGATGCTGAGGCAGGAGATCAGTGGCCATTGAATCAGCTGATGATTTGACAGCTTCAAATGTCAACTCAAAGCTCCCAGCTGATTCAGATATCTTCCCTTAACCATTGGCATCTCTAAACTGCATTTCCACTATAGATTCAGAATGCTGCAAGTCTTTACACAAGTCTCCATGCAGTCTGACCTCATTACCTCTCCCACCATTGACAGATCGCCTCTGTCATCTCTACTTCACCTGCCATCTATTCCATCAGCATGGGCACTTTATACTCTCTCAACTTGGTCCTCAGAATCTGACCACGATCAGCCCCAACACCAGCAACACCAGGCACACCAGCAGCACCAACAACAACACCAAGCTTCTCCGCAATCACCTGATGCTGCACAGGACACAGGGCATCAGCATCCAACCACATTGCTGCCCAGGACACCAGGGATGGCCTCACCATGGCCACATCTACTTCACTTGACGCGACACACCCTAGCTGCCACATGATGCGCCAGGTTGACACCACCCCACACCAACAACATAAAGCATCCCTACAATGCCCAAGCCATTCCTTTCACATTCATCAGCATTGCGGGGTGTACCGTTATGTCTCACCATTCACGCCAACTCACTAAGCCACTTCCAAAGGTGCACATAAATCTGTCCAAGAAAGCAAAGTGTTGAAAATAAAGATTTCAATGTTTGACAGTATATTAACAGAAACTTCACATGAACATTGTCTAAACCACACAAATGCATACCCTTGTGTGTTGTTAGTTGGTATGATTGGACTAGGATGAGGGTGAGTGTGAGGGGTAGCTAGTGAGATGGGGAAGTGATAATGTAGATAGAGAGGGATGGGTGGAGGTGCAAGGTAAGTTGGTGTGAGTAAGGATGTGCAGGAGTAGGGTAGGGAAGGCAGAGTGATGGGGATGTGCTGAGAGGTACAGCAGGATGAGGTTGAGTGTGGCTTTGCAGTAACATTTTGTGATCTACTGAGATCATTGAAAGGTTTTCTCCACTGCAGCCTGGTCCTCCTGACGACATCCCTGCTTGTGCCCTCCAGTGCAATGTGCAACCAGGCTGCGTTGGTGTCCTGGGGAGGTCTCTTCCGCCCATTGGAAGGGAAGAGAAGCTCCCTGTGTGCTGTGACTCCCTCCATAAGCATATAGAGGGAGTCATGGGAGAGCCTGGGTGCAGCTGTGCATCTCTGTGCAGTCATTATCAGTGTTTGCAGCACTTCAATGCTGTAGAACACTGACAGCACAAATGTCTAAGTAAATTTGCGCATGGTCCCTTTAAGGACATCATCAGACCCGCTTCCTTCAATTGGCCGGGAAATTCGCTGGGCGGGCTTAACAAGCCCAATCAGGGGAAAGTCATGTCGGAGGCCGGGATGGAGCCAACAGCGGGGCTGAGATCCGCCAAGTGACATCACCCACCACAGACCCACCGAGGTAGAGAAAATTGCGGCCAATGAGTCTAGTCTACACTAGCCTTGCTGCCTTTATTTCAGTCATGGACATTAAGTATAATATCAACTTGTAATAAGTAGAACCCAGAGATGCTGAGTTACTGCAGTATACTTGAACTGTATATGTAACCTCAGATATTAATTCCATCATTTAATAATATGAATCTATCTTGCATACTCTCACTGATGAACATTATAAATTCTACCAACGTATTACACTAAGGGGTAAAAATTGAGTCGCGCCCCATTTGGGGCGCTAACCTCGCCGGGGCGCGACTTTTAGCGCCCCGAAAAAATTAGCGGCCCCGCGCCGGAACTTCAGTGGTTGCGCCCCAAGAGGGAAGCGGGGCGCAACTGGAAGCACCCCGCATCCCTCTTGGGGCGCTGCGAGTGAATATCCTGGCGCTACGTGGCGCTGCGGCACGTCGCGCCGCGGTATTGCAGGCCTTCCTCCCCTTCTTAAAGGGGAGGGGCCTTGCGCAGCGCGAACCGGGGCCCAGCTGGGCTCCCAGGGATCGGGAGTGCCGGCAAAAGAGCCCGGCACTCAAGAGAAGTGCCGGGCTCTTGGAGCGCAGCCGGCACTTCACGGTGGGGGGGCTTCACGGGGGCCGGGGACAGCAACGGGGGCAGGTGCTGGCAGGCGGCCAGCAACAAAAATGGCCGCCTGCCACCTCCCCTTTAAATATCGCCGCCCCGGCCGCACGTACGCCCCCCTGAACCCGTCGGACACAGCGTCTGGCGGTAAATCAGGGGGCGCGACTGAAGATCACGGCCGGGGCGCGAGCGGGGCGCTGCGCACGGCGATGACGTCATCGCCGGCGGCGCAGCGCCACAGGGCGCTACCGGCTGCCGCCGCCGCTAACCTCCCACTAAATTTTTCGGGAGGCGTGGGCGGCGCTGCGCCCGGGCGTTAGCTGCTTTACGCCCCATTAGCGCCCATTTAAGGCGCTAACGGGAGGCGCAAGCAGCTGAATTTTTCCCCCTAAGTGTGTTAATAAAGAAATGTTTGTTCATGATTTATAGTCTGACTTTCTCTTTAATGATTTTGATAAGAAAAGATTAACTTAATCGCTCATTAACTTATACTTATACTAATAGGGGATTGCTAGTGTGAATGTTAATATAATCTGGACTGGTTTAATGTAAGACAGTTCAGGCAAGAAAAATGTTCAAGCATCTAGTACTTCACTGGGCAGGGAACACAAAGGCGGAATTTTCTGGTGTCCTGTGGGCGGGAATGGAGGCAGGTCAGGAGGGAACTTTGAAATAAGTTGGCAACCTGCTGTCATCCTGCTCCCACATGCCTTTCCCTCGGGCGCGTTTGCCAGCACGGCAGCAACCCGAACAGCAGAGGCAGCCGAGCTAATTCAGATCATTATTAGGCACTTGTCAGACCCTTAAGAGTCTTTTTAACCTGATCTTTCAAATTTCCCTGGATGACCACGGGAATCACGCAGCTCGGGAACCACGTCTGTGAACCTGAGGTGGAGGTCCAGTGGCCATTGATGGAACTCATTAGTGCACAGCATGGAAAGCACAATAACTAATCCTACCAGACACCTGGTCACTTTCCTAAGGCAGATGCTGTTGCTGAGTGCACTGTCAGCACAGATTTAGCTTTCTAGAGGTTGCAAGTCTTTTCCGCAAAGTCAGGATCCACTGTCACCGCATTGGTACAACCTATCACACCATTGACAGCTTGCTTCTCTCATCTCTACTTGACCTGCCATCTATTACATAAGCATGGGTGCCGTTTATACTGTCTCACCTTGGTCTTCAGCATCGGACCAAGATAAGCCCCAACACCAGCAGCACCAGGCACACCAGCAGCACCAACAACAACGCCACCAACCTTCTCCTCAACCACCTGATTCTGCACAGGACAGAGGGCATCAGCGCAGGGCTGCACCACGCCGGAGGCGATACCCCCAACACAGGGTATACAGGCAGAGGATGAGCTTCCTCAACATGACTGAGCAGCAGTGCCAAAGGAGGCTCAGGCTATCGCGCCAGGTCATCGCAGACATTTGCAGATTGCTGGAACAAGACCTGCAGCCCAGAGGAGCGGGTGGCCACGCCTTACCAGTGGCTGTCAAAGTCACCAGCACCCTCAACTTCTTCACCTCCGGCTCCTTCCAGGGATCTGCAGCAGACATTTGCGGCATCTCGCAGTCGGCCGCCCACAGATGCATCACACAGGTCACTGATGCCCTCTTTGACAAGTCAGCCAATTATATCAACTTTGCCACTGATGAAGCCAGTGTTACTGAACGAGCGCTCGGGTTTGCTGTCTGGCTGGCTTCCCATGGGTGCAGGGCGTCATCGACTGCACACATGTGGCCATCAGGGCACCCCATCATCACCCAGGAGTCTTTGTCAACCGCAAGGGCTTCCACTCCCTCAATGTGCAGCTCGTCTGCAACCATAGGGAGATCATCATGCATGTGTGCACCAAATTCCCTGGCAGCTGCCATGACTCTTTCATCCTGTGCCAGTCCACCCTCCCTCAGGTAAGGCAAGTACTGAGGCCCAGGAGAAATACAATGAAAGCCACATTTCCACCAGATGTGTCATAGAGCAGACAATAGGCATGCTGAAAATGCGCTTCAGATGCGTTGACAGATCTAGAGGAGCCCTTCAGTTGCACCAGCCAGGGTTACCAGAATCGTCGTGGTCTGCTGCGCCCTGCACAACATAGCGCAGCAGAGAGGATTAGCGCTGCATGAGGAGCAAGGCACAGAGCACACAGCCTCTTCAGAGGAGGAGGAGGAGGAGCAGGAGGAACCTGCGATCCAGATCCCACCAGCACCCGAGCACATTGCTGCCCGGGGGACCAGGGATGGCCTCATCATGGCCAGATTTACTTAACTTTATGCATTTCACCCGTATGGCTACCACATGCTGCGCCAGGCTCCCAACACCCACAGCAACACCATAAAGCATCCCTACAATGACCAGGCCATTCCTTTCACACTGACCACCATTGCTGGAGGTAACGTTATGTCTCACCATTCACTCCAACTCACTAAGCCACTTCCAAAGTTGCAGACAAATTTGGCCATGACCGGAAAGTGGTGAGAATCAAGGTTTTTATCTGTGACATCACAGTAATGGAAATTTCACACAAAGTGTTATTAAAACATCCAAGTTGTTACCCTTGTGCATCTACTTGTGTGTCACCCTTCTCTTACGCGTGCTTCTACGAGGTGCTACCCCTGTGGCTTCAGCAGAGATAGAGGCAGCCTGCTCACTTTCCTGCTGCGACTGCATTGACTGTATTGACTGAGGCTGGAGGCTCCTCTGAGGAGTCGTCTTCCTCTTCCTCCTGGACAGTGGGGGTGACTCTTGATGGACCTGTGGGACAATAAAGAGATGAGTTAGATATGTCATATCAAGAATGGGTACCGATACCATTATGCACATGATGAACATTCACTGGCTGCTGACATCAGTCCCCATATGAGTGCCATGTGGCTATATGAGATGTAATTATGTCACCAGGTTGCTGAGATGTCCCCCTCTCGCCGTCTCCCACCTTCAGCTGCTCTGCGACTCCAGACACTTCCAGGGCAACCTCCTCTGCTACTGCTCAGGTGCCCAATGATGGAGGGCCACCTCCGGTTCTCTCCCTCTCCCTCTTATTGTGGGCTCTCTTCTCCTGCAAGGAGGGAAAGAAGAGAAGGTTGAGTGAGAGTGATGGAATGAGTGTAAGAAATGGATGGGTTACATATTTATAGGGTGACTATGATGGAGTTGGGTGGCAATGCTAAGTGATCTCCTTGTCTGTTGTTAGTTGGTATGATTGCATTAGGATGTGGGTGAGTGTGAGGGGTGGTTAGTCAGATGGGGATGTGATAATGGAGATAGAGAGAGAGGGATGGTTGGACGTGCAAGGTATGTTGGTGTGAGTAATGATGTGCAGGAGTAGGGTTGGGAAGGCAGAGTGATGGGGATGTGATGAGAGGCACAGCAGGATGAAGTTGAGTGTGGCTTTGCACTCACCTTTCCTGATCTAATGAGATCTTTGAAACGTTTCCGGCACTGCACCCAGGTCTTCCTGACAACATCCCTGCTGTTGACCTCCTCTGCTATTTGGAGCCAGGCTCCTTTGGTCTGCTGGCGAGGTCTCTTTCGCCCATTAGAAGGGAAGAGGACCTCTCTGCGTGCTCTCACTCCTTCCCCAAGCAAATGGAGGGAGTCATCTGAGAACCTGGGTGCAGCCCTCCATCTCTGTGCAGTAATGTTTGCTAGTCTTTCCCACACTCCAGTGGTGCAGTGCAGTGCCGGCACACTCCTAAATGAACCTTCAAAGGCTCCTTTAAATATCCCAGCAGAAAACAGGTCATCGATGACATCATCAGACCCGCACCATTTAATAGGGCCGGGTAACGCGCAGGGCGGCCTCAATAGGCGCCATTAACGGAAAGTCAATCTCAGGAGCGGGATGGAATGAAGAACGGGGTCGCGACCCGCCACGGCGACCGCCCGCACCCAGCCCGCCCAGGCACAGAAAATTCCGGCCAAAATGTCCAGACTGTTTTTGATGAGGAGTTAAGATGAAAGGATTAAGGATTTATCTGGACCCCTTGAGTGATATCCCTTACCAGGTTTGTTAGAGTAAAGATCCCAGTGTTCTTACAATAGTTGATGCGCAAATCACCCCGGCTCCAATGTAGCCATTCTCTGTCTGCAGTCTTGGCCCATTTTCTCTGCCATCTCAGAACTGAGTTTTTACCATTTCATTTTTCTCATCAACCATCTACTCTCCTGCTCTGGACCCTTCTCTTCCTCTTGTTCTCATCGTCTACCTTCTTGTTTCCCGTTTTACAATCACTTCCTATTTCTCGTGTTGCTACCTACACAACTTCATCCTGGATGAATCAATCGATATCCTGAGCCTTAACTAAAACTTGGCTGACAGATGGTGACCTCTTTCCCCCCTTGTCAAGGCCACCCTGCCCGGCTATTCATTCCACCACGTCACACACCACAAATCATCATGGTGATGGTATGGCTCTCATTGCTCGTCTGTCTTTCCCTGCCTCCTTATTGCTCTGGCACTTTCTCTTCCTTTCAGCACCTCACTGTCTACCACCCTTTTCCTATCTCCTTTAAAGTCCTTCTTGTTTACCACCCACCCAAGGCAACTTCAAATCAAATTCTGCTTCCTCCTCTCCTCACTCTACCTCTGAGTAACTTCTCATCCTCGATTATTTGAAACTTTCACCTAAATTCCTCTTGTCCTCCAGCCCCCATTTCTTTTCTCTCATATTCTTACCTAATCTTACACTTCACATAGAGGCCACAGTTTTCCCTACCGAGACGGGCAACGTCGGTGGCGGGTCTCGGCCCCGCTGCTGGCTCCATTCCGGCCTCTGGCAAGACTATCCCCTGATTGGACTTGTTAAGCCCGCCCAGCGAGTTTCCTGACCAATTGAAGAAAGCAGGTCTGGTGACATCATTTATGACGCGTAATCAGCCAGTTTCCTTAAAGGGACCACGCACAAATTGATTTTGACATTTGTGCTGTCAGTGTTCTACAGCATTGAGGTGCTGCAAACACTGACAATCACTGCCAGAGGTGCACGGCTGCACTCAGACTCTCCCATAACTCCCTGTATATGCTTATGGAGGGAGTCACAGCACACAGTGAGGATCTCTTCCCAGGAGATCAACACAGCCTGGTTGCACATTGCACAGGAGGGCACCAGCAGGGATGTCGTCAGGAGGACCAGGCTGCAGTGGTGCAAACCTTTCAATGACCTCAGTAGATCACAAAACGTTACTGCAAAGCCACACTCAACCTCATCCTGCTCATCACTCATCACATCCCCATCACTCTGCCTTCCCTACCCTACTCCTGCACATCCATGAGTCTTTGGAACTCTCTTCCTCAGAGGGCGGTGGAAGCAGAGTCTTTGAATATTTTTAAGGCAGAGGTAGATAGATTCTTGATAAGCAAGGGGGTGAAAGGTTATCGGGGGTAGGCGGGAATGTGGAGTAATCAGATCTGCCATGAATCTTATTGAATGGTGGAGCAGGCTCGAGGGGCCGAGTGGCCTACTCCTGCTTCTAATTCGTATGTTCGTATCCTTACTCACACCAACTTACCTTGCACCTCCACCCATCCCTCTCTATCTACATTATCACTTCCCCATCTCACTAGCTACACCTCATACTCACCCTCATCCTAGTCCAATCATACCAACTAACAACACACAAGGGTAGGCATTTGTGTGGTTTAGCCAATGTTCATGTGAAGTTTCTGTTAATGTGCTGTCAAACTTTGAAATCTTTATTTTCAACACTTTGCGTTCTTGGACAGATTTGTGTGCACCTTTGGAAGTGGCTTACTGAGTTGCAGTGAATGGTGAAACATAACAGTACCCCCCGCAATGCTGATGAGTGTGAAAGGAATGGCTTGGGCATTGTAGGGATGCTTTATGTTGTTGATGTGGGTTGGTATCAACCTGGCGCATCATGTGGCAGCTAGGGTGCACAGTGTCAAGTGAAGTAAATGTGGCCATGGTGAGGCCATCCCTGGCGTCCCGGGCAGCAATGTGGTCAGGTGTTGATGCCTTCTGTCCTGTGCAGCATCAGGTGATTGCGGAGAAGGTTGGTGTGGTTGTTGGTGCTCCTGGTGTGCCTGGTTCTCCTGGTGTTGGGGCTGATTATGGTCAGATTCTGAGGACCAAGGTGAGGGAGTATAAAGTGCACCATGCTGATGGAATAGATGGCAGATGAAGTAGAGATGGCAGAAGCGATCTGTCAATGGTGGGAGAGGTAATGAGGCCAGACTGCATGGAGACTTGTGTAAATACTTGCAGAATCCTGAATCTATAGTGGAAATGTAGTTTAGAGATGCTAGTGCTTAAGGGAAGATATCTGAATCAGCTGGGAGCTTTGAGTTGACATTTGAAGCTGTCAAATCATCAGCTGATTCAATGGCCACTGACCTCCTGCCTCAGCTTCACGAACGAGGTCTAGGCACACTGGTGGGAGACCTGTGATAGTTAAAAGGCTGGGAAAAAAGCTTTGTTAAGTGGCTGTAAACAAGCCACTAATGATTTGAATTAGGTCCACCGCCGCTGCCTGTCGGGTCTGCTCAGCGCTGGCAGACCCGACATCGGGAAATGCAGGTGTGTGCGTTTTAACAGCGGGTTCCCGACCTGCTGTCAATCATTTTAAATTTCACAGCTGACCCGCTACCCACCCCGTCCGCTGAGCGCTGGCAAAATCGCGGCCATAGTCTCCCACCCACACCCATGGACACCGCCTTGACCGTGCCAGCTCTGAGATCTTTCTACTCAATAAAGACATCTCTGATCACCGTCTCATTTTTCTACCTACTTTAACCCCTCTACAATCGTCCTTCACCTGTTAGGAATGCGCATTTTGTAATATGATAGACAGAGGCTGCAGTCCTGTGCCTGTATGTGAAGAATGAATTCAACATGCAGTCAAACACTTGAGAGTTTATTAAAGGTTAAATTAACCTGAACATACTCACAGCCAACACAAAGATGCTGTCGCAAAAGATACACACGATACAACCTTCCAGAAGTCCTGCATCATCATCTCCCAATCTCACAGTACAATGGTCTCACTTTTAAACTCAACTAAAAGGCCATTACATCACCTCCACCACATCCCTCACTCTTGGTTTTACATTAGGTATTATTAGCTCAACATACCAAAGACTGAAAAAGGCTGCACAGCACATTCATAGAATCTTACAGCACAGAGGAGGCCATTCAGCCCATCGTGCCTGTGCCGGCTCTTTGGTAGAGCTCTCATACTAGTCCCACTCCCCCTGCTCTTTCCCCACAGCCCTGCAAATTTTTCCCCTTCAAGTATTAACCAATTATCTTTTGAAAGTTACTATTGAATCTGCTTCCACCACCCTTTCAGGCAGTGCATTCCTGATCTTAACAACTTCCAGGACATAACATGAACTACCTTATCTATTTACATGTACAGAAAAGAATAAACATATAGATATGTCCATGAGTAGAACAATCCAAGGCTATTTTATATGATGACAGTTTCAGCCTCACAGCTACATTTGCCTTTTTTTTAATTCTAAGATTTAAACTACAGAACTAAAAATAAAACCAATATAAGTGATTCTTTTGCATAAAATAGATTGCTGCACTATTTCTCAATCTTAATCTCCAACAGTCACTCCTCTGTGGGATCCAGAGAGAGTTTCCCAAGATCCAAACCTCACCTTGTCAACATCACAATCCTATCTCGAGCCATTTGCTCTTCGAGTCTATGTTTCATTTGGTTAATATTACACATCATGATACAGACAAAGAAAAACATAATATGTTGTACAGAAAACTATGGTGATAACTAGGCTGCCCCAAATACTGCCATATATCAAGAAATCATCCTCCAGCTCTTCTTCTACCATTATCCAACTTGTGGATATTTCTGATTAAGTATTATTTCTCTCTAGCCCTCTTGTCCTAAGTTCAGTGTTAACTAGAGAACACAACCCTAAATTCTGGAATTTCAAATTTTATGTCCCTCTCTACTTTATTTTCAATCCCTCGGATAGGTATCAGTGTGTTTAACTCTATCCTGTTTCAGTAATTTGTATGTAAGCAGTCAGTTTCTCTGTGGAGCACGTCAGTGCCTTGAGTGAAAAGTTTAAATCCGTAGTGATACAATATCTGTTCTCACTCTCCTGAGCCACATTAACCATTTCATGTAGTGGTGTTGTTAATGTGACTGAGCATGTCTGAGATTCCCCCGTTCTTCAGTGTATCTTCATCATATATTCCACATACCAGTTAGCTTTCCCGCAACGCATCACCTTTGCACACACATGTGACATCAGATACAAGCCATTCCTGCGCATCCAAGCTATCTTAGCGTAAGATCGGGAGGTGTCTGGAGGTCTTTGATTAGAATCTTCCCCTGCATGGCCCCAATGTTTCAGGTAGTGGCCAGCTTATAAAATACAACATTTTTCTCTTTGATCAGTAAAGGCAAGGACAGAACCATCTCCAACAGAAAGCTATTAATTAACTTCGGCAGCACCTCCCAAACCCGCGACCTCTTCCACCTAGAAGGACAAGGGCAGCAGGCGCATGGGAACACCGCCACCTCTAAGTTCCCCTCCAAGTCACACACCATCCTGACTTGGAAATATATCGCCGTTCCTTCATCGTCGCTGGGTCAAAATCCTGGAACTCCCTTCCTAACAGCACTGTGGGAGTACCTTCACCACACGGACAGCAGCAGTTCAAGAAGGCGGCTCACCACCACCTTCTCAAGGGCAATTAGGAATGGGCAATAAATGCTGGCCTTGCCAGCAACGCCCACATCCCGTGAACAGATAAAACAAATCATAACTACTCTCTCCTGACTTTCACTAGATTGTGCATGGATTCTTGAGTGATTCCTTTGGTGGGTTGTTTCCAGGTTACGTGTGCTCATAAGTCCTTTTTCCCTGACACCTTTGTTTAGGTTATCACAAAATTCACCATAATTACCCATGCCCACCTAGAGTGCTGATATTATACCCCAATTGGTGGTGCAATTTTTCCTGTTTCTACCTCATACACTCAGCAGCTTCCTTGTGTCCAATTAAGTTACATATTCCCATAAAATTTTCATTTTATCTCAGTCGTGAGCCCTGGAAGAGGTTTACTGATGATTAAGCTAAAAAACCTTATCCCTTAAAACAGAGATTAAAAGTTCGGATCAAACTGTGAGGGAGCTAGCAATACAGTTACTTTGTTTGTTAAACCCTTCTTGGACCTCTTTAAAATATCAAGCATGTTGTAGTAAGTTCTCCCCTCTCAGTGTGCGGGTCGGCCCCTCGCAATGTTTTGTGTGGGTCGTATTGTCGGGCTTGAGCGATCATTGTGTTCTTGCAGAACCCGTATGGGTGGTTTGATATTTTTCCGAACAAGCAATGTCCAGGCTTTCATCGGCTGCAGAGGCAGGAGTGCTCACATTTGCCTTTGCAGCTAACCGTCAATGCATGGTCCCCCCTTCGAGCAAATTGGGACGGGAGCTGAGAAATGACACAGCATGGGTTAAAACTGAGCCTTTGAGAAGCGAAGCTTCACGCCACCTTGTCACCGTGCTGTGACATTTGATGATATTCTTCTGATGTCTGTAGAAACAAGCAAAGTGTCGGCCTGAAACAAAACTTGAGGCACTCAACTTGAGTCCGGAAACTTAAAAGAAACGCTAATAAAGCATTCAGCACTACAACTCAGCAACATTTTAAAAGGGATTTGGATAAATATTTGAAAATGAGGAACATGAAAGAATACAGGAAAGGGGCAGGGAAATGGAATTCTCCTCCTTTGACACTCCTTAAAACCAACCTCTTCACCTGTCCTAATATCTCCTGTGTGGCTCAGTGTCAAATTTTGTCTGATAACACTCCTGTGAAGTGCCTCGAGGTGTTTTACTACATTAAAGGCGCTATATAAATGTTGTTGCAAAGTCCCAATGAAGAGTGCTCACTGGTACAGGTGCAATGGGCCAAACTATACCCCTTGATCATACACCTCTTTGTGACCTCTTTCAACTTTCAGTTAATACACACTAAAGCTCAAAGTAGCTTGGCTAATTACTAAGCAGCTTGTGACATATATTGTACTGGGAAATGTAGGAATACCAAACAAAAGCAAAATACTGCGGATGCTGAAAATCTGAAATAAAAACAGAAAATGCTGGAAACACTCAGCAGGTCAGGCAGCATCTGTGGAGCGAGAAACAGAGTTAACGTTTCAAGCCGATGACCTTTCATCAGAACTTAAAATTTCTGTTTGGGAAAAAAAATTTAGGACATCAAAGTGACTCCAGCTAACAGCAGGCTGCAGAATTGGAGAAGGCTAGCGGCAGACATTAATTTATCTATGCTTAATTAATCTGTAGTCTTTAAATATCACTGCTCCACATCAGTCTTTAATTACCCCATCACAGTTAATGAAAACACGATGAGCTGGTGCCCAGAATTGGTGGATGTCTAAACCACGGTGCAGCAGAGAAAGGAGAACAATTTGTGTGTCTTTGTAGCCCATTTAATAGTGCCGATCCATCTGAATGGAACCAATAGATCAAAAAAAGCTATAACTTTAATAAAATATTAAAAGTTGTAGTTACAACTCCCATGACACTATTCGAAGAAGAGAATGGGAGTTCTGGGCCAATATTTAACCCTCACCCAACATCACTAAGACAGATTATCTGTTCATTATAAGAACAGAAGAATTAGGAGCAGGAGTTGGCCATTCGGCCCCTCAAGCCTGCTCCGCCATTCAATAATATCATGGCTGATCATCGACCTCAACTCCATTTTCCCGCCCGATCCCCATATCCCTTGATTTCCCATGAGTCCAAAAATCTGTCTATCTCAGCCTTGAATATACTCAACTACTCAGTATCCACAGCCCTCTGGGGCAGAGAATTCCAAAAATTCACAACCCTCTGAGTGAAGAAAATCCTCCTCATCTCAGTCTTAAATGGCCGACCCCTTATCCTGAGACTATGCCCCCTAGTTCTAGACTCTCCAGCCAGGGGGAACAACCTCTCAGCATCTACCCTGTCAATCCCCCTCAGAATCTTATATGTTTCAATGAGATCACCTCTCATTCTGCTAAATTCCAGAGAGTATAGGCCCAATCTACTCAATCACATTGCTGTTTGTGGGATCTTGCTATGCACAAAGTGGCTGCTGTGTTTCCCAACATTACAACAGTGACTATACTTGGCTGTATGTCCTGAGATCGTGTAAGGCATTATTTTCAGAAGGCCTTCGATAAGATCCCACACAAGAGGTTGGTGAACAAAATTAGGGCACATGGAATTGGGGGTAATATACTAGTATGGATTGAGAATTAGTTAACAGACAGAAAACAAAGAGTTGGGATAAACGGGTCTTTTTCAGGATGGCAGGCTGTGACTAGTGGGGTACCGCAAGGATCGGTGCTTGGGCCCCAGCTATTCACAATCTATATCAATGATTTGGATGAGGGGACTAAATGTAACATTTCTAAATTTGCTGATGATACAAAGCTAGGTGGCAGTGTCAGTTGTGAAGCGGATGTGAAGAGGTTTCAAGGGGATCTCAACAGGCTCAGTGAGTGGGCGAGAACATAGCAGATGGAATATAATGTGGATAAATGTGAAGTTATCCACTTTGTTAGAAAAAACAGAAAGGCAGAGTATTTCCGAAATCGTGAAAGATTGAGGAATGCAGATGCTCAAAGGGACCTGGGTGTCCTTGTACATGAGTCACTGAAAGTGAATGTGCAGGTGCAGCAAGCCATTAGGAAGGCAAATGGTACGCTGGCCTTCATTACAAGAGGATTTGAGTACAGGAGTAAAGAAGTCTTACTCCAATTATATTGGGCCTTGATGAGACCACACCTGGAGTGTTGTGTACAATTTTGGTCTCCTTACCTAAGGAAGGATATACTTGCCATAGAGGGAGTGCAACGAAGGTTCACAAGATTGATTCCTGGGATGGCAGGACTGTCGTATGAGAAGAGATTGAGTAAACTAGGCCTGTATTCTCTTGAATTCAGAAGAATGAGAGGGGATCTCATTGAAGCATACAAAATTATTACAGAGCTTGATAGGGTGGATGTTGGGAGAATGTTTCCCTTGGCTGGGGAGTCTAGAACCAGGGGCCACAGCCTCAGGATAAAGGGTAGGCCATTCAGGACTGAGATGAGAAGAAATTTCTTCACACAGAGGGTGGTGAATCTTTGGAATTCTCTACCCCAGAGGGCTGTGGAGGCTCAGTCATTGGGTATATTCAAAACAGAAGTCGATAGATTTCTGACTAGTAAAGGCATTAAGGGATATGGCGATAGGGCCGGTGAATGGAGTTGAGGCAGAAGATCAGCCATGATCTTATTGAATGGCGGAGCAGGCTCGAAGGGCCGAATGGCTGACTCCTGCTCCTATTTCTTATGTTCTTATGTTCTTATGTTATATAAATTTATTCTTAGTTCCTTTACCACATGGTGCTGTAACACTTAAATCCTGTACTATAAGAATGGCTCTTATTCTTACTCGCTCCAGAGGCGGCGCTGCCAACTCTCTCAGTCTGTTACAACAAACACAGCTAAAAGACAAATCATTCTCTCTGAGGAATCGTGGGAATCTGCTAGTAACATATTAAAATCCTTCCGTTGGTAATACTGTAAAGCCCCCAGACCATTGAAATCAATGGGTAATGCTGTATCAGTAACACCTGCTATTCTTACCTCCTCCAGAGGTGGTGCTGTAACCCTCTCTCAGTCTGTTACAATAAATGCAGGTGGATGGGGGTAGTAATCGGACCTGCTTGCGCCCATTTTACATCCCTCGCCAAAATGACGCCTGAAAGATGTCCAACTAGACATGGGATCGGCCATTTTTCAGGCATCCCTGGTGGCCTCCTAAATGAGGCACTGGGCCCCTTAGATTGGGAGTCTTAGACCCCCTCCACCAAGCGGGATACTGATGATCGGAGCAGTAGCCTGGCATGTTCCGTTTAGGATTCTTCATTGGCCGTTATGGCCTAAGCAGCTGCCGCCACCAAAAGGCTAGTTTAAATTTTAAAAATGTTTAAAATGATTCCTGTGGACCGGGAGCCAATGTAGGTCAGGGGTGATGGGTGAACAGTACTTGGTGCGGGTTAGGTTATGGGCAGCAGAGGTTTGGATGAGCTCAAGTTTACAGAGGGTGGATGATGGGAGGCCGGCCAGGAGAGCATTAGAATAGTCAAGTCTAGAGGTAACAAAAGCATATATGAGAGTTTCATCGAGTTACATTGACTGTACAGCACAGAAACAAGCCATTCGGCCAACTGGTCTCTACTGGTGTTTATGCTCCACACAAGCCTCCTCCCACTCTACTTCATCTCACCCTATCAGCATATCCTTCTATTCCTTTCTCCTTCATGTGTTTATCTAGCTTCCCCTTATCTACGTCTATCCTATCAAACCCTTTCATTATCAGGTCACCCCCTCAACCCTCTCTTTTCTAGAGAAAAGAGCCCCAGCCTTTCCTGATAAGCATATCCTCTCTGTTCTACTATCATCCTCGTGAATCTTTTTGCACCTTCTACAATGCATTTATATCCTTTTATATAATATGGAGACCAGAACTGTTCATAGTACTCCAAGTGTGGTCGAACCAAGGTTCTATACAAGTTTAACAGAACTTCTCTGCTTTTCAATTCGATCCCTCTAGTTTCATCAGCAGGTGAGCTGAGGCAAAGGTGGAGATATGCGACATCATGATGAGGACCCAAGAATGCCACCAACTGAGCAAAGTAGTAAAAGTGGCTCTTTAATGGCTTTTTAACTACTTGTTGATATCTTGAATGTTCTTGCTGAACACAGTTGGACAGATCAGTTGATGCTTTCTTCATGAGAAAAACAATTTGGAAATAATAGCATTCTCATTCAGTTGGATCGACTGTTAGTCATTTTCGACTGAATGTTTGTTCTCACACGTTGGCACCCACAGGCAGTCATGGCTCTTGTGCTCAAACCAAACCTGGCATTACGGAGCTGCAATTCCTTACAGAGCCACAGGGGGAGACATTCATGTGGTTTGCGCCACATGTTAATGCCACGAGATGGCGCTAAAATGCCGTTGAGAGCTTTAACGCCAACTGATGCCGTTCCAGTGCCGCACGCCATATACCGGTGTTCCCGGTAGCGCTGCCACTGAATGCGATCGCCGGGGACCTTGCCATCGTGGAGTTCGTGACATCAGTGAGTGTGCAACACTCACTTGAAGCCCACTCTCCCAACTTCGTTATAGCCAATGAACTTACTGGCTGTAGAAAACAACGACAGCTTCAGGTGGCGGCAGCAGGAAGCCGGCTCCATCGACGCTATTTAAAGGGATCATCACCAATCATTCGAAACTGAGAGGTTTTGAAGTTTGAGTGGCTGTGTGCTACTTCCTGCTACTGGAAGAGTTTTCTTTATTTGTTTCAAGGTTCTTTGGTATCAGGGAGTGTTGTGGCAAGTACAAAATGCCATAATTATTTTTGAAAAGCTTCAACCTACAACACTTGCGAAAAGTCATGTGGGCTGTACTAGCAGTGGACCTCGCCCTCCAGGATCTACAGCGGAGGGAGCGGAGGCAGCGAGACAATCGGCCTGCCAGATGGGCTGTCTGTGACCGGCTCATCAGACTCCGATTCGCATGAATGAAACCACAGAACCCCGCAGCTCACCACATCCCCATCATACAATCCCTGTCTCACGCCATATCACAGCGTCCTCCTGGGCGCAAAGGTGAAATGAGAGAGACCACAAAATATTCCAAACACACTTAATAAATTTACCTGTAAACATAGCGCATATATCACATGAATTCTAATAATTAATTACCCTTGTGCCTGCCATAGTTGAATAGCTGTCATTGTGTGCAAGGTGTGAGATGTGGGTGTGAGTGTTGCTAGGTAGAGATTGTTGGTGGGTGAGTGCTGGGAGTGTGGTGCATTGAGCAATGTGTGAAGCGTGTGGTACAGATGGTGGTATGTAGCATTTGTTGAAGCCTTCACTCACCCTGACCACCCGTATGAGGTCATTAAACTTCTTCCTGCACTGGGTGTGGGTCCTGGGGACCACAGTGCTGCACATGACGTGGAGTGTCACCTCCCTCCACATAGTCTGTCAGACTTGTGGCGAGGGCCTCCTGCCGGTTGCCAGGTAGAGGACTGCCTGCCTTCTCTCCACCGCTAAAACCAATGCCTCCAAAGCTTCATTGAAAAACCTCTAGGCTCTTTCCCTGGGCGGCAATCTGCCATCAGGATTTGTAAATAAGTGCTCCTTCTCCTTGTCCTTCTTCTTATGGTTGTTGAGGCATCTGCACACCCATCAATGCTGAGAATGAGGTGCTGCAGCATCAATGAACCTTCCCTTTAAGTAGTGAAAAAAGCCTGTGGCAAGCATTAGTTGCATTTAGACTGCTCCTGATATTGGTTCATCTTTTCATTGTAATGCCAATGGACTTGCTTTTTGGACGAGAATCATGATTGCAATCATTTTAATTTTGCGTGCAGCCCAGAAGATTTTCAGGTGGCGCTACTTAATCATTTTTTTTAGTCTAAACACTGGGGTGGATGATGACAGCCTTCTCCCGGCCCACCTTGTTACATAAGAACATAAGAACATAAGAAATAGAAGCAGGAGTCGGCCATTTGGCCCCTTGAGCCTGCTCCGCCATTCAATAAGACCATGGCTGATCTGATCCTGGCCTCAACTCCCCATAACCCTTGACTCCCCTGTAGCTCAAATATCTGTCTATCTCCGCCTTGAATATTTCAATGACTCCGCCTCCACAGCTCTCTGGGGTAGAGAATTCCAAAGATTCACAGCCCTCTGAGAGAAGAAATTCCTCCTCATCTCCGACTTAAAAGGGCAACCCCTTATTCTGAAACTATGCCCCCTAGTTCTAGATTCCCCCACGAGGGGAAACATCCTCCCTGCATATACCCTATAAAGCCCCCTCAGAATCTTATATGTTTCAATAAGATCACCTCTCATTCTTCTAAACTCCAATGAGTATAGGCCCAACCTGCTCAACCTTTCTTCATAAGACAACCCTTTCATCTCATGAATCAACATAGTGAACCTTCTTTGAACTGCCTCCAATGCAAGTATATCCCTCCTTAAATAAGGAGACCAAAACTGCACGCAGTGCTCCAGATGTGGTCTCAGCAGCGCCCTGTAGAGTTGTAGCAAGACTTCCCTACTTTTATACTCCATCCCCTTTGCAATAAGGGCCAACGTTCCATTTGCCTTCCTAATTACTTGCTGTACCTGCATGCTAACTTTTTGTGTTTCATGTACGAGGACCCCCAGATCCCTCTGTACTGCAGCATTTTGTAGTCTCTCTCCATTTAAATAATAATTTGCTTTTTTATTCTTCCAACCAAAGTGGATAACCTCACATTTTCCCACATTATACTCCATCTGCCAAATTTTTGCCCACTCACTTAACCTGTTACGTGATCTTAGCTCACAACTAATGTCATCTCACAGGACACCGAACTTGTTGTTAAATCAACCTCCCGGTGTCAATAGCAAACCAAGTCTAAACACTGCCCATTTCTTGGCTATAACAAATTTCTAGCCCAACAGCGCAGAAATAGACCATTTGGCCCATCATGTCTATGCTGGCTCTCCTCTAGAGCAATCCAAAACTAATCCCATTGCCTTGTTCTCCCTTATAGGCCTGTAACTTCCTCTGCTTCAAATGTTTCTTTATTTTTCTCCTAAAAGATGCAGTGGTCTTTGCCTCAACTTTTCCTTGTGGCAACGCATTCCGTGCTCCAACAACCCTCTCCATTATGACATTTCTCCTAACCTCTCTCCTCACTTTCTGAGTGAAAATTTTAATGATGGTCCCTTGTAACTGATTCATAAACTAGAGTAAGTAGTCTTTCCCTACTCGGTCTATAATTTTAAAAACCTCCAAGAAATCTCCTCTTAGCCTTCACTGCTCCAATGGAAATCATCCCAGTATCTCAAATCTCGTAACCATAGCTCCCCATCCGTGGCATTATCCTGGTGAACCTACGCTGAAACTCTCAATGACTTTAATGTCCTTTCTATAATGGGCGCCCAAAACTGCACACAGTACTGTGACTGTGCCCTAACCAATTTTTTGTATAAATTGATCATTACTTTTTACTCTATGCCCTTATTTATTAAAATCCAAAATGTTATTGGCATTTTTAATTGCTTCATTTACCCGCACTCACAATTGCAGGGTCTGATGTATTTGAACCCCTAGATCGCTAAACGTCCATATCCTTCAGCAGCTTTCCAGCGACTGTATATTCCCATTCATTGGTTTTGCACCCAAAATGTATTACCTCACACTTCTCTGCATTAAATTGTATCTGCAACCTGTCAGCTCACTCTTCCTGCTCCGTCTATGCCCTCTTGTTGTTTCTCAAACCTCTAACTTTATATCAGCACATTTCAGTATCATTCTTCCGATGCCCAAGTCCCAATTTTTTATATACACTGAGAACAAAACTGGACCCAGCACTGGAGTAAATCACTTCCAACCCTTTCCAACACCCATTAATCCTAATCCTTTGACTCCTGTCCATCAATCATCTATCCATGCTGCTGCTACATTTCCCCTTAGACCTGAATCTTTCTAACAATACTCCTGTAGAAATCTTAACACAGTGAAGTAACTGATGAGATACTGTGCGTGTGTCATGGGTAATTTCCTGACTTTACAGACCTGGTTTCTCTCTTCCACCCTTCTTAAATAATAGAGTGACTTCAGCAAAGTTCCAGTTGAGCGGCATAATTCCTGAATCATGAGAGCTTTGAAAGATTATAACTAATGCTTCTGTAATTTCCTCACCTACCTCTTTTAATACTCTGGAGTGGAAACTGTAGCTTTTAAAAGCTCTGAATTAATTTGTCCGTGACTACACAAACCACTCCAGGTACAAGTATATTGTGTATCAGTAAAACAGGTTTATTAAGCATGAAACATCCAGTACAAAGAAGTAATAGTCGCAGTCTGTTCATCGAACCCCGGCGTTCCTTCCCAGTGACTGTGGCGCAGTCTCTTTAATAATCTTGCTGTGTTCTGTTGACTGAAGTTTCTTCTTCCTCTGGCTTCGCGCTGCCTTCAGTGTTCAATAGCTGTTCATTTATACCTTTTTTTCCTCCGGTTTGCCTACGTGGCAGTAACTAGCCCTCTGACACCTGGTAAATGTCCCTCCTCTTCTTGTCAGTCACCTTATGACCTTGTGAATCTCACTAGGCCTCTTTCTGTGCATAACAAGCTACCCTTATCAAAGAGTTTCACTTTACAGAACATTCTTGAGATGTTTTCTAAACAGTTTGTCTATTCTGCAGCTTCTTAAGTGAAGGCTGTCTCTAACTCCTATCTCTCTCCTCTAGCTCTTAATCTCTTTTCCATAACATTACCAAATTCCATGTCTCCGACAGTCTCTGGGTTTACTTAACACAACATTTTCTAACAGAGTTTAGTCAGGTTGACATAATTTCCCATCCTGCTTTGCTTCTCAGCCATTCACCATTTTATACAGGCTTTTTAGGTTTTTAACATACAATTTCACATTTTATAGTTATTTAATAATGGTTACAAAATCTTAACAATGTTTACTAAATCCTACAGGTACTCTCTATCCTACAAAACCATCAGGTCCTGGAGATTTATCTATCCTAAGTCCCATTATTTTCTCCATTATCATTTTTTAACTTATATTGAATCTAGTAAGTTCCTCCCCTTGATTTATTTTTAGTTGTCCTTCTATCACTGGTATTTTATCCTCTTCCTCTACTGTGAAAACAGATACAAAGTATTCTTTTAATAGATCTGCCATTACCTTGTTATGTATTACAGTTTCACCTGTGTCTGTCTTTAATGGGACCGCATCTCCCTTAGTCACCCTCTTACTCTTAATGGCCCAGGAATTGGAGTTCGATGGTTGCCGCGGGGGTAAGGATCCCCCGCGATATCGCACTCCGCGCCTACCTTTATGGTTCGGGCCCACACGAACTTCTGGTCCTGGGCCTCTCCCTGGTGCCGGCGCGCAGTGTGTGCGTGTCCCAGAGGCGCAGTTAATTCGATGCGACCTCTGGGATCACGTGGGCCAGTTAGAGCCAATGGCAGCACACCATCTTTCATTCATAGTTTTGACAGCAGGCTGTCAAAACTATGAATACAACAAGCCCCCAAAACAACAGCTAAACCTCAATTAAATTTTTTTTAAAAAGCCATCACATTAATAAAATAACTATAGTTAAATAAATTAACCACTTTAAACAAAAATTTAAATTTTTGAAAAAATTTAAATTCTTTTTAAAAGTTATAAAAATAAACTTACCTTTCTTTAAAGTCTCTAAAAAAGATAAACCTGTTGAAAAAAATTTAAAATAATACTTAATTAACTACTTACCTTGTTAAAAGGGGGTCTTACGCCTGCTTTCTTTATGTGTAAAATCTTCAACACTTACCTGCGCGTTCAAAGCTGAAAAAAAAAACTAATTGCGCTGCGTGCGCACAACCTGTAGCGTGCACGCGGTTCACTTAGGAACCGCCCCCTTTGCAATTCCAAAGTGCCGGTTTCCCGCGCATGCGCAGTGCATGCAGGAAACCGGCACTTCGGGACCTAATACGCGAGAGTACACAGTGCGTACTCTCCCGCATTAGGTCTAATTTTCGGGCCAATATATTTATAACAACTTATATCATTTATATTAATTGCAATTTTTTTATATTCGCTTTTTGCAGCTCTTAACATTTTCTTTGTGTCATAGAAACATAGAAGATAGGAGCAGGAGTTGGCCATTCGGCCCCTCGAGCCTAATCCACCATTCAATGCGATCATGGCTGATCATCCAAATTCAGTACCCTGTGACGTAATAAAGACTCACTACGCACTTGGTTGAACATAAAGCAAGGCTTTAATCGACTTGTAACAAAGCATGGAGGTCTAGTTAGCAGTCACTAGCTTCCTGTTTCCAGATTGTCTCTGCCCAAGGTGGGCCCACGCCCGAGTATTTATACTCCTCGGACGGCGCCCCAGCTAGCTGCCCAGTAGTACTTCCTGAGTTACTTCTTGTAGAAGTTGCGATTTATGACACCCTGTCCCTGCTTTCTCCCCATATCCCTTGATCCCCTTAGCCTTAAGAAATATATCTAACTCCTTCTTGAATATATTTAATGAATTGGACTCAACTGTCTTCTGTGGCAGAGAATTCCACAGGTTCACCACTCTCTGGGTGAAGAAATTCCTCCTCATCTCAGTCCTAAATGGCTTACCCCTTATCTTTAGACTGTGACCCCTGGTTCTGGACTCCCCCGCCATCGGGAACATCCTTCCTGCATCTAGTCTGTCTAGTCCTGTTAGAATTTTCTAAGTTTCAATGAGATCCCCTCTCATTCTTCTAAACTCTAGCGAATACAAGCCTAATCGACCCAATCTCTCCTCATACGTCATTCCTGCCATCCCAGGTATCAGTCTGGTGAATCTTCGCTGCACTCCCTCCATGGCAAGAACATCCTTCCTCAGATAAAGCGACCAAAACTGCACACAATACTCAAGGTGTGGTCTCACCAAGGCCCTGTACAACTGCAGCAAGACATCCTTGCTCCTGTATTCAAATCCTCTCGCTATGAAGGCCAACATACCATTTTCCTTCTTAACCGCCTGCTGCACCTGCATGCTTATCTTCAGTGACTGGTGCACAAGGACACCCAGGTCTCATTGCACTTCCCCTTTTCCCAATCTATTGCTGTTCAGATAATAATCTGCCTTCCTGTTTTTGCCACCAAAGTGGATAACCTCGCATTTATCCACATTATACTGCATCTGCCATGCATCTGCCCAATCACCCAACCTGTCCAAATCATACTGGAGTTTCTCTGCAGCCTCCTCACAGCACACACGCACACCCAGCTTTGTGTTGTCTGCAAACTTGGAGATATTACATCTAGTTCCCTCGTCTAGATCATTAATATATATTGTGAATAACTGGGGTCCTAGCACCGATCCCTGCGGTACCCCACTAGTCACTGCCTGCCACTCGGAAAAAGACCCGTTTATTCCAACTCTTTGCTTCCTGTCTGCCAACCAGTTTTCTATCCAACTCAGTACCTTACCCCCAATCCCATGTGCTTTAACTTTGCACGCTAATCTCTTATGCGGGAACTTATCGAAAGCCTTCTGAAAGTCCAAATACACCACATCCACTGGTTCTCCCTTATCTATTCTACCAGTTACATCCTCAAAAAATTCCAGTAGATTAGTCAAGCACGATTTACCTTTTGTAAATCCATGTTGACTTTGTCCGAACCTGTCACTGTTTTCCAAGTGCTCTGCTATTACATCTTTTATAATGGACTCTAGCATTTTCCCCACTACCGATGTCAGGCTTACCGGTCTATAATTCCCCGTTTTCTCTCTACCACCTTTTTTAAATAGTGGGGTTACATTAGCTACCCTCCAATCCATGGGAACTGTTCCAGAGTCTATAGAATTTTGGAAGATGACCAGCAATGCATCTACTATTTCTAGGGCCACTTCCTTAAGTACCCCAGGATGTAGATTATCTGGCCCTGGGGATTTATCGGCCTTCAATCCCGTCAATTTCCCTAACACCATGTGTTGTTTTCTATATTTCTCACTCCGCTGGATTATCACTTTACTTTGCATTTGTGTTAGACACTTCCTTTAGTTTTATACTGCGTCTTACCTCGTATGTTGCCCATGGTTGCTTGGCTGTACAAGTGGACCTTTGCTCTTCAGGGCTATGTATGGGTCTTGTATTGTACTAAATACTTCCTTGAATACCTCCCACTGTTTCTCTGCAGGTTTACCTGTTAACAGCTCAGCCCAGTTTAACGTGCTCAGCTTATGTCTCATTCCTTTGAACTCAGCCATACTTAAGTTTAAAACCTTGGTTTTTGTGTGATCTTTTTCCTTCTCAAACTTAATATCAAATTCAATCATGTTATGGGGCTGAATCTTTACCTTTCTGTGGGGTTGGGTTGCGGGAGGGCTGTGTAGCGGGTTGCTATCCCGGACGTTCTTTTAGCGCGCTCTGTAGTGTGTTTTTAACTAAAGTACTCCAATTGAATTAGTCATGCGGCTTTCCTGGCCAATTAAGTGGAGCGGGTCTGATGATGTCACGGATCACTCGACTTCATCTCACCTATTTAAAGGAGCATCGCATAGATGAGAGTTGAAGTTTGGTGGAGGTGCTGGAGAGGTTGGTGTGGGAGACAGTGGTCGGTGTCATGGAAGGAAGTGGTTTGATTCTAAGGGGGAAAAATTTGGTATCGCCCATTTTGGGGCGCTAATGTCGGCCGGGCGCAAAGTTTAGCGACCGGTGCTAATTATTGCCTCCGACTGCAAAATTCGCCTCTATCGTCCCTGGAGGTGATTTGAGCGTTAAATCAAAGCTACACACCTCTCTTAAGGCGCAAACGTCAGGGAGCGAGGCACTACCTCAGAATGCTACCAAAGCTCAGGCGATGCCAGTTACCATGGAAGCCAGACAGACTGGCGCCATCCAGTTCTTAAAGGGGAGGGGCCATCTTGCAGGCCAGCCACACCCTGCTCATTGCAGCCTTGAATCTCGGCCTGGAGAGACCTCAAAAGCAATTGTATTGGAAGCACTAATGGATAGGCCCAGGGAAAGAGCTCGGCACTTAGGAACCTCAATAGTGGTGCTGAGGACCAAAACTCCTTAGGACAGCGTTAAAACCAAAAATTATGCCGACAAGAAAAGGCAGGAAACACCCGCCTTTAAATAGCGCTCCCCCAGCCCCTTCCCGACATGAAAACGTTCCCCTCTACCTGTCGTTCCTAGCGGCAGGTGCTAAGGCAGGGGGCGCGACTCAATATCCGGTCCGGGGCGCTACCGGGTTGTTGCACGCTTGACTGACGTCACGATCTGCGGGCGCAGGAGATCGTGGCGGTTGTGTTTAGCGCCGCGATCTGCGGGCGCAGGAGATCGTGGCGGTTGTGTTTAGCGCCGCCGCAAAACGATTGGTCAACGGAAGGCGCTAACCAACCGAATTTTTCCCCCCAAATGTTTAAACATTTATAAAGAAAAATACAAGCTCAGCGGCCAAAGGCTGCGGCAAAATCCAATGATGCTTCCCTGGAAATCTTGCTCCAGGGAGTGAGAGCCCGCAGGGAGGTCCTCTTCCCTGGTGATGGGAGGAAGAGGCCAGCCGCAGAGACAAAGAGGGCACAGCTGGAGTTCACCGATGAAGTGAGCAGCAGGAGTGTTGTCACCAGGTTCTGGATTCAATGCAGGAAGAGATTTAATGACCTCATGAGGTCAGGAAAGGTGAGTACAGCGCCACATTAAACTGCATCCTGGTGTGCCTGTCACCCCCAACCCCATCATTCTGCCTTCCCAAGCCTACTCCTGCGCCTCACTCCTCGCACCAACCTACCTTTCAGGTGCACCCATCTCTCACTGTCTATGCACCTACTCACATCCCCATTTGACTATCCACCACTGACACTTATCCTCATCCTAATGCAATCATAGAATCATAGAAATTAATGCCACGGAAGGAGGCCATTTGGCAATGTCACACTACTCCCTCATAGTCACTCTCTACAGATGTAGCCCATCCATCCCTTACACTCATTCCATGACTCTCACTCAAAGTTCTCTTGCTTCCCTCCTTGCAGGAGAAGAGAGCCCAGAACACCCGGGAGAGGCAGAGAACCGGAGGTGGCCCTCCAATTACCACTCCATTGACGGGAGCAGAGGAGGAGGCGCTGGAAATAAGTAGAGTTGCGGAGCTGCTGGCGGTGGGAGACGGAGAGAGGGGGACCTCCCAGCTACCCGGTGACAGAATTAAATATCACACAGCCACATGGCATAAAGCAGTCACTCCTGGTGACTTGATGTCAGCAGCCAGTGAAATAAGATCCTGTGCATAATGGGAACTTAAAACATTATTATCAGAACAGCTTTATTTCATGTCTTTACTCTCCCACAGGTCCATCAAGTGCCCCCCACCCACTGTCCAGCCAGAGGAGGGAGGCGACTCCTCAGAGGAAGCTGCAGTCTCTGAGGGTGCACCGTCATATGACCCACACGCACCCAGCACCAGCGCAGGTACGCACACATCGGTGGGTTCTGTGAGAGAGAGAGTAGTGTTGTCACCTGGTGTCTCACAGATCACAAGTGAGCAAGAGCAGATGGTGTTGACAGGGACAGCAGTGGAGAGTCCTCGCCAGAGGGCGCAGGACGCTCCCAGCTCGGCTCAGCTGGATGCAGACACTGAGCCTCGGGGGCCGTTGACAAAGGGGATGATCTTGGAGGAGCAGCAAAAATGCGGGAGGCTCTGGCAGCTTTTCCAGCCACGATGTGCGCGATTGTAGGGAGAATGGAGGAGTCCATCTCCAACATGACCAGCACCATGTCACAGGCGATGGTGACGATGTGCTCTTCCATGGAAAGAGTGGACACCTGCATGGAGCAGCATACGGGCCAGTCAGACGAGAACATGCTTGCTGTGAACAACAGATTGCAGACTCTTATTGCAGGCTTATCCAGGAGGGATAGAAACTGAGGGCGCGATTTTGCCAGACCTGGGGAGATGGGTATGGAGGCGGGACTGCTGGGAAAATGGCAGAATCTGGGGGCGGGTGCCCATCCCGCCCCCAACCCGCCTCCATGCCATCTTGCCAGGAGGCGGGTAGCCGTCCCGCGCCGGGTCCCGTCTCCTTGGAGTCGGGAAGGGGATTACAGCCACTTAACTGCCTGTTAACAGGTAGTTAACAGGCAGATAAGAGGATTATCCCCATTTTACCCACAAAAGTGCGGGCTTCCCGAAGGCTCCGAACCCCGCCAGGGTCACCGAGGCGAGTAGTGGGTTTGCGGGGGTCGGAGGGGTCCAAAAGTGCGCTGTGGAGGTGAGTGATGGGTGCAAGTGTGGAGAGGTGAGTATCTGAGGTAAGTGGAAAGTGTTAGAAAAAGTGTACTTGTGAAGGAATAGCCAGGATTCAGAAAAATACACAATACTAAAAACAGATTTCTGAAATTATTAATAAATGACATACTGGGTTGAAAAGACATAAGCCTTAGCAGACACAGGCTGCAAACAGAATACAGGCTTATGAGATAAGATGGTTTGTTAACACAAAGCTGTGAACACAAGCTTTGATATGGGAATGGGATACTGACAAAGACAATGCCCTATTGAAGCAAACCATTGGGAGGTTCCTCTATGTCTAGAGTTTGGGAGAAAAACAATGGAATGACCCAAGTAAAGTGTTATAATCTAACACGTCGAACAGGTGCACAGAACATTAAAAAAACCAAGTGCCTTTGAAAAAATGACATCAAGTAAGAAATACCTGTCGTAAAATAGTTTTATGTTAAACTTAGAAACAGGAAACATGATTAAATATGCAACCAATTCAGATAGCTAGAAAACAAGTAAACACTGAGTTAAAGTGTTTTCAATTTACATATTGTAAATATAATACCTACAGAAGGCTTTGAAGAAATGACATCAAGTAAAAGAAACGCCTGCTGAACAAATAGTTTTAATGCTAAGCTTGAAAGATGGAGTCCCGAGGTCTGATAAAAACCAATTGAAGTAAATTAGAAATGCATGAAGATACTAGAGAAGTGTTCTTAATTTACAAGTTGTAAAAGGTACACAAACAAAACGACTTTGAAAAAATGACATCAATGGATGCACCAAGCAATTACATTGTTCTTGTATTGAACTTGGAATACCACGGCGTCACAACGTCTGATAAAGACCAGTTAAAGTAGTATTAGAATTGAATAGAAAGACTTCGATAAGAATGGCATCAAATAGAAACTATTGCTGTCATTGTGTTTATGATGGTTTGTGAAACATCTAAGGTAGAAACATAATTATGCATGCAATGGCTAAATTGACAGTAAAGACAGAAAGCATTCAACAGAGATATCAATAAAGAATAGAACAAAGTCAGCAAAGAATGATTTGATACAATTAAGCTTACATCAGCACGAATACTTCAAAGGATAAGCCACCTAAGAAAAGGTATAAAAATACGAGCTTTTCAGATGGAAAGTCAGAAGTCACTGGAAAGACAAGCGTTTCTCAACTTTACAGACATTCTCTGTAAGTTTTTAACTTTTGAGTCTCGGGTAACCAAGGTATTTGATTTTGGTGGATATTCTGGATTAAGAAATAAGTAGAAGTGTGGAAATGTAACGAAGTTAAGATTTGAGAATAAAGATCTGAGAATAAGATAATGTAAGCTATTTGTATTTTGAACGATTAAAGTTGCGATTGCCATAATAAATGTTAACTGAATGTTGGTTCTGTAATAAATCTATATATTTTTAGAATAGTCTCAAAGAGTATTTCTGTATCATCTTGCGAACTCAAATTCTGTACACTCAAAGGAGTTGCAGAATTCTGGGGGGTATTCCGGACCCTTATAATATCCAGAAGGTTACAGTCTAGTTAAACTTATTAAAAGTACTATCTGGAGGACGGTAACATCTTTAGACCATTTCTTTCCTTTAGGGAGAGGTAGTCTGACCTTTAGACCCAAATAAACGTCTTATAGGATCCGGCTACCGCAAACTTTAGTTGAAGGTAAACGTCTGGGGAATACGCCTGATCTGGGGTAGTCCGAAAGGGCTAGGACTTGTAATTATCCCTTCATACTTACCTTTGTTTCTTCCTGCAGGCTTCAGTCGGTGTGTATGCAGAGAGTCTCGCAGCTCCGCGGCAGAGATGACAGATGACCGTTGCATTCTCCAATGCAACAACCATCTAATTTCTGCAAAAGAAACAGGTTTGATGAGGTCTTGAATTCAAGAACTCATCAAACTACAGAGAATGTCAGTGTTTGACAGCTTCACAGAGCTGTCAAACAATAACAATTCATCTGTCCGTCATACGCTGGGCGGGCTTAACAAGGTCAATCAAGGGAAAATAGCATGGGTTGGCCACAAATCGATGGAGGCAGGACATCAACCCGCCAAGCAGCAGTCCTGCCTCCAATGCGCCCCCATTGGCAAAATCACCCCCCTAGAGTTGGCCATTCATCGCCCCACTGATGTGCAGCTCTTTGCTAGCAGGGAAGTGCGGGTGGGCCATGAAAGGGATGATGGTGAGAGGGGACATGGAAGTGGGGGCTCTTCTCAAAGCGCTCCCACTTCTCCCCCATTGCCTCCCCCTCAGTCAGAGCCCCACACGCTGCCTCGGATCCCAATGGTCGAGTCTTCCTCTGCACAGTGGCAGGAGGAGCAATCTTTGGCGGGGCCCTCACAGGCTCCAAAACCCAGAGGACTTCCGCCAAAAGTGTCTAAGCAGTCAGAGCAGGGACGTGAGCAGCCTGCTTCGACCTCTGCTAAAACCACAGAGGGTGCACCGCGTAGAAGTATCAGGAAAAGAAAAATGCCACAATTGTAGATGCACAAGGGGATGGACATGGGTGTGTTTCAAAATGTTCGACGGTTAAGTTTCAGTTGTATTGATGAGTCACATAAATTCATGTATTTGCACCACTTTCCGGTCTTGTCCAGTTTTGCCTGCTACCTGGGAAGTGGCCTTGTCACTTGGAGTGATTGGTAAGACATTACTTAACCTGAGCAATGGGTGTGTGTGTGACAGGAATGGTTTGGTCATTTTAGGACTGCTTTGTGGTTTTGTGAGGGGGGCGGGGGGGGACTTGTTTGAGCATCTGGGTGCCATATGGATGCACTGGTGCAACTTAACTAAATTGTGCCATTATGATTCTATCCCGGGCCTCCCGCGCAGCAATGTGCACCGCTGCTGGTGCCATCTGCACCTCGGGTTCCTCCTCCTCCTCCTCGTGTTCCTCCTGCTCCTCCTCCTCATCCTCCTCCAAAGAGGCTCTGTGCGCTGCACCTTGCTCCTCCTGCAGCTCCAATCCTCGCTGCTGTGCTATGTTGTGCAGTGCGCAGCATACGATGATCATTCTGGAGACCCTGGCTGGTGCGTACTGAAGGGCTCCTCCAGATCTGCCCAGGCATCTGAAGCGCATCTTCAGAATCCCGATTGCTTGCTCTATTAGACATCTGGTTGTGATGTGGCTTTGATTGTAGCGCTCCTCGGCGTCATTGCTTGGCCTCCTCAAGGATGTCATGAGCCACGTCTTCAGTGGTTAGCCCTTGTCTCCAAGCAGCCAGCCGGTAAGTCTGGTCGGAGATGCGAAGAGCTGAAGGAGGGTGGACTGGCGCAGGATGAAAGAGTCATGACAGTTCCCTGGGAATCTGGCACACACATGCATGATGATCTTTTTGTGGTTGCAGGCGAGCTGCACATTGAGGGAGTGGAAGCACATGCAGTTCACGAACACTCCTGGGTGATCTGGGGGTGCCTTGATGGACACATATGTGCAGTCGACGACACCTTGCACCTGTGGGAAGCCAGCCAGAGCTACAAAGCCGAGCGCCCACTCAGTCTGACTGGCTTCATCGGTGGCAAAGTGTACATAAGAGCCTGACTTGTGAAACATGGTATCGGTCACATGGGTGATACATCTGTGGGCGGCCGACTACGAGATCCTGGAAATGTCTGCTGCAGATCCCTGGAAGGAGCCTGAGGCGAAGAAGTTGAGGGTGGTGGTGACTTTGACAGCCACTGGTAAGGAATGTCCACCAGGTCCTCTGGGCAGCAGGTCTTCTTCCAGCAAGCTACAAATGTCTGCCACGACCTGGCGTGATAGCCTGAGCCTCCTGAGGTACTGCTGTTCAGTCATGTCCAGGAAACTCATCCTCTGCCTGTATACCCTGTGTTGGGGGTATCGCCTCAGTCGAGGTGCAACCCTGTGCTCGGCCCCTCTCTCGTGTGGAGCAGCAGGTCAGTGAGGAGAAGGCTGCTGCTGCCGGTGTTGCTGGTGTTGCTGGTGTTGTTGCTGCTGGGGCTCATCTTGGTCCGAATCTCAGGTCCAAAGTGAAATAGCATAAGTGACACCCATGCTGATCTGATAGATGCCAGTTAAAGTGGAGATCAGAGGCACAATCATCCAATGTAGTGCGAGTGACTTCCGAAGTTGCAGAAATCACCTGCAAACTCCTGAAGGCAAATTCTCTGCACCAACGATGTCAACAAGAGCCTTTCCCTTAGGCAAGGAAGCAGGTCTGAGGTGTGAGTATTTATGTGATTATTTCAACAGTCAATTGTTCAACTCACACAATGGCCGCTCAGCTCTCACCTTGCTTTGACAGGCGAGTTTCGGGAAGCCCGTGAATCTCATGCACACCCAGTAAAAGCTGCAACGTTACGTTAAAAAGCCCGTTAATACTCTGTTAACAAGCTCTTAAATATTTGAATTAGGTCGCCCGCCTCTCCCAAGCCGGTCTCTGGCGCGCTGGGAAACGCGTCAGAGTTAAAGGTGGAAGTCGGCGGGGTGAAGGCGGCTTCCCGACACGCTGTCAATTTCAACGCTTTTAACAGGCTACCCGCTCGCAAACCTGCACTCATCTCAAAGGGAAAATTCCAGCCATGGTCACTGTTTGCAAGATGTTCCCTTACTGTCATATTATTGATTAATTCTGGCTCGTTACTCTTTACGAAGTAGTGGGTTAGGGTGTGATACAGATATGGTCAGTGGTCAGGGACAGGAGGGTGTGACTGTGAGTCAGGCAGGTAAGGGGACCCCAGGTGCAGTCCTGAAGGAGCCTCGGCCTTTGCCCTTGTCCAACAGGTATGAGGTTCTTGCTGCCTGTGTGGATGAGGGCAACGCCTGCAGGGTGGAAGAGCAAACTGACCACGGCAGCGTAATACAGGAGGCCATTCAAGTGTGGGGAGTGAAAAGGAATGTGGCAGTCATAGGGGACAGCGTAATCAGGGGGATAGATACTGTTCTCTGCAGCTGCGAGCGGGAGTTCCGAAGGTTGTGTTGCTTGCCCGGTGCCAGGGTTAAGGACATCTCGGAGAAAAACTTGGAGTGGGAGGAGGAGGATCCAGTTGTGAATTTGAGGAGCTAGGGTCCAAATTAAAATGCAGAACCTCACAGGTGATAATCTCCGGATTGTTACCTGAGCCACGCACAAATTGGCATAGGGTTAAACAGATTAGGAGGTCAAATGTGTGGCTGAAAGAGTGGTGTGGGAGGCAGGGGTTTTGATTCATGGGACACTGGCACCAACTCGAGGGAACAAGGGAGCTGTTCCATTGGGACGGGCTCCACTTAAACATGGCTGGAACCAGTGTCCTGGTGAATCGAATAACTAGGGCGATACATAGGGCTTTATACTAATGAAAGGAGGGTGGGAGGATTCAGGAAAGGCTAAATTCGAAAGCAGTAAAAGAAAAGTGAAGGCTGTGGAGCAGAATAGCAATTTGGGTAAAAATAAGTAGATTGTGTCAGGAGGGACAGAGAGCTTAATAACGGTAATCGGGCACTAGTGACTAAGGTGACATCAGGCAAAAATAGATAAAAGTTAAAGCTAAAGAACAGAAGAACAGAGGAAATAGGAGCAGGAGTCGGCCATCTGGCATCTCGAGCCTGCTCCGCCATTCAATAAAATCATGGCTGATCTTCGACATCAACTCCACTTTCCTGCACTATCCCCATATCCCTTTATTCCCTTAATATCCAAAAATCTATCGATCTCTCTCTTGAATATACTCAATGACTGAGCCTCCACAGCCCTCTGGGGTAGAGAATTCCAAAGATTCACCACCCTCTGAGTGAAGAAATTTCTCCTCGTCTCAGTCCTAAATAGCCAACCCCTTATTCTGAGACTGTGACCCCTGGTTCTAGACTCCCCAGCCAGGGGAAACATCCTCCCTGCATCTACCCTGTCAAGCCCTGTAAGAATTTTGTATGTTTCAATGAAGTCACCTCTCATTCTTCTAAACTCTGGAGAATATAGGCCTAGTCTACTCAATCTCTCCTCATAGGACAATCCCCCCATCCCAGGAATCAGTCTGGTGAACCTTCATTGCACTCCCTCTATGGCAAGTATATCCTTCCTTCGATATGGAGACCAAAACTGTACACAATACTCCAGGTGTGGTCTCACCAGAGCCCTATATAATTGCAGTAAGACGTCTTTACTCTTATACTCAAATCCTCTTGTAATAAAGGCTAAAATACCTTTTGCTTTCCTAATTCTTGCTGTACTTGCATGTTAACTTTCAGTGATTCGTGTACAAGGACACCCAGGTCCCTCTGAACACCAACATTTCCCAATCTCTCACCATTTAAAAAATACTCTGCTTTTCTATTTTTCCTACCAAAGTGGATAACTTCACATTTCTCCATGTTATATTCCATTTGCTATGTTCTTGACCACTCACGTAGCCTGTCTAAGCCTCTTGAAGCCTCTTTGCATCCTCCTCACAACTTACATTCCCATCCAGCTTTGTATCATCAGCAAACTTGGATATATTACGTTTGGTCCCCTCATCCAAATCATTGATATAGATTGTGAATAGCTGAGGCCCAAGCACTGATCCTTGCGGTACCCCACTAGTTACAGGCTGCCAACCTGAAAATGACCCGTTTATTCCTACTCTCTGTTTTCTGTCCGTTAACCAATCCTCAATCCATGCTAGTATATTACCCCCAATCCCATGATTTTGTTTAGTATCCTCTTGTGTGGCACTATAAAGGCATTGGGCTGGATTTTGTCATTGGGGGCGGGCTGGGGGGTGTCAGGTGGTCGGTGTGTCAGGATCCCGACTCCGATGTGAGGCGGGACAAAAGTGCGATTTTGCCCTAATTGGGCACTTGATTTCCAGCGTGTGGGAACCCCAGGCCCAATGAGTCTTTTCATACAGAAACTCACCTCCAATGATGTCATCTATGCAGCTGGATTTAAGGCCTGCAAGCAGCCTTGCTTCTTTTTCAGCCTGTCAACTTTGTGACCATTGTTCTGAGTGATTCCTTCTGCAAGTATTTCCAGCACGAGACCAAAGTGTGCACCCAGATTCGGTGAGGCCTCCCTCCAAGCTCTGGTGGAGGGAGCAAGAGCAAACAAGGAAGTGCTCTTTCCTTCCTCAGGGAGGAAAAAGCCTCCACAACAGACCAAAGCTGTGTGGCTGCAAGTGGCACAGGAGGTCAATGCTATTTCGATGTGCAGCAGAACCTGGCTGCAGTGCAGAAAGAGGTTTCATGACCTTCTCCGCACAGGAAAAGTGAGTATTACATTCCCATCACCCTCAATCTGATCCCCATTGCCTCACATCACCAGCACTCTGCTTTGTCAAGCTCTTCCTGCACATCCCACTTCACCCTTACATCCCTGCATCCTTACCCATTCCCTCTCTCTCTATGTTAACATTCACTGAACTATTCGACTATGCAGCCCTCACACTCCCTATCACGGTGATGCAATAACAATGAGGGGACTAAATGTAACATATCCAAATTTGCTGATGATACAAAGCTTGGTGGCAGTGTCAGTTGTGAAAAGGATGTGAAGAGGCTTCAAGGGGATCTCAACAGGCTCAGTGAGTGGGCAAGAACATGGCAGATGGAATATAATGTCGATAAATGTGAAGTTATCCACTTTGTTAGAAAAAACAGAAAGGCAGAGTATTTCCAAAATCGTGAAAGATTGGGGAATGAGGATGCTCAAAGGGACCTGGGTGTCCTTGTACATGAGTCACTGAAAGTGAATGTGCAGGTGCAGCAAGCCATTAGGAAGGGAAATGGTATGCTGGCCTTCATTACAAGAGGATTTGAGTACAGGAGTAAAGAAGTCTTACTCCAATTATATTGGGCCTTGGTGAGACCACACCTGGAGTACTGTGTACAATTTTGGTCTCCTTACCTAAGGAAGGATATACTTGCCATAGAGGGAGTGCAACGAAGGTTCACGAGATTGATTCCTGGGATGGCAGGACTGTCGTATGAGAAGAGATTGAGTAAACTAGGCCTGTATTCTCTTGAATTCAGAAGAATGAGAGGGGATCTCAATGAAGCATACAAAATTATTACAGGGCTTGATAGGGTGGATGCTGGGAGAATGTTTCCCTTGGTTGGGGAGTCTAGAACCAGGGGCTACAGCCTCAGGATAAAGGGGAGGCCATTCAGGACTGAGATAAGAAGAAATTTCTTCACACAGAGGGTGGTGAATCTTTGGAATTCTCTACCCCAGAGGGCTGTGGAGGCTCAGTCATTGGGTATATTCAAAACAGAAGTCGATAGATTTCTGATTAGTAAGGGCATCAAGGGATATGGCGATAGGGCCGGTGAATGGAGTTGAGGCAGAAGATCAGCCATGATCTCATTGAATGGCGGAGCAGGCTCGAAGGGCCGAATGGCCTACTCCTGCTCCTATTTCTTATGTTCTTATGTTCTTACAACAACTTACAACACACAGGGAGGGCCCTTGGTCTTGGCACCTCACTCCATCTTTGTCTCCTTCTAAGCATCTATGCTATGGATTCTCTACACTCACTCCTTCATTCTCACTCAAACTCCACTTGTGTCCCTCATTGCAGGAAAAGAGAGCCCACAATAAGAGGGAAAGGGCGAGATCAGGAGGAGGGCCGCCCTCAATTGCCCAGCTCACCAATGCAGAGGAGGCGGCCCTGGAGATCGTGGGAGTGGAGGAGGATGCACAAGTTGGGGACAGGCAGACAGAGAAAGAGAGACAGGCTGCGAGATTCTCAGCTCAGCTCAGCTCGGTGCTGTGTGAACGGGTGAGTATGTGAGTGAGTCTGCAGCTTCTGTCTCTCTCTCTGTCTCTCTGTCTCTCTCTCCCTGCATTGCCTGCCTGCATTCTCCATTTTGAAAAGTCTGCGGCGGGCCGGGAGTGGGGGGTGGGGGGGGGGGGGGGTAGCAGGCAGAGGCAGAGGCAGGGAGGCAGGGAGGGTGAAAAACAGGCCATCCGATCAAGACGGGCGCATCACAGCAAGCTGGTGACAGAATAGTTTTGCATCTCTCTCATTGACATTGAATGAGTGACTGATAATGATTCTGATGCTCTAACAGATTGACTTATGATCATCTGCACAATTCAATGTGCATGCAACCGTTATCTCACATCTCTAACTCTTTCCTTTACTCCCCTACAGGACCATCGAGAGCCCACGTCCCCACTGTCCAGGAGGAACAGCCGGAGCCTGAGGACTCCTCAGAGGAAGCTGCAACCTACAAATGATCATCGGTGAAAACTCCTTTTTATTGGTGGAGCTGCAGCTGTTAGTAAGCAATCCACTTGTGAGGCCGCCAGGATTAACTGGTGTGTTCCAGAGGAGACGTGCAGCATGGGGGAAATGTCTTAAATTCAGAAAGGCCTCTCAAAATGGGATTATAGAGGCAATTAACTGGTTGTTAAGGGCCTTAAGGGCCTATCCCGCCTCTTGGAGGCGGGATGGAAACGGGGTCTGAAACCACGAATGTGGGAAAATTGCTCGGAGGCGGGCTGAAGGCGGGATCGGAGCGCCCGCCATATTTTGCAATTTTTACAACTCACACGCCTCCAAACCCGCCTCCTCGGGCCTGGTAAAATCAAGCCCATTATATCTAAATGCGCAAAGCATTCACAACAAAATAGATGAATGAATAGCACAGATAGAAATAAATGGGTTTGATTTAATAGCCATTACGGCAACATGGTTGCAGAGTGACCAATTTTGGGAACTAAATATTCCAGGATACTTGACTTTTAGAAGAGACAGGCAGAATGGAAAAGGAGGAGGGGTAGCCTTGATAATAAAGGATGGGATAGTAAACAAATAGTACTGAAGAAATTAATGGGACTAAAACCCAACAAATGCCCTGGACCTGATGGTCTACATCTTAGGGTTCTAAAAGAGGAGGCTACAGAGATGGTGGATGCATTGGCTTTTATCTTCCGGAACGGTCCCCACAGATTGGAAAGTTAGAAAATGTAACCCTGCTATTCAAGAAAGAAGGGAGAGAGAAAACAGTGAACTAGATGGGAAAATGCTAGCATCTATTATTAGGGACGTGGTAACAGGGCACTTAGGAAATCAGAATATGATTGGGCAGAGTCAACACAGATTTATGAAAGGGAAATCATGTTTGACAAATCTATTAGAGTTTTTGAGGTTGTAACTAGCAGGGTAGATAAGAGAAAACTAGTGGATGTGGTGTATTTGGATTTTCAGAAGGCATTCGATAAGGTGCCACACAAGAGGTTATTATACAAAATTAGGGCTCAAGGGACTGGGATAATATATTAGCACAGGTTGAGGATTGGTTAACAACAACAACAAAAACAACTTTTATTCATATAGTGCCTTTAATGTAGTAAAACGTCCCAAGGTGTTGCACAGGAGTATTTTAAGACAAAAAATTTGACACCGATCTACATAAGGATAAATTAGGGCAGGTGACCAAAAGCTTGGTCAAAGAGGTAGGTTTTAAGGAGCGTCTTAAAGCAGGAAAGAGAGGTAGAGAGGCGGAGAGGTTTAGGCTGGGAATTCCAGAGCTTAGGGCCTAGGCAATAGAAGGCACGGCCGCCAAAGGTTGAGCGATTATAATCAGGGATGCTCAAGAGGGCAGAATTAGAGGAGCGCAGATATCTCGGGGGGTAGTGGGGCTGAAGGAGATTACAGAGATAGGAAGGGGTGAGGTCATGGAGGGATTTGAAAACAAGGATGAGAATTTTGAAATTGAGGCGCTGCTTAACCGGGAACAATGTAGGTCAGCAAGCACAGGGGTGATGGGTGAACGGGACTTGCTGCGAGTTAGGACACGGGCAGCCAAGTTCTGGATGACCTCAAGTTTACGTAGGGTGGAATGTGGGAGGCCAGCCAGGAGTGCGTTGGAATAGTCAAGTCTAGAGGTAACAAAGGCATGGCTGAGGGTTTCAGCAGTGGATGAGCTGAGGCAAGGGCGGAGACAGGCGATGTTACGGAGGTGGAAGTAGGCGGTCTTTGTTATGCTGCGGATATGTGATCGAAAGCTCATTTCAGGGTCAAATATGACACCAAGGTTGCGAACAGTGTGGTTCAGCCTCAGACAGATGGAGTCAGTGGCTAGGGAACGGAGTTTGTGGCGGGGACCGAACACAATGGCTTCGGTCTTCTCAATATTTAATTGGAGAACATTTTTGCTCATCCAGAACTGTATGTCGGACAAGTAGTCTGACATATTTAGAGACCGTGGAGGGGTCGAGAGAAGAGGTAGTGAGGTAGAGCGGGGTGTCGCCAGTGTACATGTGGAAACTGAAGCTGTGTTTTCGGATGATGTCACCAAGGGGCAACAGGTGGATGAGAAATAGGAGGGGGGCCAAGGATAGATCCTTGGGGACACCAGAGGTAACAATGTGGGAGTGGGAAGAGAAGCCATTGCAGGTGATTCTCTGGTTACGAATAGATAGATAAGAATGGAACCAGGTGAGTGCAGTCCCACCCAGCTGGACGACGGTGGAGAGACGTTGGAGAAGGATGGAGTGGTCAACCGTGTCAAAGGCTGCAGACAAGTCAAGAAGGACGAGGAGAGATAGTTTACCATTGTCACAGTCACAAGGGATGTCATTTGTGACTTTGATGAGAGCCGTTTCGTTACTGTGGCAAGGGCGGAAATCTGATTGGAGGGATTCAAACATGGAATTGCGGGAAAGATGGGCACGGATTTGGGAGGTGATAACACGTTCAAGGACTTTGGAGAGGAAAGGGAGGTTGGAGATGGGGTGGTAGTTTGCAAGGACGGAGGGATCAAGGTTTTGTTTTGAGGAGAGGGGTGATGACGGCAGATTTGAGGGAGAGGGGGACAGTACCTGAGGAGAGAGAACTGTTAACAATATCAGCTAACATGGGAGCCAGAAAAGGAAGTTGGGTGGTCAGCAGTTTAACGGACAGAAAACAGAGAGTAGGAATAAACGGGTCATTTTCGGGTTGGCAGGCTGTAACTAGTGGGGTACCACAAGGATCAGTGCTTGAACCTCAGCTTTTTACAATCTACAGGAAACTCTTCCGTATCCGGCACCGACGGAACCGGGATGGTGCCGGTTGATTAAAAATTCCGGATAACGGAGAGGTATATCTACCGAGGCTATTTTTAACAAACAAAATTAAAAAATCAAGAAATGTGCAGTATAATTGGGTACTCCCCTATAGAATGTTGTGTTAAATGGACTCGGACTTGGCAACATTTCCGGTTATTGAGGTGTTCGGATCGGAAGAGACTTCCCACAGCGCCAAGAAACCGAGTAGTGGCAGTTTGGAGAACTACCCCCACTGACTAACTCGGCCACCGCGGGGGACTCGGACTCGGACTCGGCAACATTTCCGGTTATTGAGGTGTTGTTTTCGGAGTATGAATTTTGCCGGTTATTAGAGAATTCCGGATATTTAGGTGGCGTTTAAACGAGAGTTTCCTGTATATCAATGAGTTAGATGAGGGGACCGAGTGTAATGTATCGAAGTTTGCTGATGATACAAAGCTAGTTGGGAAAGTAAGCTGTGAGGAGGACGCAAAGAGGCTGCAAAGGGATATAGACAGGTTAAGTAAGTGGGCAAGAATGTGGTAGATGGAATATAATGTGGAGAAATGTGAAGTTATCCACTTCGGTAGGAAAAATAGACAAGCAGAATATATTTTAAAAGGTGAGAGACTGGGAAATGTTGGAATTCAGAGAGACCTGGGTGTCCTTGTACACGAAAGTTAACCTGCAGGTACAGCGGGCAATTAGGAAAGCAAATGGTATTTTGGCCTTTATTACAAGAGGATTGGAGTGGAAGAGTAAATTATATAGGGCTTGGTTGAGACTACACCTGGAGTACTGTGTACAGTTTTGGTCTCCTTACCTAAAGAAGAATACTTGCCTTAGAGAGGGTGCAATGAAGTTTCACCAGACTGATTCCTGGGATGGGGGGATTGTCCTATGAGGAGAGATTGAGTAGACTAGGCCTATATGCCCTAGACTTTAGAAGAATGAGAGGTGACCTCATTGAAACATACAAAATGCTTAAGGGGCTTGACAGGGTAGATGCAGGGAGGATGTTTCCCCTGGCTGGGGAGTCTAGAACCAGGGGTCACGGTCTCAGAATAAGGGGCCGGTCATTTAGGACTGAGATGAGACGAAATTTCTTCCCTCAAAGGATTGAAAATCTTTGGAATTCTCTCCCCCAGAGGGCTGTGGAGGCTCAGTCGTTGAGTATATTCAAGACAGAGATCGATAGATTTTTGGATATTAAGGGAATCAAAGGATATGGTGATAGGGCGGGAAAGTGGAGTTGAGGTAGAAGATTAGCCATGATTTTATTGAATGGCGGAGCAGGCTTGAAGAGCAGACTGGCCTAATCCAGCTCCTGTTTCTTATGTTCTTATGTTTTAACTATACTATGGCCTGTTCCCTTATCGGGTCTAAAACATAGTGGCGGGATTTCCGAGCGAGGCAGGTGGAGTTTTAACTCCACAGCATGCGTCCTTTTTTTAAAAGGTAACCCGCCAGGAAGCCAGCCTGATTGGCAGGCTCGGCTCTCTGTTGGACGGGGAGCACTCCAGAGGACACCACAGGAGCAGGGAGGGAGCCTGCAGCTGCTAGTGGGAGTGTGGATGGGGGTCCCATCCCGGGGGGGGGGGGAGTGGGTGTCCGAATCCGGGGGGATCTGATGGGGGGGGCGTGGTGCAAAGCCAGGGAAGCAGGTAAGCTTGGTGGGCCGGGGGAATCACTCCTGCTCCTCCTGGCCCACAAGCAGTGCTGATGGGGCACTTACCTTCTCCTCGAAACTGTCCTTGCCTCCCTTGAGCTGTCAGGTTTCCCAAGGCCCAGGAAACCCAGCCGGCCAGGGTTAAACCTGTTAAATAGGTTAAATGTGAAGCTCGCAGCCTCATTAAATTATTTAAATGGCCAACCCGCCTCCTAGGAGTGGGTTGGCTGCCCGCCCCTTCTCCCGCCTCCGTTCACCCGACCTGAACCCACCCATTTTTGGGGGTTAAAATTACCCCCAATGTCTCAGAAAACTGTCCTGCATACACTCTGGAAATTCATTGTCTTGACGACTTGAGCTGCTTTGCTTCTCCCAGTCTATGTGAAAATTAAAATCTCCCATTATAGCCACTTTGCCTTTGCTACCTGTCTCTCTCCGTGTTTATGCATCCCACAACTGCATCACTGCTGCAAGAAGGTGTGTAGACCACTCTCACCAGAGTCTTGCATCCTTTGCTGTTTCTTCATTCTACACACACAACGGGCGCGATCTTGCCAGCCCTGGGGAGGCGGGTTTGGAGGCGGGACTGCTGGGAAAATGGCAGAATTTGAGGGCAGGTGCCCAACCCGCCCCCAACCCACCTCCGTGCCATCTTGCCAGGAGGCGGGTAGCCGTCCCGCGCCGGGTCCCGTCTCCTTGGAGGCAGGAAGGGGATTACAGCCACTTAACTGCCTGTTAACAGATAAGAGGATTATCCCCATTTTGCCCACACAAGTGCAGGCTTCCCGAAGGCTCCGAACCCCGCCAGGGTCACCGAGGCGAGCAGTGGGTCTGCGGAGGTCGGAGAGGTGCAAAAGTGCGCTGTGAAGGTAAGTGATGGGTGCAAGTGTGGAGAGGTAAGTATGTGAGGTGAGTGGAAAGTGTTAGAAAAAGTGTACTTACCTTTGTTTCTTCCTGCAGGCTTCAATCGGTGGGTATGCGGAGAGTCTCGCACCTCCGCGGCAGAGATGACAGATGGCCGTTGCATTCTCCAATGCAACAACCATCTAATTTCTGCAAAAGAAAGAGGTTTGATGAGTCCTGAATTCAAGAACTCATCAAACTACAGAGAATGTCAGTGTTTGACAGCTTCACAGAGCTGTCAAACGATGACAATTCATCTGTCAAAAATTTTTGACAGATGAAACGTCATACGCTGACGTTCTCTGTAATCGGCTTTCCCTTAATTGGCCTGCTAGGCCCGCTGGGCGGGCTTAACAAGGTCAATCAAGGGAAAATAGCGTGGGTTGGGCAGAAGTTGATGGAGGCGGGTCTGAAACCCGACAACTAGGAGTCCCGCCTCCAAAAGCTCCCCATTGGCAAAATCCAGCCCAATGTTTCCACTGCCTGCTCCCCTTACTGATATCCTTTCTTGCAACTGCTGTGCTGCAGAAAAAATGCCAACAGGAACTTTTATGTTGGAAAATTGCAGCTGACATCAAACATGCGGTATATTCCCTCTCAGTGCAATCACTGATACAAACTCGCTGACTCACATTGTTCTGGGTGTGTAGGGGACCCACTTGTCTTGGGTGTTAGGAGTTGCCCATGGGATTGATTGGCTCTGCTCATGCCCGGAGCCTATGTAAGTTAGGAATGATGGTGCAGCACGCCAAAACAGAGACTGAAATATAAACATTGCTGAAGAAACAGCAGAGGGAGAGAAACAGCAGGGGAAGAGCTGGGCCCCACAACCCAGGAGGGCTCGGTCTGTGCTCTGACCTGAATTCAGCTGGGACATTCATGGGCGAGCAAGTGTTCCCATTCCTGATAGCTCTCCAGTGGAGCTCGCTGGAAGCTACACGTATGTGGGTGTCGGATGAGCACCGATTTGGACCGGGCTTTGCAGCCTCTATTCTCAAGCAGCTTGTCAACACCCACTGCCCTCATCGTAGGACACGAAGAATGTCCCAGAGGGCATCTGTGGAACTGTATCCCAACATGGGACACCTTCAGGAGAGGAGGGAACTGTATCCCAACATGGGACACCTTCAGGAGAGGAGGGAACTGTATCCCAACATGGGACACCTTCAGGAGAGGAGGGTACTGTATCCCAACATGGGACACCTTCAGGAGAGGGGGGAACTGTATCCCAACATGGGACGCCTTCAGGAGAGGAGGGAACTGTATCCCAACATGGGACACCTTCAGGAGAGGAGCAAAGAATATTGAAAATTATTGTTTTTATAAATCCTATTTTATGTAAAGTGCAGCATTCGAGAGACTTCCTATATTTCCTACACAATTATTACAGCAATATTCATTCCTTCTTAAGTAGTCTTGCTATGTTGATGGCAGACTGCAACAGGCGGTATTTTAAATCTTTTACACACCCATACCGCAACCAAGACTACCCCCTCGCCCCATACCGGCCAACAGATACCCTTCCCAACACAAATTCCGTACTCCTCTCTAAACACACTCCCCCCCAACACACCCCCCCAACTCCCCCCCGCCAACACACAACCCCCCCAACTCCCCCCGCCAACACACACCACCCCCCCCAACTCACAACCCCCCCAACACACACCCCCCAACACACCCCCCACCCCCACAACCACCCCCCCCGCCAACACACACCGCCCCCAATACACAACCCCCCAACTCACACACCCCCAACACACCCCCCCACAACTCCCCCCCACCAACACACACTGCCCCCCAACACACCCCCCAACACACAACCCCCAACACACCCCCCGCCCCCACAACCCCCAACACACCCCCCCCACACACACCCCCAACACACAACCCCCAACACACCCCCCGCCCCCACAACCCCCAACACACCCCCCCCACACACACCCCCAACACACAACCCTCAACACACCCCCCGCCCCCACAAACCCCCCCCCAACACACCCCCCCAACACACAACCCCCAACACACAGCCCGCCCCAACACACACCCCCAACCCCCCCACCAACACACACCCCCACCAACACACCCCCCCCCACACACACCCCCAACACACACCGCCCCAACACACACCCCCAACACCCCCCCAACCCACCCCCGCCCTAACACACCTCCCACCCCCACACCCCCCCAACACACAACCCCCCCAAACACACCCCCCAACACACAGCCCCCACACCTCCCGCCAGCACACACACCCCTACAACCCAACACTCCTATAACACTCTCACCACACACCCCTACCAACACACACACCTCCCAACACACACCTCCAACCACACAAACTCCAACACACACATTGCTCTGCACACACCCCTGCTGACAAGCACACTCCCAAACACACACACCTCCCTCCTGAATTCGCCCTCCCACATCTCCCCACCACACACACCCACAGAAAACCTGTGGTTAAACCCAGTATGACATCACAATCTCATTAGCACATCATGTAAGTGCCCTCGATCCGGTTTCCTGGTCTGCTTTCAATCCGTTGTCACTGTCTGCCCTCGCTCCGGAGTGTCACTGTCTGCCCTCGCTCACCCCGGTGTCACTGTCTGCCCTCGCTCCGGTGTCACTGTCTGCCCATGATCTGTCCGTCCTGAGCCCACTTTACCTGCCTGCCCTCGACGTGCTTTAACTGTCTTCATTTAAAGCCCACCAACCTGAACAAAAGGTAAGCATTTTGTGATATGCAAATGACCAGAACTGTTCCGTCAGTCTATCATTGGTCCTTTATTCAAAACATAATTCAAAGATTCGACACCAGAACCAATCGTATTGGATTCCGTGGACTATTTAAGTTGATTGTCTGCCAGAATCCATTCGGTTAACTGACGTTCAGGTAGGTTGAGCTTATAACTGCTGGGTGTGTGCCATTTCATTATTTAGATTCAGTATTTGCTGATGTACTCTGTCTAGTTTATTCTACAGCCTAGTGTTTATGCTTATATAAAAGGGGAACCACTAGGTAATAAACATTCTGAATTTGTGTCTAAAAGTTATTTAAATGCTAATGCCTCAGTGACCAGTGTGGTACTGAGGTAAACAGAACAGGAGGATCCCATATTTAGTTCCTGGTCCCTGCTGAATTGGCTGGTGTTAGCTAGGATGGCAGTAGAACTGGTATCATTGCCCAAGAGTGAAATCATCAACAGGGGCCCAACTCCCTGCTCCTGATTGCTATCCCTGTTTGAGTGTGTGTGTGGGTGTGTGTGTGTGTGTGCGTCTGTGTGTGTGGGTGTGTATGCGGGTGTGTACATCTGTGTATGTGTGTGTGAGTGTGTGTGTGTGTGGGAGTGTGTGTACATCTGTGTGTGTGTGTATATCTGTGTGTGTGTGGGGGGGGGGTTGTGTGTGTGGGTGTGTGAGTGTATACATTTGTGTGTGTCTACATGCATGAGTGTGCTGTGTGTGTGTGAGTATGTGTGGGTGTGCATGTATGTGTGTGAGTGTGTAAGGATGTGGGTACGTGTATGTGTGTGAGTGTGTGGGTGTGTGTACGTGTGTGAGTGTGTACATCTGTGTGAGTGTGTACATATGTATGCAATGAGAAAGGGTTCATTAATAACCTTGTAGTAAAGGGGCCTTTAGGGAAGAGTGACCATAATATGATAGAATTTTATATTGAGTTTAAAAGTAAATCCGAAACTAGGGTCTTAAATCTAAACAAAGCAAACTACGTAGGTATGAGGGACGAGTTGGCTAAGGTAGATTGGGAAACTACATTAAAAGGTAAGACGGTAGAGAATCAATGGCTAACATTTAAAGAATTAATACATAATTTACAACAAATATACATTCCTTTAAGGAAAAGTGGTCCAACCGTGGCTAACAAGAGAAGTTAAAGACAGTATTAGATCAAAGGAAGAGGCTTATAATGTTGCCAAAAAGAATAGTAAGCCTGAGGATTGGGAGGATTTTAGAATTCAGCAAAGGAGGACCAAAAAATTGATGAAGAAAGGGAAATTAGAATATGAGAGTAAACCAGCAAAAGACATAAAAAAAGATTGTATAAGCTTCTATAGGTATGTAAAAAGGAAAAAATTAGTGAAAGTAAATGTGGGTCCCTTACAGGCTGAGACAGGAGAAATTATAATGGGAAATAAGGAAATGGCAGAGAAATTAAACAAATACTTAAAGGGCTGGATTTTGTCTTGGGGTCGGGTTGGGGTCGTGTTACCCGCATTTCATGTTGCCCCCCCCGACTCCAGATTAATGTGGATGAATGATGCAATTTTCACTTAATTGGGCAATTGAGTTCCAGCATGTGGGAACCCATGAACCAATTCGTGGTTTCAGTCTGAAAGTCGCCTCTGATGATGTCATCATTGCAGGGACCATCATTGCAGAGACTGCCTGGTCTCAGAGATTGCCTGGCCTTTGCTGTGAGAGGACCTGGATGCAAAATGAGCAGCATCAGAGAGAGAGAGAGAGAGAGAGAGAGAGAAAATTTTTTGCAACCAAGTCCTTCCAGGCAGTCTCTGAAGACATTCAATGCAGCAGCATCAGAGGCGACTTTCAGACCTAATACTACTACTAGCTTCATCACAATACTACTACTACCTTCATCACATCTCCGTTGTAATAGTGGACCTGCAGCTGATAGTCAGCTATCCACTTGTGCTCCCGCCAGGTTTCACTGGCGTGTTTCACATCAGGTGTACTTCACGTGGGAAAAGGGTTAAACTAGCTAAAACGTTTCAAAATTGCATTACAGAGCCAATTTAGGGCTTGTTAAGGGCTTTAATGGCCTCTCCCGCCTCTTGGAGGTGGGACGGAGTCGGGAACCCCGCGACCGATTTTGTCAAAATTGCGTGGAGGCGGAATGGAGTCGGGATGGGGTCGGGACCCCCGAATCTGCAACTTTAACCCCCCACAAGCCTCCAAACCCGACTCCACGGATCATTGAAAATCCAGCCCAAAGTGTCTGTCTTCATGGAAGGAGACGCAAAAAACTTTCCAGAAATAGTGGAGAACCAAGGGTCTAGCGAGAATGAGGAACTGAAAGAAATTAGTATTAGTAAAAAAAGGTACTGGAGAAATTAATGGGACTGAAAGTCAATAAATCCCCTGGACCTGATGGCCTACATCCTAGGGTTTTGAAAGAGCTGGCTATAGAGATAGTGGATGCATTGGTTGTCATTTTCCAAAATTCCATAGATTCTAGAACAGTTCCCACAGATTGGAAGGTAGCAAATGTAACCCCACTATTTAAGAAAGGAGGGAGAGAGAAAATGGGGAATAACAGACCAGTTAGCATGACATCAGTAGTAGGGAAAATGCTAGAATCTATTATTAAGGACATGGTAACAGGGCACTTAGAAAGTAATAATAGGATTGGGCAGAGACAACGCGGATTTATGAAAGGGAAATTGTGTTTGACAAATCTGTTAGAATTTTTTGAGGTTGTAACTAGCAGAATAGATAAGGGGGAACCAGTGGATGTGGTGTATTTGGATTTTCAGAAGACATTCGATAAGGTGCCACACAAGAGGTTATTAAACTAAATTAGGGATAATGGAATTGGGGGGAACATACTAGCATGGATTGAGGATTGGTTAATGACAGAAAACAGAGAGTAGGAATAAACGAGTCATTTTCGGGTTGGCAGGCTGTAACTAGTGGGGTACCGCAAGGATCAGTGCTTGGGCCTCAGCTATTCACAATCTACATCAATGATTTGGATGAGGGGACCAAATGTAATATATTTAAGTTTGCCGATGATACAAAGTTGGGTAGGAATGTAAGTTGTGAGGAGGATGCAAGGAGGCTTCAAGGGGATATAGACAGGTTAAGTGAGTGGTCAAGAATATGGCAAATGGAATATAATGTGGAGAAATGTGAAGTTATCCACTTTGATAGGAAAAATAGAAAAGCAGAATATTTTTTAAATGGTGAGAGATTGGGAAATGTTGGTGTTCAGAGGGACCTGGATGTCCTTGTACACAAATCACTGAAAGTTAACATTCGGGTACAGCAAGCAATTAGGAAAGCAAATGTATGTTGGCCTTTATTACAAGAGGATTTGAGTATAAGAGTAAAGACGTTTTACTGCAATTATATAGGGCCCTAGAGAGACCACACCTGGAGTACTGTGTACAGTTTTGGTCTCCTTACCTAAGGATGGATATACTTGCCATAGAGGGAGTGCAATGAAGGTTCACCAGACTGATTCCTGGGATGGGGGTATTGTCCTATCAGGAGAGATTGACTAGACCAGGCCTATATTCTCTGGAGTTTAGAAGAATGAGAGGTGATCTCATTGAAACATACAAAATTCTTACAGGGCTTGACAGGGTAGATGCAGGGAGGATGTTTCCCCTGGCTGGGGAGTCTAGAACCAGGGGTCACAGTCTCAGAATAAGGGGTCGGTCATTTAGGACAGAGATGAGGAGGAATTTCTTCACACAGAGGATGGTGAATCTTTGGAATTCTCTACCCCAGAGGGCTGTGGAGGCTCAGAGAGAGATCGATAGATTTTTGAATATTAAGGGAATCAAGGGATATGGGGATAGTGCAGGAAAGTGGAGTTGAGGTAGAAGATCAGCCATGATCTTATTGAATGGTGGAGCAGGCTCGAAGGGCCAAATGGCCGACTCCTACTCCTGTTTTTTATGCTCTTATGTACGGGTATGGGTGTGTATGTGTGTGGGGGAGGTGAACATTGGTTGATGATAGAATCAGACCCAGATGCGGTGGTCCTCATTCGAAGTGCCTGCCAACATTGTTATAATATGGGGTGGGGGGGCGGGGGAGGGAACAGCTGGAATGTCCACGGCTGTGTGTCATTCCTATCACGTTGACTCTGTCTACAGCGATTGTGACACCATGATTCATGTTTTGTTAGGAACTGCATCACCATGTAGGAGGGTTTTTACAAACACAGAAAACATTAGTTGATAAAGCCAGAGTCCTGTCCTAAAAGCACCACTGAAAATATTCCACCCCCTCCCCCAGGCAGGGAATTGGATCCAACCTTGGCCCACCCCGTCACCTTTAAAAGCTGGCAGGAGGACAGAGAATCCAGGCAATTTCTCACCCTCCCACCGAAGTACCACCGATCCCAGGTACCAGCAGAGAAGACGTGTCTGCCCCTGCCAGGGGGGCAGTGGCAATCCTGTTGTTGGTCGCGCTGGAGCGAGAGGGCCTGGTACTAGCCACCCCTCCCTGTCTGCTGCCCCCCAGCCCTCCTTGGAGAGTCCGGGACTCACTGACAGCCTTTAGTGGCACTGCTGGGCCTCTGCCACCTCTGCAGGGGTCCCAGATCTCTCCCTCACCCCCCAAACCCTAACAGCACCAGGCTCCCTCTGTGTGATGGAGATCCTGCAGTGGGAGCCTGCCCTGCTCGTCAAATAAGACCCGATCCAGGAAAACGAGTTGGGGTCAGGGTGGAGCCGGGACAAACAGGCTGAGATCCCGACCCAGAGGAAATCCAGCCAAGAAAGTGTGCGTTTTTCTCCAAGAATTCTCAGCACTGGAACGCTGGTGTCGGGAGACATGGTTTCAAACAATGGTGAACATGTTAAAGAAAGAAAGACTTGCATTTCTATAGCGCCTTTCATAACCTCAGGACGTTTCAAAGCGCTTTACAGCCCATGAAGCACTTTTGGAGTGTAGTCGCTGTTGTAATGTAGGAAACGCAGCAGCCAACTTGCGCACAGCAAGCTCCCACAAACTGCAACAACTCTGATTGGACGTATTCCTGGAGGTTTCATCACCTGACCTCACACCTCCAACTGCCCCACCCTTTTTTCCCATCTCCAATATTTTCATAACTAATAAATAAAGATATTCAAAGAAGACTAAAACACTTTTTTCAACACCCCTGTGATTTTTCTCCCGGGTGTTGCTCGCTGCAGTGTCCTGGAGATTAGTCTTCAATTCCCGGAGACTCCAGGGCAATCCTGGAGGGTTGGCAAGCTTAAGATTTGGACAGGGCCATTGCCTGATTGGTGGATGAATCCCAATCCGACACCGAGGTGTGTCAGTGTCAGCAAGGTGAGATATCTGCAAATTAATTGGAATGTGGATGTAAACGTTATCTGTGGTCCCCGAGGCTTCATGGGACACATGTACACGGCCCATGAAGTCAATGGATTTGGACACCCCTGGTTTACAGCATCTAGAAACTACTTCAAAAATATATCTGCCATAAAGGTGAGACAGCAAGAGGGTTGAATTGTTCCTGGCCAGGCTTCAGCCAGCTCTGAGATCCCACACCATCAACCTTCTGGCAATACCCTGGGATATGTCCTCCTGCCTAGGCTGGTACACAGTGCCACCCCCCACCACCCCCCCCCCCCCCCCGAGGTTGAATAGCCTGCTGATGCTGACTGTCTAAGCCAGGGGGGCCCAAACTATAGCCCGTTGACCACATGCACGGCAAGGCCAGTCTGCCAGGGCAACAAAGCCCAGTCCTACTTGTGCCTATTCCTCATTCACAAGTATGTCCAGACTGAATTTGATAGGCCTGGTTCCTAATCTCAGCCAACGTTCAAACAGGTGGGCTTAGTGCCGCGCTGTCTCCTCCTGCGATCAGCTAACAGCACGGCTCAGGATCCAACCTGTTCTGTATGGCTGTGATCATAGAATGACACAGCACTGAAGGAAGCCAGTCGGCCCATTGTGCCTGTGCCGGCACTTTGGTAGAGCTATCGAATTAGTCCCCGCTCTTTCCCCGTAGCCCTGCAAATTTATCCTTTTCAAGTATTTATCCAATTCCCTTTTGATAGTTAATGTTGAATCTGCTTCCACCGCCCATTCAGGTTATCCATTCCAGATTACAACAACTCACTGCATAAAATAATTTCTCTTCATCTCCCCCTGGTTCTTTTGCCAATCAACTTAACTCTGTGTCCCCTGGTTACCGACCCTCCTACTAGTGGAAACAGTGTCTCCTTATTTACTCTATCAAAACGCCTCATAATTTTGAACACCTCTATTAAATCTCTCCTTAACCTCTCTGCTCTAAGGAGAGCAATCCCAGCTTCTCCAGTCTCTCCACATAACCGACGTCCCTCATCCCTGGCACCATTCTGGTCAATCTCCATGGCACCCTCTCCAAGGCCTTGACATCCTTCCTGAAGTGTGGTGTCCAGAATATGTGCTATCAGTGGATCTCAGTGGTTGAGTTGTTAATCATCTTGAAGTCAACTATCACACACTGAAGTCCTGTGTAAATGATGGCAGTGATCAAAGGCAGCTGACCTATGTGAGACTTCTTCTCCATCTGGAGAAAATTAAAGTGAGGCACTCCCCTGGGACAGATCGACGCTCTTGTCAATCTTCTATGAAACAATGTAAATATACCTCTTAATTCAGTTTGTGGATTATAACAGCTCCCATTTGAAGAACCGTTTACTGCACAAACTGAGTTATGTCTATAAATGTCTTTCTTCAGACAGGCAGGAGACTGCAGTGGTGAATCTCTTTTAAAACATTCTGCGCTGGGCAGCCTGTTCCCACCATATCTCAGCTGCTTCATAACTCTTCCTAAAGGGTCATGATGCGGAGATGCCGGTGTTGGACTGGGGTGGACAAAAGTGAGAAGTCGCACAACACCAGGTTATAGTCCAACAGTTTTATTTGAAATCACAAGCTTTCGGAGCGCTGCTCCTTCGTCACCTGACGAAGGAGCAGCTCCGAAAGCTTGTGATTTCAAATAAAACTGTTGGACTATAACCTGGTGTTGTGCGACTTCTCACTTTTCTTCCTAAAGGGTGGCAATGCTGCCCCTAATGGTGAGGAGTCGCATTACAATTTGTAATAAATGGTTCCAGCCCATTCCACAGTCCTTTGAAAGATCCCTCACATGGAGGGCTCTATTTCCATGGCAACCATCCCTGTGTTCAACTTCCAGAGAAAAGTTTTTTTTAAGTTCTATTTTGATGCGGGCTGGGGTAATTGGCTAATTACCCCCTTTTGTTCTGCATTTTAACCCCTCACAGATGCTGGCAGTTTGCCAATATTGCCTCCTGAAGCTGGCCCTTAGGAGGAGCCAGAGATTGTCCATGTACGACTCGCTCCTCTGATTCCCCCCCATCCCCGGCAATATTGCAAACTCCCCTCCCCACCTCTGTGCACAATGCAACTCAGATCAGGAAACGCTAAGAAAAGAAAGACTTGCATTTATATAGCGCCTTTCACGACTCAGGAAGTCCCAAAATGCTTGACAGCCAATGAAGTACTTTTTCTTGAAGTGTAGTCACTGTTGTAATGTAGGAAACACGGCAACCAAAATTGCACACAGCAAGATCCAACAAACAGCAATGTGATAATGATCAGATAATCTGTTTTAGTGATGTTGGTTGAGGGATAAATATTGGCCAGGACTCCGGGGAGAACACCCTTGCTCTTCTTCGAATAGTGCCATGGGATCTTTTACATCCACCTGAGAGACCAGACGGAGCCTCGGTTTAAAACCTCATCCGAAAGACGGCACCTCTAACAGCACTGCACCAAAGTGTCAGCCTACATTATGTGCTCAAGTCTCTGGAGTGGGACTTCAACCCACAACCTCTGACTCAGAGGCAAGAGTGCTACCCACTGAGCCACGACTGACAAGCAAGTGCCACACCTCCCAGTATGAACAGAGAGACCTGGGGGTGTAAGTGCACAAGTCTTTGAAGGTGGCAGGACAAGTTGAGAAGGCTGTTAGAAAAGCACACGGGATCCTTGGCATTATAAATAGAGGCATTGAGTACAAAAGCAAGGGAGTTATTGTAAATCTTTATAAAACACAGGTTCGGCCTCAGCTAGAGCATTGTGTCCAATTCTGGGCACCACACTTTAGGAAGGACAACAAGGCCTTGGAGCAGGTGCAGTGGAGATTTACCAGAATGGTACCACAATACTGCTTGAGAGGACATGTCATCCAAAAGATGGCACCCCCGACAGTGCAGCACTCCCTCGGTACTACACTGGAGTGTCTGGATAGATGTTGTGCTCAAGTCTCTGGATGGGGCTTGAATCCCCAGCCTTCAGACTCAAGACTCAAGAGTGCTAGCCACCCAGCCGCGGCTGACATTATATTAAAATGAAGCTCCTGCTGGTTTCAGACAGGATCTTCCTGCCCCCAGTTGTATCACGGCCAGAAATATACGCAACGGTAAAATGGGTTGGGACTCAGAGCTGATCTCCAGCCAATATTCTAATGGGCTTTGCCATACCTATGCCTGAAAATCAGGAAATCCAGTTGGAAAATATACCTTAACTCAGTCTCATCTCGATTTTCTATGTTTCTGTCACATTTTGGGATTTGTTGACCATTATTTCATTGAAAGAAAAGTCCATTTTTTTTAAAGCAAAGTGTATTCACAAAAGTTTTATTTTTAACCATTGCAATGGAAGGTGGGTAAAATGTTAATGGGCTAGGTGTTGGAGTGGTGTTCCCGTAGACTGAAAGCTATCAGCAAATCATTAGCTTGTCTCGGTAGTTAATAAACGCCTCACACCCAATGTGTTGGGAAGTCCTTACTCCAGGGTGCTCGGCAGAGGCTGTCTGGAATAAAAACAGACCGAGACTCATGCAGACAGTCAGGTCCAGCAAAAAGCTGAAAAGTCAGTCTGGCTTCAAACAAAAGCTGCAAAGCAAGCACTGGCCAGGCTTATAAGGAGAATGCAGGCGGGTAGTTAGGAGTTATTTTGGTTAAGTCAAGCAAGATGAACCACTCACCCCTCCCTATCTCTGTAACCTCTTCCAGCCCTACCACCAATGTTCCCTTTAAGCTGTGCAGTCGCGCAGCGCTCTGCAGCTCCCGCGCAGCCAGCTCACCGGCTTTTAAATGCAAAAACCGCGCACACACGGATTTTTCAATGCACCACGCGCAGCCCGTTAAAGCGGCCGCACGGGCCAAAAAAAAATTAGAGTGAACATTGCCTACAACCCTCCACGATCTCTGCGCTCCTCGAATTCTGAGCTCTTGTGCATCCCCGATTTCCATTGCCCCACCATTGGCAGCCATGCCTTCAGCTGCCTAGGCCCTGCTCTCTGGAATTCCCTCCCTAAACCGCTCCACCTTGCTATCTGTCTTTCCTCCTTTAAGATGCTCCTTAAAACCTACCTCTTTGACCAAGCTTTTTGCCACCTTTCCCAATATCTCCTTATGTGGCTCGGTGTCAAATTTTGTTTGATAATCGCTCCTGTGGGGCATTTCACTACGTTAAAGGCGCTATATAAATGCAAGATGTTGTTGTTGTTGTTGCTCTGCATGTTACCCACTGTGAAATTAAGCAGCTTAACGATTCACATTTGGCCTCATCTCACCAAATGTTTTCAATGACTGCTTTCAAAAAGATTGGAGAGGCATGCGAAGGAGAACATGCAAAAGTCACGAGTATCCTGTCCGGATCACGAGGGGCTCCGATTGTTACACCCCTGGGTTAAGTCATTATATAAGTAGACCAAAGACAGTGTGTGTCTACTCTGGAATGTAAGGGGAATGAGATCCACTTACAGGAGCGACTGCGTCGCTGAACCTGAGAGGGTCTTTCTGGTACACGCGACAGTGTAACTGTCTCACACTGTCTTTGTATGCCTGACAAAAACTTTGGCCCTGAAATGATAGAATGGGATATAACTAAACTAGTGAAGTGAGAGGTTTCAGAAAACACATGTTGGTCTGTTTGTATCTTTATGGTGTAATCTCACAACCTTTCTCTCTCGTTTCACTCAACCGATTTCTTGCACAAAACTTAAGACAATGAACCTCAATAAAATGAGCTGGAAAGTGTCACCCTGACATTAAAAATGATGGAAATAGTTCTTCAGATGGTGAGCGATTTTGATATTTATGTACTTTGTGTTTAGGGACAGAAGTGATCCACTGAAACGCTGACTGTTTACATGGGCAGCAGGTAATAAGAACATTGTTTAATTGGTTAATTCGTTTTTTTTTAGCAGAACAGCTATTAAATGTATCTCCAGAGGCAATAAATGTCTCTCTGCAACAAAAATTTAATGAGGTGATTACGTTCCAGACTGCAGTTCTGCCAAGTTTGTTTGTCTCTCTGTGAATGTGTGACTAGATTAGTCTGCCATTATCATTTTAGAACTGCCAGTCAGGGGTTTCAGTACAGGCCATTGTTTACAAACCGTACAGAGTCTAAAAGTCAATGTCTAAAATCTGACACCAACATTGAATCTGATGGTACTCGTTAATGAAACCCTATCAGTGCTAACAAAACACTGGGGTTCATTTCTAGAGTAATAGAATTCAAAAGCAGTGAAGTTCTGTTAAACTTATATTGAACCTGTTTTCTGTCCGTTAACCAATCCTCAATCCATGCTACTATATTACCAACAATTCCATGAGCCCTAATTTTGTTTAATAACCTCTTGTGTGGCACCTTATCAAATGCCTTCTGAAAATCCAAATACACCACATCCACTTTTATCTATTCTGCTAGTTACAACCTCAAAAAACTCCAACGGATTTGTCAAACACTTGGAGCACTGTGCACAGTTCTTGTCTCCGTATTACAAAAAGGATATCGAGGCACTGGAGAGGATGCAAAAATGATTTACAAAGATGATACCAGAACTGAGAGGGTATAACTACCAGGAAAGATTGAACAGGCTGGGGCTTGTTACGTGGTCAAAAATGTCCTCCCACCCCACTGTCAATTTTATGCCATTTGATTGGTCAGTGTGATCCAAAGGACCAATCAGATTGCTGAAAAGCAGAAGATGAACCAGCCAATAGCAGGCGAAGCTGACAAAATCTCTCTTTTTTCTTGAAAGGCTCCATGCTCCTCCCTACAGTGCAAGGCAAATAAAATAAAATATCGATCTGAAGCGACTGTCCCCCGGCTCTGACCCTTTAGTTGTTCCTCCTGCATAATCCCAGTCCCAAACCAGAAAGGCCTTGACAAAAATTACAGCCCACAGCGAGGACTCAGCCCATTCAACATCAGCCTCCCAATCAACTTGACCTGACCTCAAACTCCCCTTCCCTCTCAGGGAAGCTCAATTCTGAATCCCAAGCCCCTCAGCCTCTCTGTTCCGCCCTGAACCCGACCTGAACTGCGGCCCCCTCCCCACCTCCCATCTCCTGTTTAAAGAGCAACCCTGGCCCGCGAGTCTGAGTAAGTCAAGTTAGGAGAAGCTCAGGTACTTCAACATCTGTTTAAAACAAACGCATGGGGTAGTTCCTTTTAAAGATCGTAATGCTCCAAGCAGTTTAATTTCCAGGATTATTCATTAAAATCATAGGATTCAAGATTCAAACTCCTCAGGTTCAGAATGTTTTTTAATTTATTCATTGGGGGATGGGGGCATCACTGGCAAGGCCAGCATTTATTGCCCATCCCTAACTGCCCTTGAGAAGGTGGTGGTGAGCCGCCTTCTTGAACTGCTGCAGTCCTTGTGGTGAAGGTACTCCCACAGTGCTGTTAGGGAGGGAGTTCCAGGATTTTGACCCAGCGACGATGAAGGAACAGCGATATATCTCCAAGTCAGGATGGAGTGTGACTTGGAGAGGAACTTGGAGGTAATGGTGTTCCCATGCACCTGCTACCCTTGTCCTTCTAGGTGGTAGAGGTCGCGGGTTTGGGAGGTGCTGCAGAGGAAGCCTTGGCGAGTTGCTGCAGTGCATCTTGTAGATGGTACACACTACAGCCATGGTGCGCCAGTGGTGCAGGGAGTGAATGTTTAGGGTGGTGGATGGGCCAATCAAGCAGGCTGCCTTGTCCTGGATGGTGTCGAGCTTCTTGAGTGTTGTTGGAGCTGTACTCATCCAGGCAAGTGGAGATATTCCATCACACTCCTGACTTGTGCTTTATAGATGGTGGAAAGGTTTTGGGGAGTCAGGAGGTGAGACACTCGCCACAGAATACCCAGCCTCTGACCTGCTCTTATAGCCACAGTATTTATGTGGCTGGTCCAGTTAAGTTTCTGGTCAATGGTGACCTCCAGGATGTTGATGGTGGAGGATTCGGCGATGGTAATGCCGTGGAATATCAAGGGGAGGTGGTTAGACTCTCGCTTGTTGGAGATAGTCATTGCCTGGCATTTGTGTGGCGCGAATGTTACCTGCCACTTAACAGCCCAAGCCTGAATGTCATCCAGGTCTTTCTGCATTCGGGCATGGACTGCTTCATTATCTGAGGAGTTGCGAATGGAGCTGAACACTGTACAATCGTCAGCGAACATCCCCATTTCTGACCTTATGATGGAGGGAAGATCATTGATGAAGCAGCTGAAGATGGTTGGGCCGAGGACACTGCCCTGAGGAATTCCTGCAGTGATGTCCTGGGGCTGTGATGATTGACCTTCAACCACCACAACCATCTTCCTTTGTGCTAGGTATGACTCCAGCCAGTGGAGCGTTTCCCCCCCGATTCCCATTAACTTCAATTTTACTAGGGCTCCTTGATACCACACTCGGTCAAATGCTGCCTTGATGTCAAGGGCAGTCACTCTCACCTCACCTCTGGAATTCAGCTCTTTTGTCCATGTTTGGACCAAGGCTGTAATGAGATCTGGAGCCGAGTGGTCCTGGCGGAACCCAAACTGAGCATTGGTGAGCAGGTTATTGGTGAGTAAGTGCCGCTTGATAGCACTGTCGACGACACCTTCCATCACTTTGCTGATGATTGAGAGTAGACTGATGTGGCGGTAATTGGCTGGATTGGATTTGTCGTACTTTTTGTGGACAGGACATACCTGGGCAGTTTTCCACATTGTCGGATAGATGCCAGTGTTGTAGCTGTACTGGAACAGCTTGGCTAGAGGCGCGGCTAGTTCTGGAGCACAAGTCTTCAGCACTTTGCTGTATCCAGTGCGCTCAGCTGTTTCTTGATAACCCGTGGAGTGAATCAAATTGGCTGAAGACTGGCTTCTGTGATGGTGGGGACCTCAGGAGGAGGTCGATTTGGATCATCCATTTGACACTTTCGGCTGAAGATGGTTGCAAACGCTTCAGCCTTGTCTTTTGCACTCACGTGCTGGGCTCCACCATCATTGAGGATGGGGATATTCATGGAGCCTCCTCCTCCCGTTAGTTGTTTAATGGTCCACCACCATTCACGACTGGATGTGGCGGGACTGCAGGGCTTTGATCTGATCCGTTGGTTGTGGGATCGCTTAGCTCTGTCTATAGCATGCTGCTTCTGCTGTTTAACATTCATGTAGTCCTGTGTTGCAGCTTCCCCAGGTTGGCACTGCATTTTTTGGTACGCCTGGTGCTACTCCTGACGTACCAAATGTAGAGTTTTATTGATCCTTTAGAAAGTAATTAATCAGAGAAAAAATAAACAGAATCAGGGGATCAGCTGAGAGAAATCAATAAATAATGTCGGGCAGAACTTAATCCCCAACTTTACTCAACCTTTTTTGAAGCACGCCTGGAATTCCATTTTTTAATTTATTTCATTTTCAGGAGGGGGACCTGGGCTTTCCTTCTTCAGGTTCCCACCATCTTAAAGGATTCCAATCCACACAAGGGAAAGAAAAACCTTTAAAAGGATTCTAGTGCACTGTCCTCATAAGGAAACAGAAAATAGAGCAAAGGTCAGGATGGAGAGACTCTCCTGCCAGGGAGGGAAAATGTCTTTTTTATTTCCAAAGTTTTTTTTTTAAGCCAACGGTTATGCCAGTCATCATGAGGAGGGTTAGGCTCAGGCCCAGGTTTGTGAGTGGTAGACTGAAGCCTGGCTGTGGATTCCTGGGTCTGGGCAAACAGGAGGGAGTGGCCCTGGAGGTTAGAGTTAGTCGCTGTGGTTTGGACCCAGCAAGAGGCAGATAATGGAGCCAATATGACCTTGTACGTGTAATGAGACTGTCTCGTGTTTTTTTTTCTTCTTGTGAACACAGGGATAGCAGGTTTCTCCGTATGTTGGAATTGGCAGCCTGGAAGCAGGAAGAGCGAGACAGCACGAAGCTGCTAAACTTACCACAGCTTAGCTCCCATGATGTCTGTCGAAGACGACATCAGAAACCAATTCTCATGCTCGATATGTTTAGATACATTTAAAGATCCAGTCACCACGGAGTGTGAGCATGACTTCTGCAGACCCTGTATAACAGAGTATTGGGACAGGGAGGAGACATCCATCTGCCCATTGTGTCGACAGTACTCCTCAGGCACACTCAGAACTAATCGCACGCTGGCCTGTGTGGTCGAGATACTTCAGTCAAAGAAAGAGAACAGTTCAGAAGAAACCGAGTGTAGTGGAGACAATAATTTTGGATTCATGCTTCTAGTCATCCTCAGTTTTGTAATTGTACTTCTTTGGTCGTCGAGCCCGGATGCCTCTTCACTTGGGTTTTACCCCAAGGATTACGACATGTGTCCTCAGCACAAGGAGAAGCTGAAGCTCTTTTGTGAAGATGACCAAGAGTTAATTTGCCTAATCTGCAGGGATTCAAACAAGCACAAGAACCATCGAGTTTATCCCATCAATGAAGCTGCTCGATACTATAAGGTAACTTGGAAGGGTAGAATGGAGGAGCCAACAGGAAAGAAAGAATTGCATTTATATAGCACCTTTCATGACCTCAAGATGTTCCAAAGCGCTTTACAGTGCAGCGCTCCCTTAGCCTGGATTATGTGCTCAAGTCTCTGGAGTGGGACTATGAACCTACAACCTTCTGACTCAGAGGCGAGAGTGCTCCCCACTGAGCCACAGCTAACACTATAATAAGGAGCTATAATAGGGGAATCTGGGATAATAAAAGCATGGGCCCAATATTTCAGTGCAGAATCTATTAGAATAGTTATTACAGCCATTCACAAATACAGTAGCCTAGTGGTTACGGTACCGTACTAACAACCCAGATGTCATGAATTCAAATCCCACCATGACAAATCGATGAATTGGCAAATTCAACAAAAATGGTCATTTGTGGCTGGCACCAGAAAATGACCATAATATCTGTCGGATTGTTGAAAATACCCAACTGGTACGGGGAAGGAAACCTGCTACGTTTATCCAGTCTGACCTACATGTGACTCCAGTCCCACCATAAGTGGTTAACTCTTATTGCCCTCAGGCAGACGGGCAGTAAATACGCCCTCTCCCGTGTCGCCCATGTCCCGAGAGAAATGGAATCTTTAATAATACTAAACGTGATGGGGGTCACAGCGCAAATGTCCGTCTAACGCATAGAGACCTTTGGACCCCACTCTAGGCCATCATGGTATCCAAATGTCTTTTCAATGATTCCAGAGATTTTGCCTTCACCAACCCTGTCCTGTTCCAATAATTGCTGCATTTATTCTGAAAGGCTGGAGCCACTTTGTGAATGACTGTTCACTCCAGCTCAGGGAATGGCACGAATGCACTGGGCAACGCTGGTCACTGGGGAGCCTGTGGACCGACCATCTTAGCTCAGGTTGTCAGCTTTAAGTTCAACAGTTACGAAGCGAAAGATTTTAAATAGTTCCTGGGCAAATAATTAGTTGATATTTTGAGGATGGGAGCGTGTGACAAGAACTCTGTCTAGGAGAGGTTTCAAGATGTGGCACCTCTGGAGAAAGGGAAAACTCTCAAAATCCAGTGAGTGCTGAAGGGCCATTTTCCCTCATAATCAACCCTGATCATTCCTGCACGTACCATTGCTGCCTTGTTTGAAAAATTTCCCAATTGAAAGGATAGAGCAAATGGAGAAGGCACAGAGCTTTTACCAGCTGACAGGCTTCCCAAGAGTCCTGGGCGTTATAGATGGAACCCATGTGGCCATCAGCACTCCTCGCCTCAACCCTAATGCATACATGAACAGGGCGAGATACTCCTCCATTAACGAAAGGTCATCGACCTGAAACGTTAACTCTCTTTCTCTCTCCACGGATGCTGCCTGGCCTGCTGAGTTTTTCCAGCATTTTCTGTTGTTACTCCTCCATTAAGCTGGTTTTGTTTATCCAAGAAGTGCCCATCATGCTTTTCTCCGCAGCAGCATACAATGCCTGCGGTGTTTGAATGAGCCACGAGCACAGATTGTTCTTGGGAGACCAGGACCTTCCTTGGCATCGGCGGCTCCTGACTCTGATTAGAAACTTCCACCCGCGTTACACTGGAGCCCAGCTTTGGGATACCGACGCAGCTAGTCCGTTTCCTGGACTGCTCACCGGGCAGTCTATCAGAGGGTTGCAAACTCAGTACCGCCTGCTCCACAGCTTTGCCATTCAAAAAGGGATCAGCTCAGAGCTGGATGGTGAATACAATAGGGAGAGAGGGAGAGAGAGAGGGAGAGAGTGGGGGAGAGAGAGAGAGGGAGAGAGTGGGGGAGAGAGAGAGAGGGTGAGTGGGGGAGAGAGAGAGAGAGGGAGAGTGGGGGAGAGAGAGAGAGAGGGAGAGTGGGAGAGAGAGAGAGAGAGAGTGGGAGAGAGAGAGAGAGAGAGTGGGGGAGAGAGAGAGGGAGAGTGGGAGAGAGAGAGGGAGAGTGGGAGAGAGAGAGAGAGAGGGAGAGTGGGAGAGAGAGAGGGGAGAGTGGCAGAGAGAGTGAGAGAGAGAGTGGGAGAGAGAGAGAGGGAGAGAGTGGGAGAGAGAGGGAAAGAGGGAGAGAGGGGGAGAGGGAGAGAGGGGGAGAGAGAGAGGGAGAGTGGGAGAGAGTGGGAGAGAGAGAGCGAGTGGGAGAGAGAGAGAGTGAGAGGGAGAGTGGGAGAGAGATTGGGAGAGAGGGAGAGAGATTGGGAGAGCGAGAGTGGGAGAGAGAGAGTGAGAGAGAGAGAGGGAGAGAGAGAGAGAGAGAGGGAGGGAGAGAGTGGGAGAGAGAGAGCGAGAGTGGGAGAGCGAGAGTGGGAGAGAGAGAGAGGGAGAGAGAGAGAGTGGGAGAGAGAGAGAGAGAGGGAGAGGGGGAGAGAGAGAGAGAGAGAGAGTGGGAGAGAGAGAGAGAGAGGGAGAGTGGGAGAGAGAGAGTGAGAGAGAGAGAGGGAGTGGCAGAGAGAGTGAGAGAGAGTGGGAGAGAGAGATGGAGAGGGAGAGAGACAGTGAGGGAGAGAGAGGGAGAGTGGGAGAGAGAGAGAGAGGGAGAGTGGCAGAGAGAGAGGGAGAGAGAGAGAGAGTGGGACAGAGAGTGGCAGAGGGAGAGAGAGAGGGAGAGAGTGGGAGAGAGAGAGAGAGGGGGAGTGGCAGAGAGAGAGGGAGAGAGTGGGAGAGAGAGAGGGAGAGTGGGAGAGAGAGAGAGAGAGGGAGAGTGGGAGAGAGAGAGGGGGAGAGTGGCAGAGAGAGTGAGAGAGAGAGTGGGAGAGAGAGAGAGAGGGAGAGAGTGGGAGAGAGAGGGAAAGAGGGAGAGAGGGGGAGAGGGAGAGAGGGGGAGAGAGAGGGAGAGTGGGAGAGAGTGGGAGAGAGAGAGCGAGTGGGAGAGAGAGAGAGTGAGAGGGAGAGTGGGAGAGAGGGAGAGAGATTGGGAGAGAGGGAGAGAGATTGGGAGAGCGAGAGTGGGAGAGAGAGAGAGTGAGAGAGAGAGAGGGAGAGAGAGAGAGGGAGAGGGAGAGAGTGGGAGAGAGAGAGCGAGAGTGGGAGAGCGAGAGTGGGAGAGAGAGAGAGGGAGAGAGAGAGAGTGGGAGAGAGAGAGAGAGAGGGAGAGGGGGAGAGAGAGAGAGAGAGAGAGTGGGAGAGAGAGAGAGAGAGAGGGAGAGTGGGAGAGAGAGAGTGAGAGAGAGAGAGGGAGTGGCAGAGAGAGTGAGAGAGAGTGGGAGAGAGAGATGGAGAGGGAGAGAGACAGTGAGGGAGAGAGAGGGAGAGTGGGAGAGAGAGAGAGAGGGAGAGTGGCAGAGAGAGAGGGAGAGAGAGAGAGAGTGGGACAGAGAGTGGCAGAGGGAGAGAGAGAGGGAGAGAGTGGGAGAGAGAGAGAGAGGGGGAGTGGCAGAGAGAGAGAGGGAGAGAGTGGGAGAGAGAGAGGGAGAGTGGGAGAGAGAGAGAGAGAGGGAGAGTGGGAGAGAGAGAGGGGGAGAGTGGCAGAGAGAGTGAGAGAGAGAGTGGGAGAGAGAGAGAGAGGGAGAGAGTGGGAGAGAGAGGGAAAGAGGGAGAGAGGGGGAGAGGGAGAGAGGGGGAGAGAGAGAGGGAGAGAGAGAGAGAGTGGGACAGAGAGTGGCAGAGGGAGAGAGAGAGGGAGAGAGTGGGCGAGAGAGAGAGAGGGGGAGTGGCAGAGAGAGAGAGGGAGAGAGTGGGAGAGAGAGAGAGAGGGAGTGGCAGAGAGAGAGGGAGAGAGAGAGAGAGTGGCAGAGGGAGAGGGAGGGAGAGAGGGAGAGAGAGAGGGAGAGTGGCAGAGGGAGAGAGAGTGAGAGTGTGGCAGAGGGGGAGAGAGAGAGAGATATAGGGAGGGAGAGAGAGGGAGGGAGAGAGAGAGAGAGAGGGAGGAAGAGAGAGAGAGGAGAGTGGCAGAGGGAGAGAGAGAGAGAGAGTGGGAGAGGGAGAGAGAGGGAGAGGGAGGGAGAGAGGGAGAGAGAGAGAGCGGGAGGGAGAGAGGGGGAGAGGAGAGAGAGAGAGAGGGAAAGGGAGAGAGAGAGAGGGAGAGAGAGAGGCAGAGTGGGAGAGTGCCAGAGGGAGAGAGGGAGGGAGAGAGGGAGAGGGAGAGAGGGAGAGAGAGAGGGAAAGGGAGAGAGAGCGCGAGAGGGAGAGAGAGGGAGAGAGAGAGAGCGAGAGGGAGAGAGAGAGGGAGAGAGAGAGAGAGAGGGCGAGGGAGAGAGGAAGAAGGTGAGAGGGAAAGGGAGAGTGGCAGAGGGAGAGTGGCAGAGAGGAAGGGTGAGAGGGGGAGGAGAAGATGGTGAGGGAGAGGGGGAGAAAGCGAGGGGGGAGAGTGGGAGCGTATAGGGAGAGAGAGAGAGGGGCCAGGATGTTCAGGCGGTGGGGCTGGCTGCTTTTGATTATTGCCACCTACCGTCATTCAACAACCGATTACATCTCATAAAGTGATGACCCTACAAATTGCACGTTCAATGTCCTCAGGCTGACCTCGCTGGTTGCCAAAGGTAGCTGCCACTTCTTGAATTCCCCCCACCCCAAAACATCACTGAACAAAGCAGAAGATAAAGTTCTCGGGGGTACCTATAGAAACAGAATAGGAACGCGTGCTAGAACGCTGGCTGCAAGGCAGCCCTTCAAACAGTGTGTCAGGATATGGGCTTCAGTAAATCCCTGTGTGACAGTGAGCGAGTGAGATGGGGGTGAAGGACATTACTTCACTTGAGCTTGGCCTAGGCTTTCGGCTTCAACCTCCCTGTGACAGAATACATACCTGATACAAACTCCCTGATGCCTGGGTGATAAAGGTTATGGGGACCTTCAATAAGTTGTTCTCTCTTTCAGCTGTCTCCCCGCACTTATTGCGAGTGGGCCTCACATCCTTTACACAATCTGCAGCCTTTCAGTTTCCTGCCCCTGCAGAGATCTCAAACCCTTCAGGACTCGCACAATCCTAATTGGTCTGTGTCCTCCAGATATCTCCCTATGTCACTCCAGTATGACAGTGCAACACTCTCACATGGCTCAGGTTCTGAATGAACTAACTGGATATATTTACAGAAATGAAGTGTCAGACACTCAGACAGCACCACAAGTTTTGGTCCAATGGCAGCAGCAAATGGCCCTCTGCCCAAACAGCAGTAAACATAGAGCGACTTTTTACCACCAGTTTGTAACTCTCTCCAGCTCAAGCTTGCGGTCCCATTCCACTCGGGCCACACTGGGTTCCTCGGGTCCCGCCTCCCAGGGGCAGGAATATCCCACTTGCTTTGATTTTCCTGGCGTTCACAGTAATTCCAGATAATACAGATTGAATTCACAGCCCAAATGGCTTAATAGCTCCTCCGAAAGACACAGTTCCAAAACGAATGCTCACGCCTCCAAAACAATAGCTTCCTGACCTAAAGACACAAACAGCCTGCCATCAAGGACAAACGCCACCTCCCAAAACCTAGACAAACTGGAGCCAGCTTAAGCCTTACCCTGCCCGGCTTTACATTCATACAGAACACAAATTATTCATCTATATTTATGCACAATGCCAGTCCTGCTCTGATCTCCCCTGACACAGTGAGAAGATCACGGAAATTGTCATTTTCCCAGACACTCTATGATCCGCGTTCTCTTTGCACACTGACTTAAAGGTCAGCAGCATCGGGCCATCCTTCCTGCTTATTTGCTCTCGATGGACAGCCTTTTATCTGCAGGTAGATAAATAGCGCTGAGATGTTGGAAGTTTGGAGAGCACAGATGTTGACATTTAAGTGTCCACCTTGCCCTGCAAGGTGCATGTGAGTAAATGACCATGCAGCACGCACCTAGGCTTTGTTGGGAACTTGCCAGGTAAAGAGTGGAAGGAGTAAGAAACGGAAGTAATTCTACTGCTCAGAGCATGGTGTCTAGTCTGCTAGACTAATACATCCAATGAGAAATTGAAGAGAAACTTTACCTAGAGAGCGGTTCGAATGTGAAACCTGCTACCACAGGGAGTAGTTGAGACCAGCATAGATGCATTTAAGGGGAAGATAGATAAGTACACGAGGGGGAAAGGAATAGAAGGACACACAGACAGGATTGGATGAAGTAGGTGGGAGGAGGCTCGTGTGGGGCATGAACACCGGCATAGACCAATTGGGCCCAATGGCCTGTTTCAGTGCTGCAATTTCTATGTAATTCTATGTAACAAAAGATGGGGGCTTACAATTCCCATTGTGTGGTCTTGATGTGGATTCTTGGGACAGCCATTTGTATTTTGCAGATTATTTGCAGAGTGGTGAAAGTGTTACTAAGATGTGGGTAATTTTTTCAGCATGAACTGGCTGCAACCCTGGAATCATTGAAAAGAAAGCACAACCATCACCAAGTAATAAAGTCCAATTATGAGGAGAATCTGACGCAGTTGATGGTACGTGAGTATTGAACGTGGCTGTGACCCGGCCCGTGAAATCAGTAGCATGTAATACCGATCACAGTCAGAAGGTAGGATGTTCCACTGCGCTCCTAGAAGGTTGGGCCGACTCTTGATCTTCTCAGACAGCGCCAGTGTTGAAGCAGATCCCTTGTCTCAGAGACCAGTGTGTTGTGGTTCCCCACAAACCTTGCTGAGTTAATTTGCCTCTCAATGCTCCATCCTACAGTTTCTGCGCTGATCTCTTTACCCATTACATTGAATTAATTCTTACAAGCAGCACACGTTGAATGAGCACAGCAGGATTGGGAGTGCGTTGACAGCAACATGCTGTCACCATCAAAAAATATCTGGCAGAGAATTTAAGTTCATCCCTTTTACGAGCAATTAATTATCTTATTAGGTGTCCCTGGGGAAACCGGTGAAGGTTCCTGCTCCTGATTGCTAATTGGTGACTCGGATTAAACACAAAAAATGATGGAAATACTCAGCAGGTCAGGCAGCATTCGTGGAGAGAGAAACAGAGTTAACGTTTCAGGTCGAAGACCTTTCAACAGAACTGGAAAAAGTTAGAGATGTAACAGATTTTAAACAGGTGCAGCGGCAGGGAAAGGGGGAGGGGAGGGAAGAACAAAAGGGAAGGTCTGTGATAGGATGGAAGGCAGGAGAGATTAAAAGACAAAAGGGATGATGGTGCAAAGCAAAACGGGGTGGTAATGGGACAAGTAAAGAAACAAAAGATGGGTCTAGAGGAGGTGTAAATGGCAATAGCAGAATCATTACCAACAGCTGCTGTCCGATAAAAATGGGGGCAGAGGTCATGATCTGAAATTGTTGAACTCGATGTTGAGTCCAGAAGGCTGTAAAGTGCCTAATCAAAAGGTGAGGTGCTGTTCCTCGAGCTTCATTGGAACAGTGTAGGAGGCCGAGGACAGAGGTCAGAGTGGGAGTGGGCGGAGAATTAAAATGGCAAGTGACCGGAAGCTAGAGAATGTTGGGTGAGGGGACAATAGGGGTTGGGTGCAACGCCATGTTCGAGTAGCTTGTCAGCAGTTAGCAGTGAATGAACGGCCATGTAGGTCAGGTACTGGAGGGCTGCTGGTGCCCAGGGTACTATATACCAGCATGATGCCGGACACTCGGCTGCAAGGGTTAGAGTTAGGGCTACTCTCAACTAATGCTGAAAGAAAAACAAAAAAGACTTGCATTTATATAGCACCTTTCATGAGCTCAGGACATCCCAAAGCGCTTCACAGCCAATGAAGTACTTCTGAAGTGTAGTCACTGTTGTAATGCAGGGAAATGCAGCAGCCAATTTGCGCACAGCAAGATCCCACAAATAGCAATGTGATAATGACCAGATAATCTGTTTTAGTGATGTTGGTTGAGACATAAATATTGGCCAGGACACCGGGGATAACTTCCCTGCTCTTCTACAAAATAGTGCAACAGGATCTTTTACGTCCCACCTAAGAGGGGAGACAGAGCCTCGGCTAAATGTCTCATCCGAAGGACAGTACCTCTAGACAGTGCAGCGCTACACTGGAGTGTCAGTCTGGATTTTATGCTCAAGTCTCTGGAGTGGGACTTGAACCCACAGCCTGCAGACCCAGAGGCTAGACGTGCTACCACTGCGTCACGGCCGACACCTTCACGCATGTTAACAGGGTTTCCACCATACCTCCGGTGAAGTCAGTGTGGAGCCATAGGGGGAGAAATTCGGTATCGCCCCGTTTGGAGCGCAATTATCGACCGGGCGCAAAGTTTAGCGCCTGCCGCTAATTATCACCTCTGACTGCAAACTTGGCTTCTATCGCCCCTGGAGGTGATTGGAGCGCTAAATCAGGTGCTACACACCTCTCTTAAGGTGCTAATGCCGAGGAGCGAGGCGCTAACTCAGAGCGCTGGCGAAGCTCATGTGATGTCAGTCAGCAATGGAACACACACACAATGGCGCCGGCCAGTTCTTAAAGGGGAGGGTTGATCTTGCTCTCCATCCACACCCTGCTCATTGCAGCCTTGAATCTCGGCCTGGAGAGACCTGTACATCAAATCTGCTGGAAAGAACAATGGAGAGGCCCAGGGAAAGAGCTCAGAGTGCAGCCCCTAAATCGATGCAAGGAAGGTCAAATCAAAATGAACCTGCAAAGTGCTGCTCAGTACCCAAAACTCCTTCACACAGCGTTGAATCTTTCCAGAAGTCTCTCTCTCTCTCTCAGAATGCGTGGTGCAAAAATGTCGCCGACAAAAAAAGTCAGGAAGCGGTCGCCTTTAAATAGCGCTCCCCCAGTCCCTTCCCGACTGCAAAACGCTCCCCTCTACCTGTCATTGCTAGCGGCAGGCGGAAAGGCAGGGGGTGCCACTCACTATCCGGTCCGGGGTGCTACCGGGGCGTTGCACGCTCGATTGATGTCACGATCTGCGGGTGCAGGAGATTGTGGCGGTAGTGTTTAGTGCCACTGCAGAATGTCTGGTCAATTTCGCGAGCGGCGCAAACATCGCCGCGCCCGGGCGCTAGTTGCTTTGCGCCCTGTTAGCGCTAACGGGAGGCGCAAAGCAACCGAATTTTTCCCCCATAGTGTTTACCAAACACTTTAAGGGGCTAAGGATTGAATTTTGTGTTGATATGACTCTGGAACATAAGACTGTAAATATGTGTGTTTAATTTTTTAATTGTCTCAATGGTTTGGGTGGGCTTCATAATTACCTCCTGATGGTGGAAATAGCAAGAGTCAACAACTACTTTTAATATTTAATATATAATGCAGTGTAACACTCCCGCCACGATCTCCTGCGCCCACAGATCGTGACGTCAGTCAAGCGTGCAACGCCCCGGTAGCGCCCCAGACCGGATATTGAGTCGCGCCCCCTGCCTTAGCGCATGCCGCTAGGAACGACAGGTCGAGGGGAACGTTTTCAAGTCGGGAAGGGGCTGGGGGAGCGCTATTTAAAGGCGGGCGCTTCCTGCTTTTTCTTGTTGGCAAAATTTTTGGTTTTAACGCTGTCCTAAGGAGTTTTGGCCCTCAGCACCACTATTGAGGTTCCTAAGCGCCGAGCTCTTTCCCTGGGCCTATCCATTAGTGCTTCCAACACAATTGCTTTTGAGGTCTCTCCAGGCCGAGATTCAAGGCTGCAATGAGCAGGGTGTGGCTGGCCAGCAAGATGGCCCCTCTCCTTTAAGAACTGGACGGCGCCAGTCTGTCTGGCTTCCATGGTAACTGACATCGCCTGAGCTTCAGTAGCGTTCTGAGGTAGCGCCTTGCTCCCCGACGTCTGCGCCTTAAGAGAGGTGTGTAGAGCCTGATTTAGCGCTCAAATCACCTCCAGGGGCGATAGAGGCGAATTTTGCGCTAAACTTTGCGCCCGGCCGATATTAGCGCCCCAAAATGGGCAATACCGAATTTTTCCCCCAAATGTTTTTTTTTTAATTCATTCTCAGGAGGTGGGCAGATTTGGCAAGGCCAACATTTATTAACGACAGTCCAATAGTTCATGATCACTTTTACTGATACCAGCTTTTTATTTCCAGATTTTTTTTAAACTAAATGCAAATTCTCAAACTGCCCTGGTTGGATTTGAACTCCCAGTTCTCAGGATTACTGGTCCAGTAGCGTAAACACGATGCGACCGTACTCCTGAATGTCATACATTGGATTTCAGTTTTCACAGAAGAACAATCAGATCCCAAAACACTATTAAAAATCCTTTAATACAATGTATTAAACATGAATGAACTTAGTCAGCCTCCTGAAGCAGTGACCTTGGTCAGAGTCCTTTTCTTCGGGACTGTTTCTCAGTTGTAGGTGGTTGTTTTCTGGGTTTTGTAGGTTGGCCTTGGACGTCTGATGTTTGTCTTGCTGCCAATAAACATGAATTGAACAAATCACTGTCTCCACACCAGGATGTAGAGATGCCGGTGTTGGACTGGGGTGGACAAAAGTGAGAAGTCGCACAACACCAGGTTATAGTCCAACAGCTTTATTTGAAATCACAAGCTTTCGGAGCGCTGCTCCTTCGTCAGACTCCTTCACCTGACGAAGGAGCAGCGCTCCGAAAGCTTGTGATTTCAAATAAAGCTGTTGGACTATAACCTGGTGTTGTGCGACTTCTCACTTTTGTCCACACCAGGAGACACAGAGGTAAGCGGAACCAGGCCTTTGCAGTAGGGTTGCCAACCCTCCAGGATTGCCCTGGAGCCTCCAGGAATTGAAGATTAAACTCCGGGACACTGCAGCGAGCAACACCCGGGAGAAAGATCACAGGGGCATTAAAGATAGCGTTGTCAATAAACATTTATTTGAAAACTTTTGTTTGTTAGTTGTAAAAAGTTGACATGGGGACAAAAGGGCTGTTTGATTGACAGTCAAGAGTCATCCAATCAGGTAATGAAGAGTCTATTCGCTTTCCAATTGGCTGTGGGAAGGTGGGTGACCAATGGCAGCAGTGTGGGGGGCGGGGCGATTGGAGGCAGGAGGTCATGTGATGACACCTCCAGGAACATGGCCAACCAGAGCTGCCAAACCTATTTTGCACCCACTTTACGTTTTCATCATTTTAAGGCGGACCAATCAAAACCGAGGTGCAAAGTGGGTGAGCGGCAACCTTAAGCCAACTGGAGAATTTTGTACCAGAGGCTGAGGGGCCTCTTTTCTCTCTTCTATCCTTCACTCGCTCTCCTGCTTCCCCCCTCCTCCACCTTGCCATTTCAACGCTGTGTGTTGTGGTTACTTTCTCCAGGATGAAGTTTCATTGACAGAGCAGCGCATTGGGAGGGTCTTTGTGCGTCTTCATGAGTTTCTGAGAATGGAAGAGGAGAATATTATGCAGGAACTCCACAATGACGCCTGGCAGCGCATCACGGTGCTGGAAGAAATCATTATACAGCTGACCTTCGAATCTATTTCATTATCAGATGCTATTCAAACAGTCAGTGAGGACCTTATTCAGGAAGACGCCATACTATTCCTAATGGTTAAGTATTTTACAGCTTAGTCACACACATTGGCAGCCATCCATTTATTCAACCCCACCCCCGCCACAGTATTGTCAATTGCTCTGCTTGAATTTTAAATTGGTTGGTGCTTGAATCTGTTGTGAGAAACAGGACACAGGTGTGCGCTTGTGATTTTTTGCCTCTCTTGGCCCCAAATTCAGTCACGGCGTCAGGGAAGTGACATATGGAAGTTGGGTATATCTCCACGTGGGGGGTGGTGGGGGGGTGGATGAATTTACTAACAAGTCATGTCACATACACCTCAGGCATCCAGCTCCAAAAATACTGGAGAGGATCGGAAGGAAGTCATCGGCCCTACACCCAGCCCTTGGCCAGGGGACATGTGGTCTGATGGTCTGAAAAGGTTCCAGCACTGACATCCCCTCGCCTGCAGAGCCCAATTTTACTTCAGACCAACATTTTAGGACTTATAGTCGAATGTTGCTGTTTATAAACCCCTTGAATTCACAGCCACAGCTAAGTTTGGTGAGTGAGAGGTTCTGAGTCCAACACCAGTTGTGTCGTGAACACTACACCAGTCTGTCGTGAACTCTACACCAGTCTGTCGTGAACTCTACACCAGTCTATCGTGAACCCTACACCAGTCTCTCGTGAACTCTACACCAGTCTGTCGTGAACCCTACACCAGTCTCTTGTGAACTCTACACCAGTCTGTCGTGAACCCTACACCAGTCTCTCGTGAACCCTACACCAGTCTGTTGTGAACACTACACCAGTCTGTCGTGAACCCTACACCAGTCTCTCATGAACCCTACACCAGTCTGTCGTGAACTCTACACCAGTCTGTCGTGAACTCTACACCAGTCTGTCGTGAAACCTACACCAGTCTGTAATGAACATTACACCAGTCTCTCGTGAACACTACACCAGTCTCTGGTGAACTCTACACCAGTCTGTTGTGAACTCTACACCAGTCTCTCGTGAACATTACACCAGTCTGTCGTGAAATCTACACCAGTCTGTCGTGAACTCTACACCAGTCTGTCGTGAACATTACACCAGTCTGTCATGAACTCTACACCAGTCTGTCGTGAACTCTACAACAGGCTGTCGTCAACACTACACCAGTCTCTCGTGAACTCTACACCAGTCTCTCGTGAACATTACACCAGTCTGTCGTGAAATCTACACCAGTCTGTCGTGAACTCTACACCAGTCTGTCGTGAACACTACACCAGTCTCTCGTGAACATTACACCACTCTGTCGTGAACACTACACCAGTCTCTCGTGAACTCTACACCAGTCTGTCGTGAACCCTACACCAGTCTCTCGTGAACACTACACCAGTCTGTCGTGAACTCTACACCAGTCTGTGGTGAACACTACACCAGTCTGTCGTGAACTCTACACCAGTCTGTCGTGAACTCTACACCAGTCTGTCGTGAAACCTACACCAGTCTGTAATGAACATTACACCAGTCTCTCGTGAACACTACACCAGTCTGTCGTGAACTCTACACCAGTCTGTTGTGAACTCTACACCAGTCTGTTGTGAACCCTACAACAGTCTCTCGTGAATCCTACACCAGTCTCTCGTGAACTCTACACCAGTCTGTCGTGAACTCTACACCAGTCTGTCGTGAACACTACACCAGTCTGTCGTGAACTCTACACCAGTCTGTCGTGAACTCTACACCAGTCTGTCGTGAACTCTACACCAGTCTGTCGTGAACTCTACACCAGGCTGTCGTGAAATCTACACCAGTCTGTCGTGAACTCTACACCAGTCTCTCGTGAACCCTACACCAGTCTGTCGTGAACACTACACCAGTCTGTCGTGAACACTACACCAGTCTGTCGTGAACACTACACCAGTCTGTCGTGAACTCTACACCAGTCTGTCGTGAACACTACACCAGTCTGTCGTGAACTCTACACCAGTCTGTCGTGAACTCTACACCAGTCTGTCGTGAAATCTACACCAGTCTGTCGTGAACTCTACACCAGTCTCTCGTGAACATTACACCAGTCTGTCGTGAAATCTACACCAGTCTGTCGTGAACTCTACACCAGTCTCTCGTGAACATTACACCAGTCTGTCGTGAAATCTACACCAGTCTGTCGTGAACTCTACACCAGTCTCTCGTGAACATTACACCAGTCTGTCGTGAACTCTACACCAGTCTGTCATGAACTCTACAGCAGGCTGTCGTGAACACTACACCAGTCTGTCGTGAACTCTACACCAGTCTGTCGTGAACTCTACACCAGTCTGTCGTGAACACTACACCAGTCTCTCGTGAACATTACACCACTCTGTCGTGAACACTACACCAGTCTCTCGTGAACTCTACACCAGTCTGTCGTGAACCCTACACCAGTCTCTCGTGAACACTACACCAGTCTGTCGTGAACTCTACACCAGTCTGTCGTGAACTCTACACCAGTCTCTCGTGAACTCTACACCAGTCTGTCGTGAACCCTACACCAGTCTCTCGTGAACTCTACACCAATCTGTCGTGAACCCTACACCAGTCTCTCGTGAACCCTACACCAGTCTGTTGTGAACACTACACCAGTCTGTCGTGAACTCTACACCAGTCTGTCGTGAACTCTACACCAGTCTGTCGTGAAACCTACACCAGTCTGTTGTGAACACTACACCAGTCTGTCGTGAACTCTACACCAGTCTCTCGTGAACTCTACACCAATCTGTCGTGAACCCTACACCAGTCTCTCGTGAACCCTACACCAGTCTGTTGTGAACACTACACCAGTCTGTCGTGAACTCTACACCAGTCTGTCGTGAACTCTACACCAGTCTGTAATGAACCCTACACCAGTCTCTCGTGAACTCTACACCAGTCTGTCGTGAACTCTACACCAGTCTGTCGTGAACACTACACCAGTCTGTCGTGAACTCTACACCAGTCTGTCGTGAACTCTACACCAGTCTGTCGTGAACTCTACACCAGTCTCTCGTGAACATTACACCAGTCTGTCGTGAAATCTACACCAGTCTGTCGTGAACTCTACACCAGTCTGTCGTGAACTCTACACCAGGCTGTCGTGAAATCTACACCAGTCTGTCGTGAACTCTACACCAGTCTCTTGTGAACATTACACCAGTCTGTCGTGAACTCTACACCAGTCTGTCGTGAACTCTACAGCAGGCTGTCGTGAACATTACACCAGTCTGTCGTGAAATCTACACCAGTCTGTCGTGAACTCTACACCAGTCTGTCGTGAACCCTACACCAGTCTCTCGTGAACACTACACCAGTCTGTCGTGAACTCTACACCAGTCTGTCGTGAACACTACACCAGTCTCTCGTGAACATTACACCACTCTGTCGTGAACACTACACCAGTCTCTCGTGAACTCTACACCAGTCTGTCGTGAACCCTACACCAGTCTCTCGTGAACACTACACCAGTCTGTCGTGAACTCTACACCAGTCTGTCGTGAACTCTACACCAGTCTCTCGTGAACTCTACACCAGTCTGTCGTGAACCCTACACCAGTCTCTCGTGAACTCTACACCAATCTGTCGTGAACCCTACACCAGTCTCTCGTGAACCCTACACCAGTCTGTTGTGAACACTACACCAGTCTGTCGTGAACTCTACACCAGTCTGTCGTGAACTCTACACCAGTCTGTCGTGAAACCTACACCAGTCTGTTGTGAACACTACACCAGTCTGTCGTGAACTCTACACCAGTCTCTCGTGAACTCTACACCAATCTGTCGTGAACCCTACACCAGTCTCTCGTGAACCCTACACCAGTCTGTTGTGAACACTACACCAGTCTGTCGTGAACTCTACACCAGTCTGTCGTGAACTCTACACCAGTCTGTAATGAACCCTACACCAGTCTCTCGTGAACTCTACACCAGTCTGTCGTGAACTCTACACCAGTCTGTCGTGAACACTACACCAGTCTGTCGTGAACTCTACACCAGTCTGTCGTGAACTCTACACCAGTCTGTCGTGAACTCTACACCAGTCTCTCGTGAACATTACACCAGTCTGTCGTGAAATCTACACCAGTCTGTCGTGAACTCTACACCAGTCTGTCGTGAACTCTACACCAGGCTGTCGTGAAATCTACACCAGTCTGTCGTGAACTCTACACCAGTCTCTTGTGAACATTACACCAGTCTGTCGTGAACTCTACACCAGTCTGTCGTGAACTCTACAGCAGGCTGTCGTGAACATTACACCAGTCTGTCGTGAAATCTACACCAGTCTGTCGTGAACTCTACACCAGTCTGTCGTGAACCCTACACCAGTCTCTCGTGAACACTACACCAATCTGTCGTGAACCCTACACCAGTCTCTCGTGAACCCTACACCAGTCTGTTGTGAACACTACACCAGTCTGTCGTGAACTCTACACCAGTCTGTCGTGAACTCTACACCAGTCTGTCGTGAAACCTACACCAGTCTGTTGTGAACACTACACCAGTCTGTCGTGAACTCTACACCAGTCTCTCGTGAACTCTACACCAATCTGTCGTGAACCCTACACCAGTCTCTCGTGAACCCTACACCAGTCTGTTGTGAACACTACACCAGTCTGTCGTGAACTCTACACCAGTCTGTCGTGAACTCTACACCAGTCTGTAATGAACCCTACACCAGTCTCTCGTGAACTCTACACCAGTCTGTCGTGAACTCTACACCAGTCTGTCGTGAACACTACACCAGTCTGTCGTGAACTCTACACCAGTCTGTCGTGAACTCTACACCAGTCTGTCGTGAACTCTACACCAGTCTCTCGTGAACATTACACCAGTCTGTCGTGAAATCTACACCAGTCTGTCGTGAACTCTACACCAGTCTGTCGTGAACTCTACACCAGGCTGTCGTGAAATCTACACCAGTCTGTCGTGAACTCTACACCAGTCTCTTGTGAACATTACACCAGTCTGTCGTGAACTCTACACCAGTCTGTCGTGAACTCTACAGCAGGCTGTCGTGAACATTACACCAGTCTGTCGTGAAATCTACACCAGTCTGTCGTGAACTCTACACCAGTCTGTCGTGAACCCTACACCAGTCTCTCGTGAACACTACACCAGTCTGTCGTGAACTCTACACCAGTCTCTCGTGAACTCTACACCAGTCTGTCGTGAACCCTACACCAGTCTCTCGTGAACTCTACACCAATCTGTCGTGAACCCTACACCAGTCTCTCGTGAACCCTACACCAGTCTGTCGTGAACTCTACACCAGTCTCTCGTGAACCCTACACAAGTCTGTCGTGAACTCTACACCAGTCTGTCGTGAACTCTACACCAGTCTGTCGTGAACTCTACACCAGTCTGTCGTGAAACCTACACCAGTCTGTAATGAACCCTACACCAGTCTCTCGTGAACCCTACACCAGTCTCTCGTGAACCCTACACCAGTCTCTCGTGAACTCTACACCAGTCTGTCGTGAACTCTACACCAGTCTGTCGTGAACACTACACCAGTCTGTCGTGAACTCTACACCAGTCTGTCGTGAACTCTACACCAGGCTGTCGTGAAATCTACACCAGTCTGTCGTGAACTCTACACCAGTCTCTCGTGAACCCGACACCAGTCTCTCGTGAACACTACACCAGTCTGTCGTGAACTCTACACCAGTCTGTCGTGAACACTACACCAGTCTGTCGTGAACACTACACCAGTCTGTCGTGAACTCTACACCAGTCTGTCGTGAACTCTACACCAGTCTGTCGTGAACTCTACACCAGTCTCTCGTGAACTCTACACCAGTCTCTCGTGAACATTACACCAGTCTGTCGTGAACACTACACCAGTCTGTCGTGAACACTACACCAGTCTGTCGTGAACTCTACACCAGTCTCTCGTGAACTCTACAACAGTCTCTCGTGAACACTACAACAGTCTCTCGTGAACTCTACACCAGTCTGTCGTGAACTCTACACCAGTCTCTCGTGAACTCTACAACAGTCTCTCGTGAACACTACAACAGTCTCTCGTGAACACTACACCAGTCTGTCGTGAACTCTACACCAGTCTGTCGTGAAATCTACACCAGTCTGTCGTGAACTCTACACCAGTCTATCGTGAACCCTACACCAGTCTCTCGTGAACTCTACACCAGTCTGTCGTGAACCCTACACCAGTCTCTCGTGAACTCTACACCAGTCTCTCGTGAACTCTACACCAGTCTGTCGTGAACTGTACAACAGTCTCTCGTGAACACTACACCAGTCTGTCGTGAACTCTACACCAGTCTGTCGTGAAATCTACACCAGTCTGTCGTGAACTCTACACCAGTCTATCGTGAACCCTACACCAGTCTCTCGTGAACTCTACACCAGTCTGTCGTGAACCCTACACCAGTCTCTCGTGAACTCTACACCAATCTGTCGTGAACCCTACACCAGTCTCTCGTGAACCCTACACCAGTCTGTTGTGAACACTACACCAGTCTGTCGTGAACTCTACACCAGTCTGTCGTGAACTCTACACCAGTCTGTCGTGAAACCTACACCAGTCTGTAATGAACCCTACACCAGTCTCTCGTGAACCCTACACCAGTCTCTCGTGAACCCTACACCAGTCTCTCGTGAACTCTACACCAGTCTGTCGTGAACTCTACACCAGTCTGTCGTGAACACTACACCAGTCTGTCGTGAACTCTACACCAGTCTGTCGTGAACTCTACACCAGTCTGTCGTGAACTCTACACCAGGCTGTCGTGAAATCTACACCAGTCTGTCGTGAACTCTACACCAGTCTCTCGTGAACCCGACACCAGTCTGTCGTGAACACTACACCAGTCTGTCGTGAACTCTACACCAGTCTGTCGTGAACACTACACCAGTCTGTCGTGAACACTACACCAGTCTGTCGTGAACTCTACACCAGTCTGTCGTGAACACTACACCAGTCTGTCGTGAACTCTACACCAGTCTGTCGTGAAATCTACACCAGTCTGTCGTGAACTCTACACCAGTCTGTCGTGAACTCTACACCAGTCTGTCGTGAAATCTACACCAGTCTGTCGTGAACTCTACACCAGTCTCTCGTGAACATTACACCAGTCTGTCGTGAACTCTACACCAGTCTGTCGTGAACTCTGCAGCAGGCTGTCGTGAACACTACACCAGTCTCTCGTGAACTCTACACCAGTCTCTCGTGAACATTACACCAGTCTGTCGTGAACTCTACACCAGTCTGTCGTGAACACTACACCAGTCTCTCGTGAACATTACACCAGTCTCTCGTGAACACTACACCAGTCTCTCGTGAACTCTACACCAGTCTGTCGTGAACCCTACACCAGTCTCTCGTGAACACTACACCAGTCTGTCGTGAACTCTACACCAGTCTGTCGTGAACTCTACACCAGTCTCTCGTGAACTCTACACCAGTCTCTCGTGAACATTGCACCAGTCTGTCGTGAACACTACACCAGTCTGTCGTGAACTCTACACCAGACTGTCGTGAACTCTACACCAGTCTCTCGTGAACTCTACACCAGTCTCTCGTGAACATTACACCAGTCTGTCGTGAACACTACACCAGTCTGTCGTGAACGCTACACCAGTCTGTCGTGAACTCTACACCAGTCTCTCGTGAACTCTACAACAGTCTCTCGTGAACACTACAACAGTCTCTCGTGAACTCTACACCAGTCTGTCGTGAACTCTACACCAGTCTCTCGTGAAATCTACAACAGTCTCTCGTGAACACTACACCAGTCTGTCGTGAACTCTACACCAGTCTCTCGTGAACTCTACACCAGTCTGTCGTGAACACTACACCAGTCTCTCGTGAACCCTACACCAGTCTGTTGTGAACACTACACCAGTCTGTCGTGAACTCTACACCAGTCTGTCGTGAACTCTACACCAGTCTGTCGTGAAACCTACACCATTCTGTAATAAACATTACACCAGTCTCTCGTGATCACTACACCAGTCTCTGGTGAACTCTACACCAGTCTGTTGTGAACTCTACACCAGTCTGTTGTGAACCATACACCAGTCTCTCGTGAACCCTACACCAGTCTCTCATGAACTCTACACCAGTCTGTCGTGAACTCTACACCAGTCTGTCGTGAACACTACACCAGTCTGTCGTGAACTCTACACCAGTCTGTCGTGAACTCTACACCAGTCTGTCGTGAACTCTACACCAGTCTGTCGTGAACTCTACACCAGTCTGTCGTGAACTCTACACCAGGCTGTCGTGAAATCTACACCAGTCTGTCGTGAACTCTACACCAGTCTCTCGTGAACCCTACACCAGTCTGTCGTGAACACTACACCAGTCTGTCGTGAACTCAACACCAGTCTCTCGTGAACACTACACCAGTCTGTCGTGAAATCTACACCAGTCTGTCGTGAACCCTACACCAGTCTCTCGTGAACATTACACCAGTCTGTCGTGAAATCTACACCAGTCTGTCGTGAACTCTGCACCAGTCTCTCGTGAACATTACACCAGTCTGTCGTGAACTCTACACCAGTCTGTCGTGAACTCTACAGCAGGCTGTCGTGAACTCGACACCAGTCTGTCGTGAACTCGACACCAGTCTGTCGTGAACACTACCCCAGTCTCTCGTGAACTCTACACCAGTCTGTCGTGAACCCTACACCAGTCTCTCGTGAACCCTACACCAGTCTGTTGTGAACACTACACCAGTCTGTCGTGAACTCTACACCAGTCTGTCGTGAAACCTACACCAGTCTGTAATGAACATTACACCAGTCTCTCGTGAACTCTACACCAGTCTGTCGTGAACTCTACACCAGTCTGTAATGAACATTACACCAGTCTCTCGTGAACACTACACCAGTCTCTGGTGAACTCTACACCAGTCTGTTGTGAACTCTACACCAGTCTGTTGTGAACCCTACACCAGTCTCTCGTGAACCCTACACCAGTCTGTCGTGAACTCTACACCAGTCTGTCGTGAACTCTACACCAGTCTGTCGTGAACACTACACCAGTCTGTCGTGAACTCTACACCAGTCTGTCGTGAACACTACACCAGTCTGTCGTGAACTCTACACCAGTCTGTCGTGAACTCTACACCAGGCTGTCGTGAACACTACACCAGTCTGTCGTGAACCCTACACCAGTCTGTCGTGAACTCTACACCAGTCTGTCGTGAACTCTACACCAGTCTGTCGTGAACTCTACACCAGTCTGTCGTGAAATCTACACCAGTCTCTCGTGAACATTACACCAGTCTGTCGTGAAATCTACACCAGTCTGTCGTGAACTCTACACCAGTCTGTCGTGAAATCTACACCAGTCTCTCATGAACCCTACACCAGTCTGTCGTGAACTCTACACCAGTCTGTCGTGAACACTACACCAGTCTGTCGTGAACACTACACCAGTCTGTCGTGAACTCTACACCAGTCTGTCGTGAACTCTACACCAGTCTGTCGTGAACTCTACACCAGTCTGTCGTGAACTCTACACCAGTCTGTCGTGAAATCTACACCAGTCTGTCGTGAACTCTACACCAGTCTGTCGTGAACATTACACCAGTCTGTCGTGAAATCTACACCAGTCTGTCGTGAAATCTACACCAGTCTGTCGTGAACATTACACCAGTCTGTCGTGAACTCTACACCAGTCTCTCGTGAACATTACACCAGTCTGTCGTGAAATCTACACCAGTCTGTCGTGAACTCTGCACCAGTCTCTCGTGAACACTACACCAGTCTGTCGTGAACACTACACCAGTCTGTCGTGAACTCTACACCAGTCTCTCGTGAACATTACACCAGTCTGTCGTGAACTCTACACCAGTCTGTCGTGAACTCTGCACCAGTCTCTCGTGAACATTACACCAGTCTGTCGTGAACTCTACACCAGTCTGTCGTGAACTCTACAGCAGGCTGTCGTGAACACTACACCAGTCTCTCGTGAACTCTACACCAGTCTCTCGTGAACATTACACCAGTCTGTCGTGAAATCTACACCAGTCTGTCGTGAACTCTACACCAGTCTGTCGTGAACACTACACCAGTCTGTCGTGAACATTACACCACTCTGTCGTGAACTCTACACCACTCTGTCGTGAACTCTACACCAGTCTCTCGTGAACATTACACCAGTCTGTCGTGAAATCTACACCAGTCTGTCGTGAACTCTACACCAGTCTGTCGTGAACTCTACACCAGTCTGTCGTGAACTCTACACCAGTCACTCGTGAACTCTACACCAGTCTGTCGTGGAACCTACACCAGTCTCTGGTGAACTCTACACCAGTCTCTCGTGAACATTACACGAGTCTGTCGTGAAATCTACACCAGTCTGTCGTGAACTCTACACCAGTCACTCGTGAACTCTACACCAGTCTGTCGTGAAACCTACACCAGTCTCTGGTGAACTCTACACCAGTCTGTCGTGAACTCGACACCAGTCTGTCGTGAACACTACCCCAGTCTCTCGTGAACTCTACACCAGTCTGTCGTGAACCCTACACCAGTCTCTCGTGAACCCTACACCAGTCTGTTGTGAACACTACACCAGTCTGTCGTGAACTCTACACCAGTCTGTCGTGAACTCTACACCAGTCTGTCGTGAAACCTACACCAGTCTGTAATGAACATTACACCAGTCTCTCGTGAACACTACACCAGTCTCTGGTGAACTCTACACCAGTCTGTTGTGAACTCTACACCAGTCTGTTGTGAACCCTACACCAGTCTCTCGTGAACCCTACACCAGTCTGTCGTGAACTCTACACCAGTCTGTCGTGAACTCTACACCAGTCTGTCGTGAACACTACACCAGTCTGTCGTGAACTCTACACCAGTCTGTCGTGAACACTACACCAGTCTGTCGTGAACTCTACACCAGTCTGTCGTGAACTCTACACCAGGCTGTCGTGAAATCTACACCAGTCTGTCGTGAACTCTACACCAGTCTCTCGTGAACCCTACACCAGTCTGTCGTGAACACTACACCAGTCTGTCGTGAACTCTACACCAGTCTGTCGTGAACACTACACCAGTCTGTCGTGAACACTACACCAGTCTGTCGTGAACTCTACACCAGTCTGTCGTGAACACTACACCAGTCTGTCGTGAACTCTACACCAGTCTGTCGTGAACTCTACACCAGTCTGTCGTGAACTCTACACCAGTCTCTCGTGAACATTACACCAGTCTGTCGTGAAATCTACACCAGTCTGTCGTGAACTCTACACCAGTCTGTCGTGAACACTACACCAGTCTGTCGTGAACATTACACCAGTCTGTCGTGAAATCTACACCAGTCTGTCGTGAACTCTACACCAGTCTGTCGTGAACTCTACACCAGTCTGTCGTGAACACTACACCAGTCTGTCGTGAAATCTACACCAGTCTGTCGTGAACTCTACACCAGTCTGTCGTGAACTCTACACCAGTCTGTCGTGAACTCTACACCAGTCTGTCGTGAACACTACACCAGTCTGTCGTGAACTCTACACCAGTCTGTCGTGAACTCTACACCAGTCTGTCGTGAACACTACACCAGTCTGTCGTGAACTCTACACCAGTCTGTCGTGAACATTACACCAGTCTGTCGTGAAATCTACACCAGTCTGTCGTGAACTCTACACCAGTCTGTCGTGAACACTACACCAGTCTGTCGTGAACATTACACCAGTCTGTCGTGAAATCTACACCAGTCTGTCGTGAACTCTACACCAGTCTGTCGTGAACTCTACACCAGTCTGTTGTGAACTCTACACCAGTCACTCGTGAACTCTACACCAGTCTGTCGTGAAACCTACACCAGTCTCTGGTGAACTCTACACCAGTCTGTCGTGAACTCGACACCAGTCTGTCGTGAACACTACCCCAGTCTCTCGTGAACTCTACACCAGTCTGTCGTGAACTCTACACCAGTCTGTCGTGAACTCTACACCAGTCTGTCGTGAACTCTACACCAGTCTCTCGTGAACTCTATACCAGTCTCTCGTGAACTCTACACCAGGCTGTCGTGAACACTACACCAGTCTGTCGTGAACTCTACACCAGTCTCTCGTGAACATTGCACCAGTCTGTCGTGAACACTACACCAGGTTGTCGTGAACATTACACCAGGCTGTCGTGAACATTACACCAGTCTGTCGTGAACACTACACCAGTCTCTCGTGAACACTACACCCGTCTGTCATGAACACTACACCAGTCTGTCGTGAACTCGACACCAGTCTCTCGTGAACTCTACACCAGTCTCTCGTGAACTCTACACCAGTCTGTCGTGAACTCTACACCAGTCTGTCGTGAACTCTACACCAGTCTGTCGTGAACTCTACACCAGTCTCTCGTGAACATTACACCAGTCTGTCGTGAAATCTACACCAGTCTGTCGTGAACTCTACACCAGTCTGTCGTGAACTCTACACCAGTCTGTCGTGAACACTACACCAGTCTGTCGTGAAATCTACACCAGTCTGTCGTGAACTCTACACCAGTCTGTCGTGAACTCTACACCAGTCTGTCGTGAACTCTACACCAGTCTGTCGTGAACACTACACCAGTCTGTCGTGAACTCTACACCAGTCTGTCGTGAACTCTACACCAGTCTGTCGTGAACTCGACACCAGTCTCTCGTGAACTCTACACCAGTCTCTCGTGAACTCTACACCAGTCTGTCGTGAACTCTACACCAGTCTGTCGTGAACTCTACACCAGTCTGTCGTGAACTCTACACCAGTCTCTCGTGAACATTACACCAGTCTGTCGTGAAATCTACACCAGTCTGTCGTGAACTCTACACCAGTCTGTCGTGAACACTACACCAGTCTGTCGTGAACATTACACCAGTCTGTCGTGAAATCTACACCAGTCTGTCGTGAACTCTACACCAGTCTGTCGTGAACTCTACACCAGTCTGTCGTGAACACTACACCAGTCTGTCGTGAAATCTACACCAGTCTGTCGTGAACTCTACACCAGTCTGTCGTGAACTCTACACCAGTCTGTCGTGAACTCTACACCAGTCTGTCGTGAACACTACACCAGTCTGTCGTGAACTCTACACCAGTCTGTCGTGAACTCTACACCAGTCTGTCGTGAACACTACACCAGTCTGTCGTGAACTCTACACCAGTCTGTCGTGAACATTACACCAGTCTGTCGTGAAATCTACACCAGTCTGTCGTGAACTCTACACCAGTCTGTCGTGAACACTACACCAGTCTGTCGTGAACATTACACCAGTCTGTCGTGAAATCTACACCAGTCTGTCGTGAACTCTACACCAGTCTGTCGTGAACTCTACACCAGTCTGTTGTGAACTCTACACCAGTCACTCGTGAACTCTACACCAGTCTGTCGTGAAACCTACACCAGTCTCTGGTGAACTCTACACCAGTCTGTCGTGAACTCGACACCAGTCTGTCGTGAACACTACCCCAGTCTCTCGTGAACTCTACACCAGTCTGTCGTGAACTCTACACCAGTCTGTCGTGAACTCTACACCAGTCTGTCGTGAACTCTACACCAGTCTCTCGTGAACTCTATACCAGTCTCTCGTGAACTCTACACCAGGCTGTCGTGAACACTACACCAGTCTGTCGTGAACTCTACACCAGTCTCTCGTGAACATTGCACCAGTCTGTCGTGAACACTACACCAGGTTGTCGTGAACATTACACCAGGCTGTCGTGAACATTACACCAGTCTGTCGTGAACACTACACCAGTCTCTCGTGAACACTACACCCGTCTGTCATGAACACTACACCAGTCTGTCGTGAACTCGACACCAGTCTCTCGTGAACTCTACACCAGTCTCTCGTGAACTCTACACCAGTCTGTCGTGAACAGTACATAAGAACATAAGAAATAGGAGCAGGAGTCGGCCATTCGGCCCTTCGAACCTGCTCCAACATTCAATGAGATCATGGCTGATCTTCTGCCTCAACTCCATTCACCGGCCCTATCGCGATATCCCTTGATGCCTTTACTAGTCAGAAATCTATCGACTTCTGTTTTGAATATACCCAATGACTGAGCCTCCACAACCCTCTGGGGTAGAGAATTCCAAAGATTTACCACCCTCTGTGTGAAGAAATTTCTTCTTATCTCAGTCCTGAATGGCCTACCCTTTATCTTGAGGCTGTGGCCCCTGGTTCTAGACTCCCCAGCCAAGGGAACATTCTCCCAGCATCCACGCTATCAAGCCCTGTAATAATTTTGTATGCTTCAATGAGATCCCCACTCATTCTTCTGAATTCAAGAGAATACAAGCCTAGTTTACTCAATCTCTTCTCATACGACAGTCCTGCCATCCCAGGAATCAATCTCGTGAACCTTCGTTGCACTCCCTCTATGGCAAGTATATCCTTCCTTAGGTAAGGAGACCAAAATTGTACACAGTACTCCAGGTGTGGTCTCACCAAGGCCGTATATAATTGGAGTAAGACTTCTTTACTCCTGTACTCAAATCCTCTTGTAATGAAGGCCAGCATACCATTTGCCTTCCTAATGGCTTGCTGCACCTGCACATTCACTTTCAGTGACTCATGTACAAGGACACCCAGGTCCCTTTGAGCATCTGCAGTCCCCAATCTTTCACCATTTAGGAAATACTCTGCCTTTCTGTTTTTTCTACCAAAGTGGATAACTTCACATTTATCCACATTATATTCCATCTGCCATGTTCTTGCCCACTCACTGAGCCTGTCGAGATCCCCTTGAAGCCTCTTCACATCCTCTTCACAACTGACACTGCCACCTAGCTTTGTATCATCAGCAAATTTAGAAATGTTACATTTAGTCCCCTCATCCAAATCATTGATATAGATTGTGAATAGCTGGGGCCCAAGCACCGATCCCACTAGTCACAGCCTGCCATCCTGAAAAAGACGCGTTTATCCCTACTCTTTGTTTTCTGTCTGTTAACCAATTCTCAATCCATGCTAGTATATTACCCCCAATTCCATGTGCCCTAATTTTGTTCACCAACCTCTTGTGTGGGACCTTATCGAAGGCCTTCTGAAAATCCAGATACACCACATCTACCGGTTCCTCTTTGTCTACTCCACTAGTTACATCCTCAAAGAACTCCAATAGGTTTGTCAAACAGGATTTCCCTTTCATAAATCCATGTTGACTCTGCCCAATCTTACTATTAGTTTCTAAGTGCCCAGTTATTGCATCCTTTAATAATAGATTCCAGCATTTTCCCAACTACTGATGTGAGGCTAACAGGTCTGTAGTTCCCCGTTTTCTCTCTCCCTCCTTTCTTAAATAGCAGGGTTACATTTGCTATCCTCCAATCTGCAGGAACCGTTCCAGAATCTATAGAATTTTGGAAGATGACAACCAATGCGTCCATTATCCCAATGACCACCTCTTTTAAAACCCTAGATGTAGGTCATCCGATCCTTGGGATTTATTGACTTTTAGTCCCATTAATTTTGCTAGTACTGTTTTTTTAACTAATAATAATTTCTTTAAGTTCCTCATTCTTGCCACACCCTTGGTTTTCTCATATTTCTGGGAGGTTTTTTGTGTCTTCCTCCGTGAAGACAGAAACAAGGTATTTATTTAATTTCTCAGCCATTTCCTCATTCCCCATTATAAATTCTCCTACACTACACCAACTGCCGTGAACACTACACCAGTCTGTCGTGAACTCTACACCAGTCTGTTGTGAACTCTACACCAGTCTGACCTTAATCAATGCTGAGTTTTGGGGATTTTTTTGAACATTAACTCTTCTGGGCTAATAAGAAATCTTCTACATTCCACTAAATGAAATCAATTTTCATAAGGACAAACCTGATAGTGTTTCACAGTGAAATCGTCACTTGAGTCTCACTAACCAGCTCACACAAGGCATCAGTCCATTGCATGGTTGACATTAACAAGTTCACTACCAGGCTTGATCCATTTTCTTGTGGGCTTCAGTCTACAGCACAAGACAAATAGGTACTGAACCTCACTCAGAGAGGCCTCAAAGGTTTATAATTTGGGTACATGCACGACCATATTATAGGTGGCACTGTTCTCACAGGGCTGAGGTGCATTGATAGCACAGTGTAGAGGGAGCTTTACTCTGTATCTAACCCGTGCTGTACCTGTCCTGGGAGTGTTTGATGGGACAGTGTAGAGGGAGCTTTACTCTGCATCTAAGCCGTGCTGTACCTGCCATGGGAGTGTTTGATGCGACAGTGTAGAGGGAGCTTTACTCTGTATCTAACCTGTGCTGTACCTGCCCTGGGAGTGTTTAATGAGACAGTGTAGGGGAGCTTTACTCTGTATCTAACCGCTGTTGTACCCGCTCTGGGAGTGTTTGATGGGACAGTGTAGAGGGAGCTTTACTCTGTGTCTAACCCGTGCTGTACCTACCCTGGGAGTGTTTGATGGGACAGTGTAGAGGGAGCTTTATCTGTATCTAACCCGTGCTGTACCTACCCTGGGAGTGTTTGATGGGACAGTGTAGAGGGAGCTTTACTCTGTATCTAACCCGTGCTGTACCTGCCCTGGGAGTGTTTGATGGGACAGTGTAGAGGGAGCTTTACTCTGTATCTAACCCGTGCTGTACCTGCCCTGGGAGTGTTTGATGGAACAGTGTAGAGGGAGCTTTACTCTGTATCTAACCCGTGCTGTACCTGCCCTGGGAGTGTTTGATGGGACAGTGTAGAGGGAGCTTTACTCTGTATCTAACCCGTGCTGTACCTGCCCTGGGAGTGTTTGATGGGACAGTGTAGAGGGAGCTTTACTCTGTATCTAACCCGTACTGTACCTGCCCTGGGAATGTTTGATGGGACAGTGTAGAGGGAGCTTTACTCTGTATCTAAACCGTGTTGTACCTGCCCTGGGAGTGTTTGATGGGACAGTGTAGAGGGAGCTTTACTCTGTATCTAACCCGTGCTGTACTTGGAGTGTTTGTTTCAATGCTGGATGTAATTTAGAAAGTGTTCCATTGCACAACACTAAATCTGTACCCGCCAACAAAAAAAAATTAGTAATTCGACCTTTCTCAGTACTGGTTAAAAAGGTGTCTGTGGAATCGGTGAATAGCTTCACAAGTGTTGGATGAGATTTATTAAAAATACATAAAACAAAGTGAAGCTGGAAATACTGTTCGTTTGAGAGGCTGGCAAACTCCAGCTGTCTATTCACACCTCCTCTTGTGATGATAAACCTATTAATATTTGTGTGTTTTTTTCTTTCCAGAAGCTGAAAACCACACAAGAAAGGTAACTCCATTTCAACACTGGCTATCCATTTGTGCTAACTTGCCCCAGTTGTCAATCTAATATTTAACTTTTCATTCCTTTTTCTAGAGTTAAAGTGGCAATTTCTGATCCCAAGGATGTGTCAGTAAAGATAGACGGTGCCAAGTACAAATTCCTAATGATATACAATTCCTGGAAAAAGTTGGTGAATGAAATTGGTATTGATGTAGGTGAGGAAATGATTTGTAAGAAAGCGTTTAGATTGTTGCTGCTGGTACTCAGAGCATGATGTTCAGAAGCTCCTGCCTGTCACCTCCTCACTCCCAGTTTTTACATGATATATTTGCAGTCAGACCAGCACGGTGTTCAGCTCCATTCACAACTCCTCAGATAATGAAGCAGCCCATGTCCGCATGCAGCAAGACCTGCAGAACATTCAGGCTTGGGCTGATAAGTGGCAAGTAACATTCGCGCCACACAAGTGCCAGGCAATGACCATCTCTAACAAGAGAGAGCCTAACCACCTCCCCTTGACATTCAACGGCACTACCATCGTCAAATCCCTCACCATCAACATGCTGGGGGTTACTACTGGCCAGAAACTTAACTGGACCAGCCAAATAAATACTGTGGCTACAAGAGCAGATCAAAGCCTTTTCCCCACTAAAAAGGCACAAATCACAAGTAGCTTCATCACACGGGCTGCAGCGGTTCAAGAAGGCGGCCCACCACCACCTTCTCAAGGGCAACTAGGGTTGGGAATTAAACGCTGGCCTTGCTAAAGACCCCCATATCCCAAGAATTAATTTATAATGTAACTTCCAGAGTTACTGGGGTAGACTTTGGCTTTGTGCGTTAGTGTACAACGGGTGATAACGAATCAGCAGCCCGTTTTACATCTCTCCTGACTTTTATTTCGGGTGACTGCTGCCGTAAGAAAACTACTAGGCATTTGGTCTGAGTATTAAACAAGGCTTTAATCAACTGTTTTACAACATGGAGATCTAGTTGGGTCCTTCACTAGTTCCTGTTAAAGAATGTCCTGAGTAAGCTGGGCCCATGCCCGAGTATTTATACTCTCCCTGGACAGCGCCACCAGCAGGTCGCCCAGTATTATGTCATCAGTCATTTCCACATGAATGACAAGATTCATGTCAACTGCAATAGAAATTAAAATGGGAAGCGATGTAAGACGGGCTGCCGACTCGCTGTCACCCGTCTGACACTATTGCACAAAGTCGAGATCTACCCCACTCATTGTGAAAGGAACTCCAGGGGTAATTTTCACCTTCACTGCCTGGGCAGTAATCTGGCCAAGCTAGTCGCCTGTCTGTTGTAGAACCCACTTGAAGAGGTGAAAAATGTCCCCCTCCTAGTCCCAAACTGTCTGAGCTGAGCACGTGCAAAGTGTGGGCCATTGACATTACAGACTTCCTTGCCCACAGAGAAAAGCTTTCATGCAACTTATTACCCTTTGGCAAGTAGTGCTGTGCATTGTACAGACTGCTGGTTTAGTTGAGCAGCAGTCAGTAACTATTGTAAGAGCGATTCAGACTCGACGCCAACAGGTTGCGATGAACCCTTTATGAATATAACCAGGTATTAACACACACAATGGGGGGAATTTTAACCTTTAAAAACGGGTGGGTTTGGCGCGTGGAGGGTAGTTAAATTGTTAAAAATCGGATCCCCGACCTGATCCCACTGCCAACTCACCCACTTCCAGTTTTAACGGAGGCGGGACAGGGGGTGGGCAACCAACCCGCTCCCAGGGGGCAGAACGTCAATTTAAATATTATAATGAGGCCGGAAGCCTCTTTTTTAACCTACATTTTGTTTTTAACTGCCTGTGGACGGGTTTTACACACTTTGTGAAACCCAGCAGTTACAGCAAGGCGGGGACTTTGTACCTAACTCCTGGATCCAGGGTCCCTACTTAACTCACCCCCTGCGATCAGAGACCCCCTCACGAGGCCTACGATCGCCCCCCCAGGCATTCCCCCCCCTCCCAGCGATGATGCTGAGGCCGGCCATGATCTTCTCTGCCCCCCACCACCCTGCCATCATCCGGCCCCGATCCTCAACCCCCCCTAACCTCTGCCCGACCCACCCCACCCAATCCATTTAACAGCCCGGCCCAGCCCGACCCCCGATCCTCTACCCACCTCCCCCCGATCCATTTAACAGCCCGGCCCCCACGCGAACCCTCCCTCCCTCCTCTGTGCGGCCACGGGCCTACCCACCCGCAGCCAGCCAGCCTCTCAATCTGGGAAACCGAGGCCTTACATGCAAATCAGGCCCTGCCGTTAAAGTCGGCAGTGCCTGCAGGAACCATCCCCCCTCCCCCAACCCACCTTCCTCCACAAAATTCTGGCTAGGCTAATGTTTAAGGCAATAGTATTACAAAAAAGAAAACAATACCACTCATTAGTCTTGCTTTGGATAGAAGCTATAACCCTCGGATGGCAGCTTGTCCTCTCTTGCCATCCTGTGCTTGTATAAATTCAAGTGCAAAACTAGAATTCTTTATACGCTAGCTCTCCCTTACCTGGATTTGTTATTCACATTTCTTGACCCCTTATCTAACTGCTCAGGGTCTGTGCATCCGCAAGCCCCTTTCACCCCAGGTCTACACATTCTCAAAGTCACCTTTATCTTGTCTAAAAAGATGCTTGAAACCTGCAATGTAAGCAGCCTTCAGCATTACCTTGCTCAGCCTATCGTTCCACCTTCTGGGTGGTTTTAACTTTATAAGCGTGTGATGTGTATGCATTAAGATGCTGAACCTAAAGGTGAGTGGTTTATATGTTAAAAACACCTAATCTAAACCTAAGTTTTATCTGCTGAAAATGCCCAATCTTACATTATGAAGTAATCCTTCTTCTGAACCTTGGACAGATCAGTTCTGACTTTCTGATACAGTCCTTGTGAGACTCAAGAGGGTTTCAGCCGTGTTACTTGTTGGTTTATTTGTTTTTAATTTGTTCTCGTGATGTGGACAAGGCAGTATCCATTGCCCAATCCTAGTTGCCCATAGAGCATTAAGAGCCAATGGCCCGGATTTTGCATTGAGCGAAACGGTGAGTGCTGTTGTTATTATGGAATAAATCGGACAGCAACTTTCAGAGTACGCACATGCACAGTTAAACATGGAAATCCGGAAGTTGCGGTCCGAGTTACCCTGCTCATCCACAGACTGTGCCATAACAGTACCTCACCGATAGACTCAGCATTGAAGTACTTGAAGGGAGTGACGTTGCCGTACTTACCCACTAGTTACCCAGTAAACACGCCAGAAAAAATTAGGACTGGTGCATTCAGGTGCAAGTGATTTTTTAATAGCATGATAAGTCATAATTACTGCCAAACAACCTTTCTCGCCCTGAAAATTTAATTTCCCATTTGTGGAATCTCATTCCTTCAGAATTTAATTAGTGTTGGAAAAAAAAAATTTTTAATTTAAAAATGTTTACTTTTTCTGACTGTCACTTTTATGTCTCTCTCTTAATCCCAACTTTCTTTCCAAATCTTTATTTTGCTTTCCGTACATGATTTAAATCTAATTTATACTTCCTGGTTTAGACTCTGCGCGTCTCAGTGAGGATTCTTCAATCTGATTGGTTGAAGAGCTTCACTGTTTCTTGGCCTGCTCACAGACGCCACAGATCCCCTGTAGAGGGCGCCGTGCTGGATCAGATGCCACAGATCCCCTGTAGAGGGCGCCGCGCTGGATCAGCTGCCACACGAGAGCAAGTCGCCACTCTGAAGCACAAGAGTGCCGTTCCTTCACTGCTGAATGCAAAATCCGGGCCAGTGTGTAGGCCAGATCGGGTAGAGATGGCAGGTTCCTTCCCTGAAGGGCATTAGTGAACCAGTTATTTTTTTACAACAATCCGGCAGCTTCATGGTCATTTACTGCCGCCAGCCCAATGGCTATTTTGGATCCATGCTGCGTTCCGCATCCTCCCCACTTTCCAATAGCCTGTTGACATAGAGGCCCTGAAAACCCACAGTGGGGGAATATCCCATATAGCTCCTCTGCTGATGCCGCCACAGTTTGCAGGATCAGGGGGAGGTCCCTTGCACCACTTGGGGTGTATCTAGAATGCCCCCTTTTGAGAACATGGCATAAAGCCTCGTGAAGGTGGCCAAGCCAGGAACTGTCATTCCCCTCCTCCCAGAAACAAATTGATGATGCCCCTTCAGTGGTCCACATTGTAAGGGGGCTGCAATATAAAAATATTTTAATGATTCCTCTACTCAGAGGGTGGTGAACCTGTGGAATTCTCTACCACAGAGGGCTGTGGAGGCCAAGTCACTGAATATATTTAAGAAGGAGATAGATAGATTTCCAGACACAAAAGGTATCAAGGGGTATGGGGAGAGAGCGGGAATATGGTATTGAGATAGAGGATCAGCCATGATCATATTGAATGGCGGAGCAGGCTCGAAGGGCTGAATGGCCTACTCCTGCTCCTATTTTTCTATGTTTCTATGTTTCTACGAGATCCAGGCTTTGTTTCTGCCTGGGGCCCCAGTTGTTGGATGAGTTACATCCGATCTGACCATGTGCACCTCCATTGTCCATACGCCAGGCCCCATCAAAGATCCAGGGTGCAGGAACTCCTGATGTAGGGACTCCCTGCCCCACCACCACCCTCCCCTTATGACAAAAGCCACATCTGGGGCGGGCAGAGGCTCGATCCCAATAGGCCATCGTACTGGCTCCCAGCCTACTTCATGGCCATTCCAGCAGATGGCCAAAGTTATGGTGAGACTATGCGATAATTCTTAATCCCGTTCCTAACTAATACCCGAATAGTTCTATTCTCCTCATGGCATGACTCCTCAGTCTTCAGATAAAATTAGGAAGCATTGAGAGAGAATGGATTAATCAAGGACAGCCAAGACGGATTTGTGAAAGGCAAGTCATAATGACCAATTGGATAGATAAAAGGATTGCAGTAGCTTTCTATGAGTTTTCATATGGTATTTGATAAGGTGTCTCACAACAACAACTTGTATTTATATACTGCCTTTAACATAGTAAAATGTCCCAAGATGCTTCACAGGAACATTATCAGACAAAATTTGATACTGAGCCACATAAAGACAGATGACCAAAAGCTTGGTCAAAGATGTAGTTTTTAAGCAGTGACTTAAAGGAGGAGAGGTAGAGAGGGGGAGAGATTTAGGGAGGGAATTCCAGAGCTTAGGGCCTCGGCAGCTGAAGGAATGGCTACCAATGGTGGAGCGAAGGTAATCAGGAATGTGCAAGAAGCCAGAATTAGAGGAGCGCAGAGATCTCGAAGGGTTGAATGGCTGGAGGAGGTTTCAGCGATAGGGAGGGGCGAGGCCATGGAGGGATTTGAAAACAGGGCTTGCTGGAAAAGTTCAGGTACATGGCAGGAGAAGTGATGTAGCAGAATGGATAGAAAGTTGGTTGACAGACAGGAACAAAGGAGGCGATTTTGTGACTGGGGCCACGTTGGAGGCGGGACTGCTGCTTGTCGGGTCAATGTCCCGCCTCCATCGATTTGTGGCCAACCCACGCTATTTTCCCTTGATTGACCTTGTTAAACCCGCCCAGCAGGCTTAGCAGGCCAATCAAGGGAAAGCCGGTTGCAGAGCACGTCAACGTATGACGTTTCATCTGTCAAAAATTTTTGACAGATGAATTGTCATTGTTTGACAGCTCTGTGAAGCTGTCAAACAGTGACAATCTCTGCAGTTTGATGAGGTCTTGAATAAAAGACCCTATCAAACTTCTTTCTTTAACAGAAGTGAGATGGTTGTTGCATCTGTGAATGCAACAGCCACCTGTCAATCCCAACGCGGAGGTCCGAGACTCTCCGCATACAAACTGACTGAAGCATTCAGGAAGAAACAAAGGTAAGTACACTTTTAAAAACACTTTGCACTTACCTCAGATACTCACCTCTACACTCTTGCACCCATCACTTACCTTCACACCACACTTTTGCACCCCCCCTCCCCCCACCCCCGACCTCTGCAGACCCAGTACTCACTGAGCTGAGCTGGCGGGATTTGGAGTGTTCGGGAAGCCCGCACTTGTGAGGGCAAAAAGGGGATAATCCTATTTTCTGCCTGTTAACTACCTGTTAACAGGCAGTTAATAGGCTTTAATCCCTTCCCGCCTCCAAGGAGACGGGACCCAGTGCGGGACGGCTACCCGCCTCCTGGGAAGATGGCATGGAGACGGGTTGGGCCCCCGCCCCCAAATTCTGCCAATTTCCCGGCAGTCCCGCCTCCATACCCGCCTCCCCAGGGCTGGCAAAATCGCCCCCCAAGAGTTCGGATCAATGGGGATTGGTTAGACTGGAGAGCGGTTCGAAGTAGTGTACTCCAGGGCTCGGCGCTGTTCTCTGTATTTATAGATGATTTGGCCTTGGGTACAGGCAGCACAATCTCAAAATTTGCTGATGACACAGAAGTAGGAGGGTTGGCTAACAGTAAGACGGACTGTAAAATACATCGGGAAGACAGCCGGGGGTAGCTCTCCCTCCGAGTAGGTCTCACCCACTTCCCATGGCCAATTTTACTCACCTTTTAGCAAAGGTGCAGTCAGTAGCTGAGGTAATACAGGGCCAATGAGATGAGAAAAGGGAGGAAAATACATTTTTCTTAAAATAGTTAAGGGAACAAATGTTAAGAAATTTCTGTGAGTGACACTGGTGGGTGAATTATCATATGTGAAATCTGAAATGATCTTAAATTTGACGATGATTTGTATTTAATGTAAAGACACAGTGTAACTCTTGTGCTATCTAGGTGTTTCAGAGCTCCTTAATAATCTAGATTAAGAGGTAGAAAAATCCTACAAAATCAAACTTCTTGAATTGGACAAGTTCCCAACTCTTAATTCAATAAGTGAGCTCATTTCTGTCTTTCATTGGGTCCGTTTTGTGTTCCATTCTTCTATAGCGCCATTGAGTCTAGATCCTGAGACTGCACACTGGAACCTCCTAATCTTCAACAACATGACCAGCGTCGCATACAGCCACAGTCAGAAGAAATCTTCAAGTACCTCCCGATTCAGTGTCCATCCCTTCGTTCTGGCCAACCAAGGGTTCTCATCAGGAATACACTACTGGGAAATCTTTGTGGGATGCAAGGCTGACTGGATCTTAGGGGTGACCAAAGCGTCTGTGAAACGCAAGACGCCAATCTCGCTATCACCTCAAGACGGTTTATGGACTTTGGAGAAAAGAACCACTCACTACGTGGCAAACTCTGTGCCCCATGTGGTAATCTTTTCGGGGTTAAAGCCCAGCAAAATTGGAGTTTACCTCGACTACGAAGGCGGGCAGGTGTCCTTTTACAACGCTGACCACATGAACCTCATGTACACGTTCAAAGATACGTTCACAGAGACACTGTATCCCTTGTTCAGCCCGGGTATTAATTTCACACCACTGAGAATACTCCATGTAAATCCTTGAAAGAGTAGTGTTGTGAAGTAAATGCAGTGACAAAAAGCCGGCAAACATTTGAAGCTGCCTCTGTGCCTATTGAAGATAATATAAACTGTGTCTATTTAAGAATGCCTGGATCACAGCAGCAGGCAACTCAACTGCAAACATGTTCAAATTTCTTTTATTAATCCGTTAAAAATTATTTTGTTTCTGCCTCTCTCTTTCTGTCCTTGCATCCCACACGTCGCACCTTACCTCTGACCCAGAGAGCAGGCAGGTGATGTACGCCTCGGCCTCTGCCAATGGCTCTCTGTGACTGGCCACTGGGAGTTGTGCAAGAGCAGCTGGCCTCCAGTTTTTCCTCTTTCTGTGTAAGCAAGTGTCGAGCCTTCGCTCATTGTGTCCTCCTGACATCTTAACCTGAGATCAGGAAATCATGGTGTAAAGAATCATATGCACAAGCCAAGCACATTCATTCTGTACCAAAACAGATCAGTTCTCCAAAGCGTCATTTCTCTTAATATAGTATCTATTGGGCACCCTGTAGCTCCTGTAAGGAATACGGCAGCATAACTTTAAAAAAAATGATGTAGAACAGTGAAACCAGACTATGAGTTGCAGTGAAAGGCTGACAGTAAGTTCATTGCTATTGTGTTCATGAGCAAACCTTTGATGACTTGTTACTCATGGGTATTGTGGTTATGATAATTGCAGTATCTCAGTACGACACTGATGTAGAAATAACATTTTAATGTGGCTTTAATCAATAAACCATCCATGCATGTGTGCGTGTGTGTTTATAAGCTCAGTCTTCTCCCATTTTGAGCCTGGCCATTTACTCTGCAGTTGGGCAATTGCTCTGTTACACTGCATTGGCAACACCACTCGAAACAAAAACTCTTATTGAATTAGTGCCAATCTGAAGGTAAGTCTGTGCTATCAATCCCTTCCTGCTTGGAACAGTCGTATCTCATTGAATGCAGCCAGACAGGAGGTAAGCATCCAGTCTGGATTGGACTAACCCCAAACCCATCAGCTGAAAATGTAGACAATTATGATTGTAACACACCACCTCCTGCAAAATGAAATCCAGTTGCCTTTTAAAATAGAAAACTGAATTGGGTATATATTGATATTTACTTTAATTTGGTTTATTCAAATACTGTAAGCAATAAACATTTCAGACATTTATCAGCCTTCCCCATTCTGAGTTCTAAGTGACAATGAATTTACTATTATCTTTATTATTTCCACCTGCAAAGCTGAGAACCATTGTACCGTACCCTGGATAAAATATCTGTTCCATACAAGAATTTTGTGTAAATCTTTTCTCATTGATTAAAATGAATGCTTCGCCGCTGATTCAACGACAGCCAGTGTTTTGGGCACGACTGTCAAAATTCTACATCTGACACAATCAATTCAGGAGGTTAAAATAACCCCCACTCCCCCTCCCCCTCCCTTTGATGTCCCACAGTGACCCAAGCAGAAGAAGGCTGTTTTCCTTCTTTCCCAGACAAGTTGGGCATAGGTTCCTGCATCCAAAATGCATCTACCTCATTTGGGTGAGTTCCAGGGTCCTTGACTTAGTCAGATAATACGCTGCACAGAAGGTTCACCCCACTCACCACTGCCTCCTGCTGGTCAATCTTAGAGCAGCACAATAGGGATCGGGAAGCCAATGAATGGTTCTGTCACGAAGAAACCCAAGGGCCAGACCAAAGCTCTCCTGGCTGTTAGAGGAGAGGTTCTCATTTATCATTTACTCCTCAAATCAATAAGGTTCTGAAACATTGAAAATCAGGTGTCATAGATTTCGGTGTCAAACATATCTACACGTGCATACAGCACAGGCAATAGAATATTAAAGGTCATAATTACAACCATACCTAATGCTGGCTGGCTGGCGATTCAAACGTGTTAAGGTTCTGAGCTCAGTATCTGAGCCCTTTACGAATCCAAATACTCATTATAAACAGACAACTTTTATACGTTTCTCCTACTCCCTCTATGTGACAATTCTGCATTACATCATTATACAAAAGTTAAAATACAACTCCATATATGGAGAATTTTATTGCTTTATCCCTTATCAATGACTTGCGTTTTCCTGACTCACTGGGCTCTTTTTCCATTGTGCTAACTAGTATAGCTCCCCTACTTTGTTACCTTATCAACAGTTTCACGCTTGTTCCACATAATTGCTATTCCACCAAGTGAAACCTTTAATTATAAGTCTGTCTTTGTTTCTGTATCGTTCGTACCAATTAAAAAGGATGATGTACGTCCAGAGGTTTTCCCACACTGTTATCAAATGAATCAGTGTGCAATGGCACCTTCTGAATTAATTACTTCATCCTGAAGATGACCATTGCTGGAGGGTCAGCCCTGGCCCAACAGCTCATTGGTACTTTAAATTGACGTATACTTCCCTGCTTAACAGGCAAAGGTTAATGATTAACATTACTACAATATAAAGAGAAATAAATAGTAATAACATTAGTAGGATTCAGGGCAGTCTGATTAACCTTTTCCTTACAGCTGGAGCAGTGATGGCCCCAAAGTGTCTTAGTTAGATATACTCAGTGAAAAACAATGTTCAGATTTGTTTTCAGAAAATGGACACGTTTAACTGGAAGGGAGCGGGTAAGAAAAGAAAAATATCAAAGGGAGGCAGTATTTACAATTCAGGAACTGAGAAGTCAGGAGTCAGTGGACACACATCTGGGATTGACTGGCCTTTAATTGCCATATAGATAAAATTCTGTAGAAATGGTATGACTATACACATTATATAGATATAATAATATAAATACATAGGGGGTACAGTAGCATAGTGGTTATGTTACTGGGCTAGTAATCCAGAGGCCTGGACTAATGATCCAGAGACGTGAGTTCAAATCCCACCACGGCAGCTGGGGAATTTCAATTCAGTTAATTAAATAAATCTGGAATAAAAAGCTAGTATCACTAATGGTGACCATGAACCTATCGGATTGTCATAAAAAATCCATCTGGTTCATTAACGTCCTTTAGGAATTCTGTAGGGAAGGAAATCTGCCGTCCTTACCCGGTCTATATGTGACCCACAACAGAAATGAAGTTGTACCAAACCGCTACAAAGAACTATAAAAATCGGACGGGCCACCCAGAATCAACCTAGGCACCGGATTAGGACACAACAAAGGCACACCCAGCCTAGTCAACCCTGCAAAGTCCTCACTAACATCTGGGGACTTGTGTCAAAATTGACTAGTTTAGACTAGTCAAGCAACAGCCTGACATAGTCATACTCACAGAATCATATCTTTCAACCAACATCCCAGACTCCTCCATCACCATCCCTGGGTATGTCCTGTCCCACCGAGAGAACCAACATCAGCGAAAAACCTACTTCTCCTCACCAATCTACCTGTCGCAGATGCATCTGTCAATGACAGCATTGGTAGCAGTGACCACCGCACAGTCCTTGTGGAGACGAAGACCCGTCTTCACACTGAGGACACCCTCCATTGTGTTGTGTGGCACTACCACCGTGCTAAATGGGATAGATTCAGAACAGATCTAGCAACTCAAAACTGGGCATCCATGAGGCGCTGTGGGTCATCAGCAGCAGCAGAATTGTATTCCACCACAATCTGCAAACTCATGGCCCGGCATATCCCTCACTCTACCATTACCATCAAGCCAGGGGACCAACCCTGGTTCAATAAGGAGTGTAGAAGAGCATGCCGGGCGCAGCACCAGGCGTACCTAAAAATGAGGTGCCAATCTGGTGAAGCGACAACACAGTAATAAATGCTAAACAGCGAAAACAGCATGCTATGGACAGAGCTAAGCGATCCTACAACTAACGGATCAGATCAAAGCTCTTCAGTCCTGCTGCATCCAGTCATGAATGGTGGTGAACAATTAAACAATCTAACGGGAGGAGAAGGCTCCATGAACAACCCCATCCTTAATGATGACGGAGCCCAGCACGCAAGTGCAAAAGACAAGGCGTTTGCAACCATCTTCAGCCAAAAGTGCTGAGTAGATGATCCATCTCGGCCTCCCCCTGAGGTCCCCACCATCACAGAAGCCAGTTTTCAGCCAATTTGATTCACTCCACGGGATGTCAAGAAATGGCTGAGCGCACTGGATACAGCAAAGGCTACGGGACCCGACAACATACTGGCTGTCGTGCTGAAGACTTGTGCTCCAGAACTAGCCGCGCCTCTAGCCAAGCTGCTCCAGTACAGCTACAACACTGGCATCTATCAAGTGGAAAATTGCCCAGGTAGGTCCTGGCCACAAAAAGCAGGACAAATCCAATCTGGCCAATTACCGCCCCATCAGTCTACTCTCAATCATCAGCTAAGTGATGGAAGGTGTCGTCGACAGTGCTATCAAACAGCAGTTACTCACCAATAACCTGCTCACCAATGCTCAGTTTGGGTTCCGTCAAGATCACTCGGCTCCAGACCTCATTACAGCCTTGGTCCAAACATGGACAAAAGAGCTGAATTCCAGAGGTGAGGGGAGAGTGACTGCCCTTGATATCAAGGCAGCATTTGACCGAGTGTGGCATCAAGGAGCCCTAGTAGAATTGAAGTCAATGTGAATCATTGGAAAACTCTCCACTTGCTGGAGTCATACCTAACACAAAGGAAGATGGTTGTGGTTGTTGGACATCAATCATCACAGCCCCAAGACATCGCTGCAAGTCTGTAGAAATGATGTGACTTTCACTCGGTCAACTTCAATTCCCAGGATGTCAGTCTGAGCATGTGCAGAATTTCCCAGCATCCATCAGAATGATGCTCCTCGTCTATAACCTGAATTGTGTCTTTCCACATTCTGCAACAGGCTTTCTGAGTTTCTATGTTTTCCAAATGATTTGAAAACATGCTGAAGAATTAATTTTAAAATCTTTTTCCAGGTAATGGCCCAAAAATTAGTGAGGGAGCCTTCGTGCGAGGGTAAGGCTTCCCCGCGATCTCTCACTGCGCGCTGGCTTTTTCATTCCCAGCTCGCACGAACTTGATGTTCTGGACAGCAGCTGTGCAGGGCTTCCGTATCCCACAGGCGCAGTTAATTCGTGCAAGCTGTGGGATCACGTGATTCAGTTAGAGCCAATGGCAGCACACCATCTTTCATTCATAGTTTTCACAACAAGTGCTGTGAAAGCTATGAATCTATACCCCCCCAAAAGAACAGCTAAACCTCAATTAAATTTTTTTTAAAACCATCACATTAATAAAATAAGTATAGTTAAATAAATTAACCATTTTAAACAAAAAATAAAATTTTTGAAAAAATTTAAAATCTTTTAAAAAGTTATAAAAATAAACTTACCTTTCTTTAAAGTCTCTAAAAAAGATATACCTGTTGAAAAAAATTCAAAATAATACTTAATTAACTACTTACCTTGTTAAAAGAGGCTCTTACGCCTCCTTTCTTTATGTGCAAAATCTTCCATACTTACCTGCGCGTTCAAAGCACTAAGTGCACTGCGTGCGCGCAGCCTGTAGCGCGCACGCGGTTCACTTAGGAACCGCCCCCTTTTCAAATCACCAAGTGCCGGTTTTCAGCGCATGCGCAGTGCATGCAGAAAACCGGCAATTGGAGACAGAATACGCGAGAGTACACAGTGCGTACTCTCGCGTAGAGACACTAATTTTTGGGCCAATGTTTCACATCTAAACTATTAGCAGGTGATTAACTTTATCTTTCAGGAGAAAGCCTAGTTCAGAGAGAGAGGGAAAAAGAAAGAAAAATGTCCCCACAGCACCTGTGCTTTCTTTTGTTTATATGTAGAATTTATAGTATCTCATAGTATTCACAGCACAGAAATAGACCACACGACCCAACAGGTCCATGCTGGGGTTTATGCTCCACACGAGCCTCCTCTCACCCTTCTTCATCTAACTCCATCAACACATCCTTCTATTCCTTTCTCCTTCATCTGTTTATCTAGCATCCTCTTAAATGCGTCTATGCTAGCCACCTCAACTAATCCTTGTGGGAGCGAGTTTCACATTCTCACCACTCTCTGGGAAAAGAATTTTCTCCTGAATTCCCTATTGGATTTATTAGTGACAATCTGATATTTATGGCCCCTCATTCTGGTCTCCCCTGCAAGTGGAAACATCTTCTCTGTGTCTATCCTATCAAACACTTTCATAATCTTAAAGACCTCTATCAGGTCACCGCTCAGCCTTCTCTTTTCTAGAGAAAAGAGCCCCAGCCTGTTCAATCTTTCCTGATAGGTACAACCTCTCAGTTCTGATATTATTCTCGTAAATCTTTTTTGCACCTTCTCCAGTGCCTCTATATCCTTTTTATAATATGGAGACCAGAAGTGTTCACAGTACTCCAAGAGTGGTCTAACCAAGGTTAACATAACTTCTCTGCTTTTCAATTCTATCGCTCAAGAAATGAACCCCAATGCTTTGTTAGATTATTTTATGGGCTGCGTCACTACTGTTAGTGATTTGTGTATCTGTACCCACAGATCCCTCTGCTCCTCTGCCCCATTTAGACACTTAGGCCGCCATTTCGCTAGCGGAGGTGACATTGTGGCAGGAGAGGTGATTGGCGCGTTCCGGTCCCGTTCCCGGCTGCAGCCGCTCTGTAAAAATGATTTTCCGTTAATAGGGCTTGTTAAGCCCGCCCTGCGAGGTTCCCGGCCAATTAAAAGGAAGCAGTTCTGATGACGTCATTTGATGACGCATCACCAGCCGGTTTCCTTAAAGGGACCACGGCCACATTCATTTTGACAGTTGTGCTGTCAGTGTTCTGCAGCATTGAGATGCTGCAAACACTGACAATGACTGCACGAAGGTGCACGGCTGCACCCAAGCTCTCGCATGGCTCCCTCTATATGCTTATGCAAGGAGTCACAGCACACAGGGAGGTTCTCTTCCCTGCCAAGGGCGGAAGAGACCTCCCCAGGACACTAACGCAGCCTGGTTGCACATTGCACAGGAGGGCAAAAGCAGCTATGTCGTCAGGAGGACCTGGCTGCAATGGCGCAAACCTTTCAATGATCTCAGTAGATCACGAAGCGTTACTGCAAAGCCACACTCAGCCTCATCCTGCTGTGCCACTCATCACATCCCCATCACTCTGCCTTCCCTACCCTATTCCTGCACATCCTTACTCACACCAACTTACCTTGCACCTCCACTCATCCCTCTCTATCTACATTATCACTTCCCCATCTCACTAGCCACCCCTCACCCTCACCCTCATCCGAGTGCAAACATACCAACTGAGAACACACAAGGGTATGCACTTGGGTGTTTTATGCAATGTTCATGTAAATTTTCTGTTAATGTGTTGTCAAACATTGAAATCTTTATTTTCAACACTTTGCCTTATTGTACAGATCTGTGCTCACCTTTGGAAGTGTCTTAATGAGTTGCAGTGAATGGTGAGACATAACAGTATCCCCAGCAATGGTGTGAAAGGATATTTACTAGTCCTAACCCCTTTGGGACTATCCCGGATCAGGCGTATTTCTCAGATGTTCACTTTCAACTAAAGTTTGAGGTAGCCGAATCCTAAAGACGCTTAACTGGGTCTAAAGGTCCGGGCTATCTCTCCCTAAAGGAAAGGAACAACCCGAGAATGTTACCATCCTCCAGATAGCACTTTTAATAAGTTTAGCTAGACTGTAACATCCCGGATATTATGAGGGTCCGGAGATCTCCTTCAGAAATGTAACTCTTCACCAAAGAGTGTACAGAGATTGAATTTGCAAGTTATTGATACAGAAGACTTATGTGAGACAATTCTAAAAATATATAGAGATTTATTAAAAGAACCAACATGCAATTTACAATTGGTGAATCAGTCAATCGCAACATTAACAGTTCTAAAAAGAGAAAAAATACGATCTTATTTTTAACAGAGAATCTTACTTTTAAATCTTAACTTCGCTACAGTATTACAGTTCTTAAAATTTTCTATACAGGATATCCATCAATATCAAAATACCTTTGATCCCCAAGGTACAAAGATTGGAAGACCACAGAGCCGCCTCTGTCGTCGAAAATCGCTTTGCCCGATTAAAGCGAGTCTGCTATCTCATTTGAGACTTCAATATTTATACCCTTTTTCAGTTGTATTTCCTTTAAGGTTTCTGCTGATGCAAGTTAATTATCACTATTCATCTTTCTGCTGACCTCTGCAATTCTTTACTGCCACATCAGCTTGTAATATTCCAGAATCTGCCACATCTCCAGGTGTTCTGGGTTCACCATATAAAAGGTGTGAAAGGCAGATGTCCCTTATTTTATGTGTCATCTTTACGAGGGCAGATGTTCCTTATCTTATGTGCCATCTTTACGAAGTTTAATTTATATCACTTATCCAGGGTTCACCATTGTGTTGTTCCCAAAAGGTCAGCCAGTCGGAGCCATCCCATTCTTCGGTTTCAATAAGGTTATTTATTCAGGGTCAACAAGTTGTCCTGTTTCAATAGCCAGAATTCTTTCATAGCTATTTCATAGTTAGGTTTCTAAATTTCCAAACCCAGTTTGTCATGTTTTAAAGAATTTATAAGGAGAGTTCCTTATAAGGTACTCTTCAGGGTCAACCACTGTCTTATCTCAACAAGGCCAGAATTCTTTCATAAGATAGTGTATTTTTCTAAAAAGGCTATAGAGTATGGTTTTCTAAAAAGGTTATATAGTATATTCCTTCACAGGTGATGAGTGTGAAAGGAATGGCTTGGTCATTGTAGGAACAAAGGTGAGAAGTCGCACAACACCAGGTTATAGTCCAACAGCTTTATTTGAAATCACAAGCTTTCGGAGCGCTGCTCCTTCGTCAGGTGAAGTGAAGAGATGCATAAAGTCACAGCATATATAGTCAGAGAACACTGCCAGATGATTACAGTTAATCTTTCCAACTGCCCTTTATCACACCTCGGCAGAGAGATAATCACGGCAATCAAAGGTGTGGATGGTGTCCAAACAGGTCTCTCTACACAGATGCGGCCGGACCTGCTGTGATTTCCAGCAAAAAAAGTTTTTTGTTTTCCATACAGACCCCAGCATCTGCCACATTGTCTTTGATGTAATGTTTTCCTGACTGACCTGTTTGCGACCATCCACACCTTTGATTGCTGTGATTATCTCTCTGCCGAGGTGTGATAAAGAGCAGTTAGAAAGATTAACTGTAATCATCTGGCTGTGTTCTCTGACTATATATGCTGTGACTTTATGCATCTCTTCACTTCACCTGACGAAGGAGCAGCGCTCTGAAAGCTTGTGATTTCAAATAAAGCTGTTGGACTATAACCTGGTGTTGTGCGACTTCTCACCTTTGTCCACCCCAGTCCAACACCGGCATCTCCACATCATTGTAGGAACAGTTTATGGTGTACAGCGTTAAGTGATGTAAATCTGGCCATGGTGAGGCCATCACTGGCCTCCTGGGCAGCAATGTTGTCGGGTGCTGATGCCCTGTCTCCTGTGCAGCATCAGGTGATTGCGGAGAAGGTTGGCATTGCTGTTGGTGATGTTGGTGTTGGGGCTGATCATGAGGGATTCAGAGGACCAAGGTGAGATTTTTTTCAAGGGCACCGATGTTGTTAGAATAGATGACAGCTGAAGTTGAGATGACATATGCGATCTTTCAATGGTGAGAGAGCTTGCTACAAGGAGGTGATAGTGGATAGAGAGTTTACTCCAAACACTTCCAAACTGCATACAGCTCAAATGTGTCTTCCAAGTCCTGAAGGCTCAAGCTTCTGACATTGGAAAGTGACCAGCTGTGAAATGGTAGCTTTCATACCACTTTTGCAGCTGTCACCGATTCACAGCAATGGAGAAACATAGAGAACCCGACCTACTTACCTGACGTGGTCTCCGAATGACGTGAAGCCTGTTAAAAATGTAGTAAAATAGAAAAAGGCTGGCAAAATAGTAGTAAACAAGCACTTAACAAGCAGTTAAGAATCTTAAATGCCTCCCCCGCCGCTTGATGTCGGGTCTGTTCATAAAATCGCAGACCCGACACTTTGGAAATTTACATGGAGGCGGGTTCGCAGTGGGTTCCCAACCCGTTGTCAATCATTTCAATTTTGACAGCGGACCCGCCTCCAAACCCGCACTCTGAGCGCCGGCAAAATCCAGCCCTTAGTTTCAAGGAGTATGTGGCCTCCTTATTCCTCCTACCAAAATCTAACACCTCACCCTCATCTATATTGAACAAAAATGAGAAGTCGCACAACACCAGGTTATAGTCCAACAGTTTTATTTAAAATTACGAGCTTTCGGAGCTCCGCTCCTTCTTCAGGTACAGGTACAGTGAGGGAATCGATTACACAGTATATATACACAGAGAACAATTTGTCTGCAGAGATACAATCTGTTAGGGTGGCATTACATCAAAAACACATCAGAGTACAGCTAAGACAATGAGGTGGGTCACAGGGGGTCCAACGTGTCAAATGCTGCCGTCTGCAATTAAGCTTTTAACTTTTAGTTTTAAAAACTGGAAAAACAGACAACGATGTCGAGTCACAATCTGTAGCGTGACATGAACCCAAGATCCCTATTGAGGCCGTCCTCATGGGTGCGGAACTTGGCTATCAGTTTCTGCTCGATGATTTTGCGTTGTCGTGTGTCTCGAAGGCCACCTTGGAGAACGCTAACCTGCAGATCCGAGGCTGAATGTCCTTGACTGCTGAAGTGTTCCCCGACTGGGAGGTAACAATCCTGCCTGGCGATTGTTGCGCGGTGTCCGTTCATACGTTGTCTCAGTGTCTGCATGGTCTCGCCGATGTACCATGCCGCGGTGCATTCTTTCCTGCAACGTATCAGGGAGACAACGTTGGCCGAGTCACATGAGTATGTACCATGTACCTGGTGGGTAGTGTCCTCACGTGTGATGATGGTATCTGTGTTGATGATCTGGCATGTCTTGCAGAGGTTGCCATGGCAGGGTTGTGTGGTGTCGTGGTCGCTGTTCTCCTGACAGCTGGGTAATTTGCTGTGAACGATGGTACTTTTGAGGTTAGGCGGCTGTTTGAAGGCGATTAGTGGAGGTGTGGGGATGGCCTTAGCAAGGTGTTCGTCGTCATCGATGACATGTTGAAGGCTGCGAAGAACATGACGTAGTTTCTCTGCTCCGGGGAAGTACTGGACGATGTAGGGTACTCTGTTGGTTGTGTCCCGTGTTCGCCTTCTGAGGAGGTCTATGTGGTTTTTCGCTGTGGCCCGTCGGAACTGTCGATCGACGAGTCGAGCGTCATATCCCGTTCTTACGAGGGCATCTTTCAGCGTCCGTAGGTGTCCATCGCGTTCCTCCTCGTCTGAGCAGATCCTGTGTATTCGCAGGGCTTGTCCATAGGGGATGGCATCTTAAACGTGGTTAGGGTGGAAGCTGGAGAAGTGGAGCATCGTGAGGTTGTCCGTGGGCTTGCGGTAGAGTGAAGTGCTGAGGTGTCCGTCTTTGATGGAGATTCGTGTGTCCAAGAATGAAACCGATTCTGAGGAGTAGTCCATGGTGAGTTTGATGGTGGGATGAAACATGTTGATGTTATCGTGTAGTCCTTTCAGTGATCCTTCGCCGTGGGTCCAAAGGAAGAAGATGTCATCGATGTATCTGGTGTACAGCGTTGGTTGGAGATCCTGTGCAGCGAAGAAGTCTTGCTCGAACTTGTGCATAAAGATGTTGGCGTATTGGGGTGCGAATTTGGTCCCCATGGCTGTTCCGTGTGTTTGGGTAAAAAACTGGTTGTCAAAGGTGAAGACATTGTGGTCAAGGATGAAGCGGATGAGTTGTAGGATGGCGTCTGGAGATTGGCTGTTGTTGGTGTTGCGTACTGAGGCTGTCGCAGCGATGCCGTCATCGTGGGGGATATTGGTGTAGAGTGCCGATACGTCAATCGTGGCGAGGAGTGTTCCTGGTTCAACTGGTCCATGGGTGCTGAGTTTCTGCAAGAAGTCTGTAGTGTCACGACAGAAGCTGGGGGTTCCCTGTACGATGGGTTTCAGGATGCCCTCGATGTACCCAGAGAGGTTCTCACACAGGGTTCCATTGCCTGATACGATAGGACGTCCGGGTGTGTTGGCTTTGTGTATCTTTGGGAGGCAGTAGAAGTCTCCTACGCGGGGAGTACGTGGGATGAGAGCGCGTAGGATGCTTTGAAGGTCTGGATCGAAGGTCTTGATCAGTCTATTGAGTTGGCGGGTGTGTTCTTTGGTCGGATCTGCGGGTAACTGTCTGTAGTGTTCCTGGTTGTCCAGTTGTCGGTATGCTTCTTTGCAATAGTCCATTCTGTTCTGTATGACGATGGCTCCTCCTTTGTCCGCTGGTTTAATGATGATGTTGCGGTTGGTCTTGAGAGCGTGGATGGTGTTGCGTTGTGCTCGGGTGACATTCTGGACTGTCTTGTGAGTGCGGCTGATGAATCTGGCGTTGATGCATTTCCTGACAGCTTGAGCATACATGTCAAGCTAAGGGCAGAGAACCTCCGGAGGGGTCCAATTTGACTCTTTCTTCTTCGGTTGCTGCACTGCGGTTCCCTCTGTCTGCTGTTCCGGATCATTGATTGTCTCATTGGGTTTGTTGCTGACATCTTGGGATTTGTGGTAGTATTCCCGGATCCTCATTCTCCTGATGAATTCCTCTGTGGCTGCCGCGAGACCGATGGGGTCCATTTTGGTGGTGGGGCAGAACTTGAGCCCTAGGGCGAGAACTTCGATTTCGTCTGGTTGAAGGGTGTGGTCCGACAGGTTGACGATGGACTTCCCTGTGGTTGCAACCGTGGTACCGGGGGAGGCTTGGTTGCTGCTGGTGGTGATGCCGAGTTTCTCAAGCTTCCTGTTCTTGATGTGCATGTAGGAAGCGTAGTTCCGTTGCCTCGTCTGTTTGGCGGTGTCTCGTAGCTGGTCTGCTGTGTCCTGAGCATAGGCTGAGAGCATGGACTCTATCTTGGTTTCGAGGTTGCGGCGTCTGCTGTAGAGCTGGTGTACGAGATGGTTGAGGAGTGTGCGAGAGGTACGACGGCAAAGTCTCTCAGCGTAGTCTGTGTTGTATGTCGACTTGAGTGGGTTCGTGATCTGTAGTCCTTTCGGAATCTTGTCTGCTTTCTTGCATCTCTGTAGATACTTGATGTCTGTGTCAATATGCGCAATCTTCTTGGAGATTCTCTCCACTTTGAGCCGGCAGTTTGTGGTGTCAATAGTGGTCATGATGCGGAGATGCCGGTGTTGGACTGGGGTGGACAAAAATGAGAAGTTGCACAACACCAGGTTATAGTCCAACAGTTTTATTTAAAATTACGAGCTTTCGGAGCTCCGCTCCTTCTTCAGGTACAGGTACAGTGAGGGAATCGATTACACAGTATATATACACAGAGAACAATTTGTCTGCAGAGATACAATCTGTTAGGGAGGCATTACATCAAAGACACATCAGAGTACAGCTAAGACAATGAGGTGGGTCACAGGGGGTCCAACGTGTCAAATGCTGCCGTCTGCAGTTAAGCTTTTAACTTTTTTTTTAAAACTGGAAAAACAGACAACGATGTCGAGTCACGTTCTGTAGCGTGACATGAATCCGAGATCCCTATTGAGGTATGCCAACATCTTCATGCACAAGTTCGAGCAAGACTTCTTCGCTGCACAGGACCTCCAACCAACGCTACACACCAGATACATCGACGACATCTTCTTCCTTTGGAACCACGGCGAAGGATCACTGAAAGGACTACACGATAACATCAACAGGTTCCATCCCACCATCAAACTCACCATGGACTACTCCTCAGAATCGGTTTTATTCTTGGACACACGAATCTCCATCAAAGACGGACACCTCAGCACTTCACTCTACCGCAAGCCCACGGACAACCTCACGATGCTCCACTTCTCCAGCTTCCACCCTAACCACGTTAAAGAAGCCATCCCCTATGGACAAGCCCTGCGAATACACAGGATCTGCTCAGACGAGGAGGAACGCGATGGACACCTACGGACACTGAAAGATGCCCTCGTAAGAACGTGATATGACGCTCGACTCGTCGATCGACAGTTCCGATGGGCCACAGCGAAAAACCACATAGACCTCCTCAGAAGGCGAACACGGGACACAACCAACAGAGTACCCTACGTCGTCCAGTACTTCCCTGGAGCGGAGAAACTACGCCATGTTCTTCGCAGCCTTCAACATGTCATCGATGACGACGAACACCTTGCTAAGGCCATCCCCATGCCTCCACTAATCACCTTCAAACAGCCGCCTAACCTCAAAAGTACCATCGTTCACAGCAAATTACTCAGCTGTCAGGAGAACAGCGACCACGACACCACACAACCCTGCCATGGCAACCTCTGCAAGACATGCCAGATCATCAACACAGATACCATCATCACACGTGAGGACACTACCCACCAGGTACATGGTACATACTCATGTGACTCGGCCAACGTTGTCTACCTGATACGTTGCAGGAAAGGATGCCCCAGAGCATGGTACATCGGCGAGACCATGCAGACACTGAGACAACATATGAACGGGCACCACGCAACAATCGCCAGGCAGGATTGTTACCTCCCAGTCGGGGAACACTTCAGCAGTCAAGGACATTCAGCCTCGGATCTGCAGGTTAGCGTTCTCCAAGGTGGCCTTCGAGACACACGACAACGCAAAATCATCGAGCAGAAACTGATAGCCAAGTTCCGCACCCATGAGGACGGCCTCAATAGGGATCTCGGATTCATGTCACGCTACAGAACGTGACTCGACATCGTTGTCTGTTTTTCCAGTTTTTAAAAAAAAAGTTAAAAGCTTAACTGCAGACGGCAGCATTTGACACGTTGGACCCCCTGTGACCCACCTCATTGTCTTAGCTGTATTCTGCTGTGTCTTTGATGTAATGCCTCCCTAACAGATTGTATCTCTGCAGACAAATTGTTCTCTGTGTATATATACTGTGTAATCGATTCCCTCACTGTACCTGTACCTGAAGAAGGAGCGGAGCTCCGAAAGCTCGTAATTTTAAATAAAACTGTTGGACTATAACCTGGTGTTGTGCGACTTCTCATTTTTGTCCACCCCAGTCCAACACCGGCATCTCCGCATCATGATCTATATTGAAGTTCATTTGCTAATAACACACCCGTTCTGCAAGTTTTTTAATGTCTTCCTGTATTTTGTCACAGTTTTCCTTGTATTAACTACATCCCGCAATTTGGTGTCGTCCGCAAATTTTGAAATCGTACTTCTGATTCCAGAGTCCAAATATTTTATGTAAATGGTCCTTGTGGAACACCACTTCCCACCTTTTGCCAATCTGAGTAACTACCGTTAACCCCGACTCTCTGCTCTCTGTTTTTTAGCCAGCCCGCTATCCATTCCGTTACTTATCCCCTGACTCCACATGTTCTGACCTTAGTCATGAGTCGACTATGTGGTAGTTTATCGAAAGCCTTGTGAAAATCCAAATATATTACGTCTACTACATTACCCTTACCTACCCTTTCGGTTACTTCTTCAAAGAATTCAATAAGGTTGGTCAAGCATGACCTTCCGTTTTGAAATCCATGATTATATTTTCAGTTTCTAGATGTTTTTCTATTACATCTTTGAGTAAAGGTTCCATTATCTTTCCTACCACCGACGTTAAGTTAATTGGGCTATTGTCCCTTGAACTATCTCCCTTGTTAAATATAGGAGTCACATAAGGTGTCCACCAGTTCTCTGGCACCATTCCCTTTCTAATGATTTTTTATATATAAATATATATATAATTGTGCCTCTGCTATCTCTTCCCTAACTTCTTTTAATATGCGCGAATGCAATCCATCTGGACCAAGGGTTTTAGCCCCTCTAAATTTGATTAGTTTATCAATTATCTCCCCCCTTTCTATCTTAAATGGTCTTTATATCTTTCTTGATCTCTTCTTTTAATGTCATGTCCACCTTGTGGAGGAGGATGCAAAGCGGCTGCAGAGAGATATAGACAGGTTGACTGAGTGGGCCAGAACATGGCAAATGGCATACAACGTGGGGAAGTTTGGTAGGAAAAACAAAAAAGCTGAATATTTTTTGAATGGTGAGAGACTGGGAAAAGTTTGCACTCAGAGGGACCTGGGAGTCTTTGTACATGAATCACAGAAAGTTAACATGCAGGTACGCAAACAATTAGGAAAGCAAATGGTATGTTAGCTTTTGTTACAAAGGGATTAGAGTATAAGAGTAAAGAAGTCTTATTACAATTATACAGGGCATTGGTGAGGCCACACCTGGAATACCGTGTACAGTTCTGGTCTCCTTACCTAAGGAAAGACATACTTGCCTTAGAGAGAGTGCAATGAAGGTTCACTAGACTGGTCCTTGGGATGGGGGGATTGCCCTATGAAGAGAGATTGAGTAGACTAGGCCTATATTCCTTAGAGTTTAGAAGAATGAGAGGTGATCTCATTGAAAAATATAAAATTCTTAAGGGGCTTGACAGGGTTAATGCTGTGGAAATGTTTCCCCTGGCTGGAGAATCTAGGACACAAGGTCACAGTCACAGAATAAGGGGTCGGCCATTTAGGACTGAGATGAGGAGAAATTTCTTCACTCAGAGGGTTGTGAATCTTTGTAATTCTCTACCCCAGAGGGCTGCGGAGGCTCAGTTGTTGAGTATATTCAAGACAGAGATCGACAAATTTTTGGGAACAAAGGGAATTAAGGGATATGGGGATAGTGCAGGAAGGTGGAGTTGAGGTAAAAGATTGGCCCAAAAATTAGTGTTGCTGGTTTTCTGCATGCACTGCGCATGCGCTGAAAACCGGCACTTGGTGATTTCAAAAGGGGGCGGTTCCTAGGTGAACCACGTGCGCGCTACAGGCTGCGCGCACGCAGTGCACTTAGTGCTTTGAACGCGCAGGTAAGTATGGAAGATTTTGCACATAAAGAAAGGAGGCGTAAGAGCCTCTTTTAACAAGGTAAGTAGTTAATTAAGTATTATTTTGAATTTTTTTCAACAGGTATATCTTTTTTAGAGACTTTAAAGAAAGGTAAGTTTATTTTTATAACTTTTTAAAAAGATTTTAAATTTTTTCAAAAATTTTATTTTTTGTTTAAAATGGTTAATTTATTTAACTATACTTATTTTATTAATGTGATTTTTTTTTTAATTTAATTGAGGTTTAGCTGTTCTTTTGGGGGGTATAGATTCATAGCTTTCACAGCACTTGTTGTGAAAGCTATGAATGAAAGATGGTGTGCTGCCATTGGCTCTTACTGAGTCACGTGATCCCACAGCTCGCACGAATTAACTGCGCCTGTGGGATACGGAAGCACTGCACAGCTGCTGTCCAGAACATCAAGTTCGTGCGAGCTGGAACTGAAAAAGCCAACGCGCAGTGAGAGATCGCGGGGAAGCCTTACCCTCGCACGAAGGCTCCCTCACTAATTTTTGGGCCATTAGCTATGATCTTGTTGAATGACGGAGCAGGTTTGAAGGGCCAAATGGCCTAATCCAGCTCCTATTTCTTATGTTCTTATGTTAGTCTCCCTGATAAATACTGAGGCCAAGTAATTATTCAATATTTCTGACATTTCGCTGTCATTTCCTGTGAGTTTATCAGGTGTATCCCTCAGTGGCCCTATCTCTATCCTAGTTTGTCTTTTGTTGTTTATGTGTCTGTGAGAATACTTTACTATTTCTTTTTATATTCCTTGATAATTTAATTTTGTAGTCTCTCTTTTTTCCTAATTTTTTTTCTATCTTTCCTATCCTTTTCGTATTCCCTTTTGCCATCTTCTCTTTTGTTGTCCATGTACTCAATCTATGCCTTTTTCTTTAGTATCAATTTTGCCCTTATTTCTTTATTCATCCATGGGGTGTCATTACTGGCTAGTTTGTTCTTGCTTTTTAGTGGGATATATTTCTCCTGGACTCTATTGATCACCATTTTAAATGTTACCCACTGCTGTTCTATTTCTTTTTGTCAATAAATTTTTCCAGTTTACTTTCCCCAGTTCCATTCTCATCCCCTTAAAATCAGCTTCTGTCCAATTTATTACTTTGGACTTTGTCTTACATATGTCCTTCTCAATCTTTATCTTAAACTTTATTATGTTGTGATTGCTGTTGCCTAGATGCTCCCTACAGACTTACTTAGCTTATCTGTTCTGGTTCTAGTTCATTTCCCATTACTAGTGCTCCCTCTCTTGTTGGGCTTTTTACATACTGGGTAAGAAATGAGTCCTGCACACATTGTAAAAACTCCATCCCATATATATCTTCTGCTACCTCTTCTTGCCAGTTTATTTGGAGTTAGTTAAAATCTCCCATGATTATTATTCTATGTCCTTGACTCATTTCACATATTTGCTTACATATTTGTTTCTCCATCTCCTTTCCACTATTAGGTGGTCTGTAGAATTAGTGTGATCGACCCCATCTTATCTTTTATTTCAATTCATATGGATTCTGTTTCTAACCTTCTGTTAGTTATGTCCCTACCTGTCCATTTACTGGTGTTTCACGTCATTTCATTGTTGCCCTGAATTGTGGTTCAGACCTGACTATTGCTGAAGGCAGAGGCTTTGGGTGGATTTGGGTGGATCACCTGCTGTCATACCATGAGGCCCTGATTCAGAGGCAATGAATGGGAGTGGTGGAGCTGTGGGCAGTGCAACCCGTTCCTGATGTAACTGGCCCCAACTTCATGGTGACACATGGTGAGGCACAAAGCACAATAATGAAGCAAGTGGGAACATCAGCAAGTGTAGAGATACCTCCTCCCATTGCACAGTGATATTGCAATTATACTGTCCAAATATTAGTGTGTGAACACACACAGCCTTAGTGAATCATTCCTTTGTCTACATTAGCAGACGCATTAAACCATTATCACACGATAATATTTTCACAGAGCAACTTCAAGAGTGTCGCACATTTCAATGAAATACATTTACCACCAGGAGGAGCAACTTCTCGGTCTGATAAGAGACAAGGGTCTAGAAATTCACAGACTTACCGCTCTCCGTTAAGGCCCATTTCTCGAAAAAAAGGCGTCTGCCTCACTTCCATCCGCCTCTGGCATGGGACTCCGCACCCGCCAATTGGTGAGGGTCATAGCGCTGCCGTTAGCAGCCCTGGCCCTAGAAATGCAAATCAGCAGAGCGTGATGTCAGTCAGCATGCAACGCCTGACTTGACGCCACATCTGCAAACTTCGCCCTTTTCACTGACTTTAACACTAAGCGTGCTCAGAAAAGCGAGCGTGCAGCAGACCTACAGAGACGCTGTCACCACTTCTTATAGGGACACACACATCTTTCAGGTAAGTTTGGGTTTAACCTTTTGGACTGGATTTTTTATATTTTATTGAAGTAGTGGCTTGGTGCAATAGATGAGAAAAGTTTTTAAAGTGTGCAGGGAGTGCTGCTGGACGCTTGCAAGGCCTTGGATGGTAAAGGAAGGCTAATGTGGAGAAAGAAACAGAGTTAATGGGCTGGATTTTATGAATGGAGACATGTTGGAGGCGGGACTGCTGCTTGCCTGGTTTCAGTCCCACCTCCATCAACCTCTGGCCAACCAGTGGGATCTTCCCCTGATTGACCTTGTTAAGCCCGCCTAGCGGACTCAGCAGGCCAATTAGGGGGAAGTCAGTGACAGAGCATGTCAACATCTGACGTGTCATCTGTCAAGAGTTTTTGAAAGAAGAAATGTCAGCGTTTGACAGCTCTGTGAAGCTGTCAAACACTGACATACTCTTTAGTTTGATGAGTTCTTGTGTTCAGGACTCATCAAAGCTTTCTACTTTGTAGAAATCAGCTGGCTGTTGGATCGGAGGATGCAACAGCCAGTCTGTGATCTCTACAATGGAGATGTCGGGGACTCCGGCTCCACAGCGGCTGAAGGCTGTAGGTAGAAACAAAGGTACGTTAACATTTTCTAACACTTTACACTCACCTCACATACTTACCACTCCACACTTGCACCCATCACTCACCTCTACATTGCACTGTCAGACCCCTCAGATCCCCCGCAGACCCACTGTTCACCTCCTACACCCTGGCGGGGTTCCCCGAGGTCGGGAAGCCCGCACTTCAGAACGAAAAATGGGGTTAATAGGCTTTAATCCCTTTCCCGCCTCGAGGAGATGTGTAATCTCTCCTCGTAACTTAACCCTTGAAGTCCGGGTATCATTCTGGTAAACCTACGCTGCACTCCCTCCACCATTTGATATCTTCCCCTTTTTTGTTCGAAAATCCATCAGAATTTAAGTCCTGTTTAAATAAACAAACTTTGCAAGCTCCTCACACTAGTCTGAGCGATCCATTATGCGGTGACCACAACCTTTTCTGCTGACGCCATACCCGTGTATGATGCTGAAAAATGTACAAGGTTCATGGAACAATTACACAAAGGTTCTTTGAAGTTTAACCTGCAGAGTAAGCATGACGCATTGCTTGAAGTGGCTCTTTTCCAGGACTAAGGTTTTGCTTTCGCAATGACTAGGCAGGTTCCAACAGGAAGGGCAGCTTGAAGGACCCAACTGAATCTGTGGATTACTCACTGCGCAGTGGTCCATATGTGACTATAGATTCCTTAAGGTAAGCAGGTGTAAAGAAAATAAGTGTTCAGTCAAAGATGCACGGCTTCAAGCTAAGTAAATGCTACACTGCATTAAGAAATCGTCACGTCCCTGCAGGGAATACAGACTGACATGAATCTTGTCATTCATGTGGAAATGACTTATGAAATAATACTGGGCGGCCTGCTGGTGGCGCTGTCCAGGGAGAGTATAAATACTCGGGCATGGGCCCAGCTTGCTCAGGACATTCTTTAACAGGAACTAGAGAAGGACACAACTAGATCTTCATGTTGAAAAACAGTTGATTAAAGCTTTGTTTAACGCTTAGACCAAGTGCCGAGTAGTTTTCTTACGTCACAGATCAAATAGCTTTCTTTAAATTGTGAGATCAACTTACTGCTGGGTTTTTATAACTGCAACAATAGACCGGAAGTGGCGGTTGCAGAAATCATACCTCTCACATGAGTTTATCAAGAAGATCGTGATCACGGGGCGGCCGGAGGAGCTGGGTGGGGGGGAGGGGGTGGGTCTCCGGAAGATCGCGGGCGATGGGCCGCGGGGAGGCTGGAGCAGTGGGGGGTCTGAAGGGATCGGGGGCCGGGAGCAGCGTGGGGAAGGCCGGAGGAGCGGGAGGGGAGGCCTCGCAAAGGCATCGGCGGCCTGGCGGGGGGGGATTGGAGGCCTCGTGAGGGGGTCTCCGATCGCAGGGGGTGGGTTAGGCGGGGACCCTGGATCCAGGGGGTAGGTGTAAAGGCGTTTACCTCCTGGATCCAGCAGTCCTCGCCTTCCTGTAGCTGCCAGGTTTTACGAGGTGTGTAAAACCCGACCAGCGACAGTTAAACACAAAATGAAGGTTAAAGACAAGGCTTCCAGCCTCATTATAATATTTAAATAGAGGGCCCACCTCCTGGCAGCGGGTTGGCTGCCTGCCTCCGGTCTGGCCTCCATTCAAACCAGAGGTGGGCGGGTTGGACTTCCCCCACACCCCCAACACACACGTTTTTTAGGTTAAAATTCCCCCCCAAAGAGTCCAACCACCAGAGGGTGGGCAGCCCGCAGCCTCACTATTTTGTGGCTTGTGCGATGTGACGTGAGATTAGCCTCGTCCTCTTCTGATCCACTCAATGCTCCAGTGAGCAGGTGCAGGGAATCAGCTCAGTTTCAATTCCCAGACTCGCTGCCTGCATTTCAATGTTATGTTGCAGACTCTAACTTGAATCCTAACCCTAACCCTAACCCTAACCCTAACCCTAACCCTAAACAACTAACACTGACCTTAACACAGGCCCACTGCGCGCATTACCATTCAATACATCAGACCCCAACACTAAGTTTAACTCTAACGCCTAACCCTAACCCTAACCCTAACCCTAACTCTAATGCCTAACCCTAACCCTAAATGCAGTGTTACCCTAACCCTAACCCTACCCTAACGCTTACCCTAACCCAAAATGCCTAACCCAAACCCCAACCAAACCCTAACCCTAACCCTAACCCTAACCCAATCATAACACCGACCCTAATCTTAATGTAGATACATGGAACCAGCTCCAGCCCAATCCATAGGATGACCATGCGATATCCCAGACTCTAACGCTAACCCTTGCCCCAATCCCAACCCTCTGATACCCTTCAACAACCCTGCCCGCAAAACTGTTATGTCGCCACTTACGATATATCTCATGGTACGTCCCCACTGTGACTTTGTATTAATGGAGTGGAATGGCTCACCTGTTTGAGCTCCCTTTGCTGCATTGGCCCGCCTGCCTTGACCTTCAGGGTCTGTTTGAAGATGTTCAGTCTGGTCTTGCGTTGTGTTTTTGGTAGTCGAGCTCTCTCCTGTGCTCGCTGGCTCTTCAAATCCTCAATGAGGCAGTTGTGATGATAGGACATTCAGTCTTTCTCCTGTGAGAGGGATGTAGAAGGCAGCTCTTTATATAGAAGGAATCTCATGTTATGACAATCAAGAGCAGTTTGGGAAAAAAAACACTCCAGCTGGATTATTGTGTCCAATTCTGGGCACCACACTTTAGAAAGGATGTAAAGGCTTTGGCGAGGGTACAGAAGAGATTTACTAGAATGGTTCCTGGGATTGCAGTTACGTGGAGAGACTGGAGAAGCTGGGGTTGTTCTCCTTAGAGCAGAGAAGGTTGAGAGGAGATTTGATCGAGGTGTTCAAAATCATGAAGGGTTTAGATAGAGTAGATAGAGAGAAACTGATCCCATTGGCAGAAGGGTCGAGAACCAGAGGACACAGATTTAAGGTGATTGGCAAAAGAACCAAAGGTGACATGAGGTAAAACTTACACAACGAGTGGTTAGGATTTGGAATGCACTGCCTGATAGGGTGGTGGATACAGATTCAATAGTAGCCTTCAAAAGGGAATTGGATAAATACTTGAAGGAGAAAAAATTGCAGGGACATGGATATTGTGTCGCCTCGGTGCCAGCCTGCTTCAGATTGAACTTTTATTTTAACACACGCTTCACTTTTCTGGACACACACACACACACACAAGGACCGATAGACAGGCACAGATAGACACAAAGACACCCCCCCACACGCAGGATCCAACACATACATAGACACACAGGCTCAGACGCACACGCGTGTGCACGCTGTACCATGTAAAGTTTCCGTGAGGCTGACTCACTCTCCGCTTCACCAGCCTCTGTCGCAAGAACTGTTCCTTCACCTGCTGCTTAAACAGCTGCAACTTCTCTTGTAGATGCCGTTGTTTAAGGTCCCAGACCACAGACTCACGGTCTAACGCAGAGACACAGGGAGGAGGCACAGCACGAGATGACCAGACAGTTAAACAGCGCCTTTGCCAGATGGGAACATTTGGAACATTTAGGGGGGAGTTTTTTGGGGGGGTCAGGGGGCGCATTTGGTGGCGGATTGGGTGGGAAAAACATTTTTTTGACAGCGGGTAGGGAACCTGCTGTCAACCCACCTCCACACGAGTCTCCCGGGTGTCGGGTCTGTCATCGCTGGACAAACCCGACACCAAGTGGCGGGGGAGGCAATTTAGATTATTAGAGCTTATTAACAGGCACTTATAAACTATCTTAGGCTCACTTTTAGATTTTAAGAGTTCACCAACGGCTTCCCCACTGCTCGGGGATCATGTCAGGTAAGGAGGTCGGGAGTTGTGTCAGCATGTGATGATTTCTTAACTTGACAGCTGCAAATGGTCTATTAAAGCTCCCATTTCACAGCTGTTCACTTTCCAAGCTCAGAAGCTGTTGCTTACTGCATTTGGAAGACAGATTGAGCTTTATGCAGATTGCAAGTGTTTGGAGTAAACTCTCTATCCAGTGTCACCTCATTGGAACAACCTCTCTCACCGCTGACAGATCGCTTCTGTCATCTCAACCTCACCTGCCACCTATTCCACCAGCATCGGTGTCATTGAAAATATCTCACCTTGGTCCTCAGAATCCCACCACGATCAGCCCCAACACCAGCAGCACCAACAACAACACCAACCTTCTCCGCAGTCAACTGATGCTGCACAGGACAGAGGACATCAGCACCCGAGCACATTGCTGCCCGGGAGGCCAGGGATGACCTCACCATGGCCAGATTTACTTCACTTGATGCTGTACACCCTGGCTGCCACATGATGCGCCAGGTTGGCACCACCCCACACCAACACCATAAAGCATCCCTACAATGCCCAAGCCATTGCTTTCACACTCATCACCATTGCGGGGGGTATCGTTATGTCTCGCCATTCACTGCAACTCACTAAGCCACTTCCAAAGGTGTACACAAATCTGTCCAAGAAAGCAAAGTGTTGAAAATAAAGATTTCAATGTTTGACAGCACATTAACAGAAACTTCACATGAACATTGTCTAAACCACACAAGTGCATACCCTTGTGTGTTGTTAGTTGGTATGATTGGACTAGGATGAGGGTGAGTGTGAGGGGTAGCTAGTGAGATGGGGAATTGATAATGTAGATAGAGAGGGATGGGTGGAGGTGCAAGGTAAGTTGGTGTGAGTAAGGATGTGCGGGAGTAGGGTAGGGAAGGCAGAGTGATGGGGATGTGATGAGTGGCACAGCAGGATGAGGTTGAGTGTGGCTTTGCAGTAACGTTTCGTGATCCACTGAGATCATTGAAAGGTTTGCGCCACTGCAGCCTGGTCCTCCTGATGACATCCCTGCTTGTGCCCTCCTGTGCAATGTGCAACCAGGTTGCGTTGGTGTCCTGGGGAGGTCTCTTCCGCCTATTGGAAGGGAAGAGAAGCGCCCTGTGTGCTGTGACTCCCTCCATCATGGGAGAGCCTGGGTGCAGCCGTGCACCTCTGTGCAGTGATTGTCAATGTTTGCAGCACCTCAATGCTGTAGAACACTGACAGAACGACTGTCAAAATCAATTTGCGCATGGTCCCTTTAAGGAAACCGACTAATGACGCGTCATCAAGTGATGTCATCAGACCCGCTTCCTTCAATTGGCCAACAAACACGCTGGGCGGGCTTAACAAGCCCAATCAGGGGAAAGTTGGTTTCACAGAGCGGGCTGGAGCCAGCACCGGGGTCGCATCCCGCCACTGAACCCGACCGCCCCAGACCCACCTCGATAGGGGAAATCGCGGCCTTAGTGTTGAAAAAACGCACAAAACCCAGAGTGAGGACGCTTGCCTCAGCATCGCTGGGCGAGGGAGGGGAGAAATCTGCCCAGGTTTCCACTTACAATTGGCCCAGTGCGTGTGTGCAGGTATTGGGTGCGGATGGGAGCCAGTTCAGCTGTGATGCCTCCCCTGGTTGATGTTCATCGTCCCGACCTACAGATGAAGAGAGCAAGTGATAGAAGGAATGAGAGGGAGGGGAGAGGGAACTAACGAGAAGAGCGAATGAGTGAGAGTGACAGAGAGAGAGAGGAGAGAGGGAGCTAGTGAGAGAGAAAGAGGGAGTGACAGCGAGGAAGTGATAGAGGGAGTGAAAGAGATGGGAGAGGGAGCTAGCAAGAAGAGAGTCAGAGCCTGAGAGTGACAGAGAGGGTGAGAGAAAGAGAGGCAGAGTGATTGTGAAAGTGAGACTGTAAATCGGAAAGTTGGGAGCAGCACCTTTACCTGCTACTGGCGCTTCTCCCGTCTTGTTCTGAGACTCACCTGGCATCGTCAATCTCTCCTTATCTGCTGGCAGTGTGCCCACCCATTCCAAAACCACCCTTGTGCCCTCTTATAAAATCCTCCCTTCACCCCCTCAGTCTCTCCACAAACACAATGCCTGTCTGGTTCAGCTCATTTATCAGCCAATGCTGCCATCTAGTGGCCAATGCCCCATATGTCAGTCAAGATTAAAACACAGAGAATGAAAATCAGACGAAATAATTTCCCCAAGAACTGCGGCAAAAACAGGATGAAAACAAACAAAACTGAACAAATGCATCAGAACTTTCCAGAGATCTCCTAGACTTGATGCCAGAATTAAATTAACGTCGGGAAAGGTGAAATCCACGCCTCAGAGATCGCTCGGTCTTTGTGGGCAGCTTTCTTCGAGGTCAGTGGCGAGCGTTGTCACGTTGCAAAACCAGGCCACTGTATCTGAAATTACAAAATATTCATTTTTTTTAAAAAAAAGCAAAACCAATCAACTGGTTGTGTGCAGAGACTGGGCGCTGAGTGGGAAATGAAACCGATTTTGTTGCTCAGACTCTCAGCTTGCTCTTAGCACGCTTTCTGTGGGCCCGCAGATTTTGGGCGCACTGATTGGCCGAGCTCAGTCCTGCAAACATTTCCGGTCGGGTGCCCAGTAAGCGAACGAGGAGGGAAGCATTCTGATTGGCTGAGCCGCTCCACCCAAGGGCTGTGATTGGCTGTCAGGCACCTTGTATTTGATGCCGGAGGGGCCAATGATTGGAGCGCCCAGCTTGTCATGTGACGCAATGTAGCGATGTGATTGGATGGTGGGAGTGCCATTGAGGAGCCACTCCATGTAACAAAGTTTAAGCAACTGTTCTTTGGAGCGGTATCTTCTCTCGGGCCACATGTAGTTGTTGCTATTTCCGCACCGCGGGAACTGCTGCGACAAAATGACTTTTAATCACCGCATTGGATCGGAACAGCCAGACTTCATTCTCTTTACTCTTACTCCAATACCAGAAAAATGCATTTGCTGGAAAATTACAATCCCAGGTTTTTATTTTATAAATTTCCGGGAGGAGACACGAGTATACGGGAGCGGTGGCGTGGTGGTAATGTTACTGGACTAGTAATCCAGAGGCCTAGACTAATAATTCAGTAACTAAGAAGTTCAAATCCCAACACAGCAGCTGGGGAATTTAAATTCAGTTAATTAAATAAATCTGGAATAAAAAGCTAGTATCAGTAATGGTAACTATGAAACTATCGGATTGTCGTAAAAACCCATCTGGTTCATTAATGTCCTTTAGAGAAGGAAATCTGCCACATTTACCCGGTCTGGCCGATATGTGACTCCAGACCCACAGCAATGTGGTTGACTCTTAACTGCCCTCTGAAATGGCCGAGCAAACCACTCAAGGACAATTAGGGATGTGCAACACCCATACCGTGAACAAATTAAAAAAAACAATAAAAACTCATTGTGGTTTCAGACTCTTTCCAGAATTGACATTTTCTTCAGGTCTCTCATTGTCTGCAGACTGATCTGGGCGGGAAAAGCTCTGATTGGCCGATCTCCTCCCACTCGGGGATTGGCTACCCGCCGGCTCTTTCCCATTGGGATGAGGAAAGGATTTCATCGGCAAGAAACAGCCAGTGAGCAACATCAGGTCAGCTCCTCCCCCTGCTCTACCAGAGCCCTGGCAAATCAATCCATTGCATTGTCTTTAAAAGGCCATGGGATTGCTGAGCTCCGCGTCGCCTCTTCAGATTGTTCTGAAACTTCTTCAATTCGGTGACGGAATTAAAGAAAGAACTTGGAACAAGGTGCATTGAAGCAAATTAGTGCTTGAGTTTTTTCACATGAAGATGATGTATTTTCATATTTTGTATCAGGTTTAAATGTTACAGGGAAACAATCCCAATGTTAGACATGTAGCTGAAACTTTATGTAAAATAACTCCTGGTATTAAAATCACCAAACTTAAAAATTAAAGAAACGCAAGTGGGGCATAAGCAACCAGTGATTATTTCTTTATTTATTTATTTGTGAATGGAATTGTTTTCTCTCAAGTTAACATTAGCTGGTTAAATGCCACATTGTTGCTTGTCTGCCGGGAAGGTTTAAGCAGGAAGCGCTTTGGTTGATCTGCGCCTTTACATCGCTTTAGTTTGGTTGCAGACATTCGAAGCACAAATACTTTTCCTGGTGCTTCCCAGCTCAGGAACCCAGGTCCTAATTTTATCTTGCCTTTCTCCCAGGTTTTTCACAACTCTCGAGTTTGGGGTACAGCTACTTGCAATGATTAACCAACATTCCTTCAGATCAGGTACATCAACCCCATATTTTACACTGGCCAGGATTTTACGGTCAGCTGCAAAGGAACGACGCTCACTATTCACCTCGCTGCTCACAGAATCCTCGCGGGATTTTGAGCAGAGACTTGCTCGAATCCGGCGTCTGATCCAGCACGGCGCCCTCTACAGGGGATCTGTGGCGTCTGTGAGCAGGTCAAGAAATAGCGAGGTTCTTCGGCCAATCAGATTGAAGAGTCCACACCGAGACGCGCAGAGTCTAAACCAGGAAGTATAAAGCAGGAATTATAAATTCGATTTAAATCATGTACAGAAAGCGAAATAAAGATTGGGAACGACAGATGGGATTAAGGGAGAGTGATAAAAGAGACACAACAGACAGAAAAAGCTTTTTTTTTAAAATTAATTTGTTTTTAAATCTCCAACGCTAATTTTCTTCTGAGGGAATGAGACTCCACACTTGTAAAATAAAAAATTCAGGACTAGAGAGGTTTTCTGGCAGTAATTATCAATTATCACACTGTTAAAAACTCACTTACTCCTGAATGCACCAGCCCTAGCTTTTGCAGCCATTTTTGGTGTGGAAGTAGTGGGTAAGTACCCCAAGTTCACGCCATGGCAGTGATTTCAATGCCGAGTCTATCAGTGAGGATGGCAAAGGTGCACCCTATGGAGGAGCAGTATCTTTGACAGCAACTTCCGGATCTCCGCGTTTAACTGTGCACGTGCATACTGCAGAAGTTACTGTCAGAATTTCTCCGTTATAACGGTGAGCGCTGTTAACCTCACCATTCTTCTTATCGCAAAATCCGGCCCATTGTCTTGGGGCGCGGAACATTGTCAGAAGATTATTGGATAAGGCGGGATGCATCTGCACAGGATGTGTCTGCACAGAGTATCTTATGACGGAGAAGAGTCAGGGGGATCCCAGTTTATATGAACTTGCAGCTTGTTGAAAACTGCAGAGCACGATATGATTTTTATGAAATCATAATTTAACTATTAGAAATATCCAGTTCCTAATCCTTCCAGTAACACGGATGTATGTTAGAAGTATCAAATGTGCTACCTTAATATGTAAAATGTATATTATGTGGAAAATGTCCAAATAAGCCATTATAACCGAGATGTATTAAAATTGCATTGTTTAGCTTGAATATGAAAAGTTGCTACCAGAATGTTTTCATATTTACCTTACAATTTGCCTTCACCAGTTCTACCCAACTATCTGCTTAAGTGATTAATTTTAATAAAAGTATATTATGTGGAGAAAATGTTATATTGAGACTGCCTAATGGAGAATGTTAGCGACAAAGCTGTTGTGAGTAAAATGGGGTGGATTTCCTTTATAGTCACTCAGACAGGAAAAGAGACCACTTTATAAGAACAGAAGAAATAGGAGCAGGAGTCGGCCATTCGGCCCATCGAGCCTGCTCCGCCATTCAATAAGATCATGGCTGATCATCGACCTCAACTCCACTTTCCCGCCCGATCCCCATATCACTTGATTCTTCTAGAGTCCAAAAATCTATCCATCTCAGCCTTAAATATACTCAACGACTCAGCATCCACAGCCCTCTGGGGCAGAGAATTCCAAAGATTCACAACCCTCTGAGTGAAGAAATTCCTTCTCATCTCGGTGTTAAATGGCCGACCCCTTATCATGAGACTATGCCCCCTAGTTCTAGACACTCCAGCCAGGGGAAACAACCTCCCTGCATCTGCCCTGTCAATCCCCTTCAGAATCTTGCGTGTTTCAATGAGATCACCTCTCATTCTTCTAAACTCCAGAGAGTATAGGCCCATTCTACACAATCTCTCATCATAGGACAGCCCTCTCATCCCAGGAATCAATCTAGTGAACCTTCGTTGCACTCCCTCCAAGGCAAGTATATCCTTCCTTAGTTAAGGAGACCAAAACTGTGCACCGTACTCCAGGTGTGGTCTCACCAAGGCCCTGGACAATTGTAGCAAGTCTTCCTTACTCTTATACTCCAACCCCCTTGCAATAAAGGCCAACATGCCATTTACCTTCCTTATTGCTTGCTGTACCTGCATGCTAACTTTCTGTGTTTCTTGCACGAGGACACCCAAAACTCTCTGAACACCAACATTTAAAAGTTTCTCACCATTTAAAAAAATTCTGTTTTTCTATTCTTCCTACCAAAGTGAATAACCTCACATTTCCTTACATTATACTCCATCTGCCACCTTACTGCCCACTCACTTAGTCTATCTATATCCCTTTGCAGACTCTATGGGCACGATCTTTCCAGCCCTGGGGAGGCGGGTATGGAGGTGGGACTGCCGGGAAAATGGCGACAGCGGCGAGGCGGCGGCGGTAAAAGGCGGCAGCGACCAGGTAGGCCCACAGAGGCGGCGGACCTGGGTGGAGCAACAGCGGCGAGGCGGCGGCGGTAAAAGGCGGCAGCGACCAGGTAGGCCCACAGAGGCGGCGGACCTGGGTGGAGCAACAGCGGCGAGGCGGCGGCGGTAAAAGGCGGCAGCGACCAGGTAGGCCCACAGAGGCGGCGGACCTGGGTGGAGCAACAGCGGCGAGGCGGCGGCGGTAAAAGGCGGCAGCGACCAGGTAGGCCCACAGAGGCGGCGGACCTGGGTGGAGCAACAGCGGCGAGGCGGCGGCGGTAAAAGGCGGCAGCGACCAGGTAGGCTTTCACCAAGCCGAGAGCAGGAGAGAGGTAAAATAAAATCGAAGTGTGACGTCACCAGAAAGCAGGTAAGTGATTGGTTGGTGAGTATTTCTCTTTTTTTTATACAAAACTTCAATTCCATAGTTTATAGTTTCTCGGGTATCTGTGGTGTAGCGGAGACTGCTGGCATAAATTAACTGAAGGGAAAATAATACATTTTTAATTAATTACATAGAATGGGAGAGCAGGTGATGTGTTACTGCTGCAATATGTGGGAGCTGGTGGACACCATTGATGTTCACGGTGAACACATTTGCAGTAAGTGTTGGCTGCTCGAGGAACTCCAGCTCCGTGTTGATGAGCTGGAGTCCGAGCTTCAAACACTGCGACACATCAGGGAGGGGGAGAGTTACCTGGACTCCGTGTTTCAGGAGGTAGTCACACCAATTAGAGTAACTAATTCAGAAGTAGCCCGTGGTCAGGGACAGGAAGGTGTGAATACGAGTGAGACAGGGATCCAGGAGGTAGTGTTGGAGGAGCCGCAGCCCTTGCTCTTGTCCAACAGGTTCGAGGCTCTTGCTCCCTGTGTGGATAGGAGCGGGGACTGCAGGGAGGATGAGCAACCTGGCCACAGCACCGTGGTAAGGGGGGCCATTCAAGTGGGGGGAGTAAAAAGAAATGTTGTAGTGGTAGGGGATAGTATCATTAGGGGGATAGATAGGGTTCTTTGCAGCCAAGAGCGAGAGTCCCGAAGGCTGTGTTGCCTGCCCGGTGCCAGGGTTAAGGACATCTCCTCTGGGCTGGAGAGAAACTTGGAGTGGGAGGGGGAGGATCCAGTTGTCGTGGTCCATGTTGGTACCAATGACATAGATAGGACAAGGAAAGAGGTTCTGCTGAGGGAGTTTGAGCAGCTAGGGGCCAAATTAAAAAGCAGAACCTCGAGGGTAATAATCTCTGGATTACTACCTGAGCCACGAGCAAATTTGGCTAGGGTAAATAAAATCAGGGAGTTGAATGCGTGGCTCAAAGACTGGTGTGGGAAAAATGGGTTTTGCTTCTTGGGACACTGGCACCAGTACTGGGGCAGGAGAGAGCTGTTCCGTTGGGACGGACTTCACTTGGCCAGTGCTGGGACTAGTGTCCTGGCGAATCGAATAACTAGGGCTGTGGAGAGGGCTTTAAACTAATTAGTGGGGGGGAGGTTTCAAGAGAGCAAAAAATAAAAATGACAACAGAGAGGGTCATAGACATAGGTAGCAGTAGGGGAATCACAAATCAGAGCGTGGCAGGAAGGGACAGAGTGTGTGGAGTAAAAGGTAAAGTGGTAAAAAGTGAAAAAGCAGGAACTAAGTGCCACAAAGCATATTTGAAAGTTCTCTATCTGAATGCACGTAGCATTCGTAACAAAATAGACGAGTTAATGGCACAAATAACTACATATGGTTATGATATTGTGGCCAATACAGAAACATGGCTGCAGGGTGACAATGCCTGGGAATTAAACATACCAGGTTATTTAACGATCAGGAAGGACAGGCAGGAAGGAAGGGGAGGTAGGGTGGCGATGTTAATAAAGGAAGGAATCACTGTAATACAGAGTAATGATATTGGGTCAAAAAATCATGATAATGAAACAGTTTGGGTGGAGATAAGGAATAATAAGGGGAAAAAAACACTAGTGGGCGTAGTCTATAGGCCTCCGAACAGTTGCAACTCTGTTGGACGGAGTATCAATCAGGAAATAGTTGAGGCATGTAATAAGGGAACATCTATAATTATGGGGGATTTTAACTATCATATTAATTGGACAAATCAAATGGGGCAGGGCTGCCTTGAGGATGAGTTCATTGAGTGTATTAGGGATGGGTTTCTTGAGCAGTATGTAACTGAACCGACCAGGGGGCAAGCAACCTTAGATCTGGTCCTGTGTAACGAGACAGGATTAATTAAAAATGTCCTAGTAAAGGATCCCCTTGGAATGAGTGACCATAACATGGTTGAATTCCATATTCAATTAGAGGGTGAGAAGGTTGGATCTCAAACAAGCGTGCTAAGCTTGAATAAAGGAGACTATGAAGGTATGCGAGCGGAATTGAGTAGAGTGGATTGGGAAAATAGATTAAAGGGTAAGACGACACATGATCAGTGGTGTACATTCAAGGAGTTATTTTACAACTTCCAAAAAAAATATATTCCACTGAAAAGAAAAGGGTGTAAAAGAAAGGACAGTCATCCGTGGCTAAGTAAAGAAATTAAGGATAGTATTCGACTAAAAACAAGGGCATATAAGGTAGCGAAATCTAGTGGGAGGACAGAGGATTGGGAAAACTTTAAAAGGCAGCAAAAAATAACAAAAAGATTGATTAAGAAAGGGAAGATAGATTATGAAAGTAAATTAGCAAAAAATATAAAAACAGATAGTAAGAGTTTTTATAGTTATATAAAAAGAAAAAGGGTGGCTAAAGTAAATGTTGGTCCCTTAGAGGATGAGACCGGGAAATTAATGGTGGGAAATATGGAGATGGCAAAAACACTGAATGAATATTTTGTATCAGTCTTTACAGTAGAGGACACTAAGAATATCCCAACACTGGACAAACAGGGGGCTATAGGGGGAGAGGAGCTAAACATGATCAAAATCACTAAGGAAGTGGTACTCGGTAAAATAATGGGACTCAAGGCGGATAAATCACCTGGACCTGATGGCTTACATCCTAGAGTCTTGAAGGAAGTGGCGGTAGGGATTGTAGATGCATTGGTAATAATTTTTCAAAACTCCCTGGATTCCGCTAAGGTCCCGGCAGACTGGAAAACTGCTAATGTAACACCCTTATTTAAAAAGGGCAGTAGACAGAAGGCTGGTAACTATAGACCAGTTAGCCTAACATCTGTGGTAGGTAAAATTTTGGAGTCCATTATTAAGGAAACAGTAACAGGACATTTGGATAATCATAATTTAATAGGACAAAGTCAGCATGGTTTTACGAAGGGGAAGTCATGTTTGACAAATTTGCTGGAGTTCTTTGAGGAAGTAACATATAGAGTGGATAAAGGGGAACCAGTAGACGTAGTGTATTTAGACTTCCAAAAGGCATTTGACAAGGTGCCACACAAAAGATTATTGCTTAAGGTAAAAAATCACGGGATTGGGGGTAATATTCTGGCATGGATAGAGGATTGGCTATCTAACAGAAAGCAAAGAGTTGGGATAAATGGTTCATTCTCAGACTGGCAATCAGTAACTAGTGGTGTTCCACAGGGGTCAGTGCTGGGTCCCCAACTCTTTACAATCTATATTAACGATTTGGAGGAAGGGACCAAGTGTAACATATCAAAATTTGCAGATGATACAAAGATGGGAGGGAAAGTAGTGAGTGAGGAGGACATAAAAAACCTGCAAGGGGACATAGACAGGCTAAGTAAGTGGGCAGAGATTTGGCAGATGGAATACAACACTGGAAAGTGTGAGGTGATGCACTTTGGCAGGAAAAGTCCTAGAGCAATTTATTGGGCCGAAAATTGATCCCGGGACGCGAGAGTACGCACTGCGTACTCTCGCGTATTCCCACTCCAATTGCCGGTTTTCTGCATGCCCTGCGCATGCGCTGAAAACCGGCAATTGCTCTTCTGAAAAGGGGGCGGGGCCTGGGTGCATCGCATGCGCGCTACAGGCTGCGCGCACGCTGTGCACTTCATGCTTTGGACGCGCAGGTAAGTAGGGAAGATTTTGGAAATGTAAAAAGGAGGAGTAAGACCCGCTTTTAAGAAGGTAAGTAGTGAATTAAGTATTTTTTTGAATTTTTTTTTACAGGTATATCTTTTTTATAGACTTTAAAGACAGGTAAGTTTATTTTTATAACTTTTTAAAAGATTTTAAATTTTTTCAAAAATTTAATTTTTTATTTAAAATGGTTAATTTAATTAACTATACTTATTTTATTAATGTGATGGGTTTTTTTTAAAATTTAATTGAGGTTTAGCTGTTATTTTGGGGGGGTGTAAGATTCATAGATTTCACAGCCATGCTGTGAGACTTATGAATGGAAGATGGTGTGCTGCCATTGGCTCTAACTGAGTCACGTGATCCCACAGCTCGCACGAATTCACTACGCCGCTGGGATACGCAAGCCCAGCACAGCTGATGTCTGGAACATCAAGTTCGTGCGAGCTGGATCAGAAAAAGCATAAGCGAGGTGAGACATCGCGGGGAAGGCTTACCCCCGCGGGAACAGAGCGAGATCAATTTCTGGGCCATTATCTTAATGGCAAGAAACTGGAGAGTACTGAAGTGCAAAGGGATCTGGGGGTCCTGGTGCACGAAACTCAAAAGGTTAGTATGCAGGTGCAGCAAGTGATTAAGAAGGCAAATGGAATGTTGGCTTTCATTGCTAGGGGGATAGAATATAAAAATAGGGAGGTATTGCTTCAGTTGTACAAGGTATTGGTGAGACCGCACCTGGAATACTGCATACAGTTTTGGTGTCCTTACTTAAGGAAAGACATCCTTGCTCTCGAGGCAGTGCAAAAAAGGTTCACTCGGTTAATCCCGGGGATGAGGGGGTGGTCATATGAGGAGAGGTTGTGTAGATTGGGACTCTACTCATTGGAGTTCAGAAGAATGAGAGGCGATCTTATTGAAACATATAAGATTGTGAAGGGGTTGGATCGGGTGGATGCGGGGAGGATGTTCCCGATGACGGGTGAGACTAGAACTAGGGGACATAGTCTTAGAATAAGGGGCTGCTCTTTCAAAACTGAGATGAGGAGGAACTACTTCACTCAGAGGGTGGTAGGTCCATGGAATATGCTGCCACAAAAAGCTGTAGAAGCTACATCATTAAATAAATTTAAAACAGAAATAGACAGTTTCCTAGAAGTAAAGGGCATTAAGGGTTACGGGGAGCGGGCAGGAATTTGGACATGAGTCTAGGTTCGGATCGGTCATGGCCCTGTGGGTAGTGGAGCGGGCCCAGGGACCGTGTAGGCTGATTCTGCTCCTATTTCGTGTGTGCAATTCTGTTAGATGCAGGAGATGGTTCTGTGATAGTAGATAGTAGATTGGCGGTTAGGATCAGATCAGCCATGATCTTATTGAATGGCGGAGCAGGCTCAAGGGGCCGATTGGCCTACTCCTGCTCCTATTTCTTATGTTCTTATGTTCTTATCTGGAGGCGGGTGCCTAACCCGCCCCCAACCCGCCTCTGTGCCATGTTGCCAGGAGGCGGGTAGCCATCCCGCGCCAGGTCCCGTCTCCTTGGAGGCGGGAAGGAATTAGTGCCACTTAACTGCCTGTTAACAGTTAGTTAACAGGCAGATAAGAGGATTATCCCCATTTTACCCACAAAAGTGCGGGCTTCCCGAAGGCTCCGAACCCCGCCAGGGTCACCGAGGTGAGTAGTCGGTCTGCGGGGGTCGGAGGGGTGCAAAAGTGTGCTGTGAAGGTAAGTGATGGGTGCAAGTGTGGAGAGGTGAGTATGTGAGGTAAGTGGAAAGTGTTAGAAAAAGTGTACTTACCTTTGTTTCTTCCTGCAGGCTTCAGTCGGTGGGTATGCGGAGAGTCTCACACCTCCGCGGTAGAGATGACAGGTGGCCGTTGCATTCTCCAATGCAACAACCATCTCATTTCTGCAAAAGAAAGAGGTTTGATGAGGTCTTGAATTCAAGACCTCATCAAACTACAGAGAATGTCAGTGTTTGACAGCTGCACAGAGCTGTCAAACGATGACAATTCACCTGTCAAAAATTTTTGACAGATGAAACATCATACGTTGACGTTCTCTGCAACCGGCTTTCCCTTAATTGGCCTGCTAGGCCCGCTGGGCGGCCTTAACAAGGTCAATCAAGGAAAAATAGCGTGGGTTGGCCACAAAACGATGGAGGCGGGACATCGACCCGCCAAGCAGCAGTCCCGCCTCCAATGCGCCCCCATTGGCAAAATCACCCCCTTTGTGTTCTCCTCACAGCTTACTGTCCCACCTAGCTTTGTATCGTCAGCAAACCTGGATACATTATACTCGGTCCCTTCATCTAGGTCATCAATATAGATTGTATATAGCTGAGGCCCCAGTTCTTTCAATTTCTGTCGCAAAGATAAAGAAAAATGGTTTGTAAATTTTGATTTGTTAATGTGAACTTGAGTTAAAAATTATATTTACAACTAAATGATTTAGCCTGTGGGGCAACCAGACAGTGCATGTTTCAAAAGAAGGAAAAGGTAGCTTGTATTTTCCATCCACAAATGTTTCCCAGGCCAGAGAGCATGAAGGTCATAGAGTCATAGAGTTATACATTATAAAGAGGCCCTTCGGCCCATCGTGTCCGCGCTGGCCATCAAGCCCTGTCTATTCTAATCCCATTTTCAGGCACTTGGTCCGTAGCCTTGTATGCTATGGCGTTTCAAGTGCTCATCGAAATGCTTCTTGAATGTTGTGAGGGTTCCTGCCTCTACCACCCTTTCAGGCAGTGAGTTCCAGATTCCAATCACCCTCTGGGTGAAAAAGTATTTCCTCAAATCCCCTCTAAACCTCTTGTCCCTTACCTTGAAACTATGCCCCCTGGTTATTGACCCCTCTACTAAGGGGAAAAGTTCCTTTCTATCTACCCTATCTATGCCCCTCATAATTTTGTACACCTCAATCAGGTCCCCCCTCAGCCTTCTCTGCTCTAAGGAAAACAACCCCAGCCTGTCCAGTCTCTCCTCATAGCTGAAGTGCTACAGCCCAGGTAACATCCTGGTGAATCTCCTCTGCACCCTCTCCAATGCAATCACATCCTTCCTATAGTGTGGTGACCAGAACTGCACACAGTATTCCAGCTGTGGCCTAACTAGCATTTTGTACAGCTCCATCATAACCTCCCTGCTCTTATATTCTATGCCTCGGCTAATGAAGGCAAGTATCCCATATGCCTTTTTAACCACCTTATCTACCTGTCCTGCTGCCTTCAGGGATCTATGTACCTGCACACCAAGGTCCCTCTGATCCTCTGTCCTTCCTAGGGTCCTACCATTCATTGTGTGACCCACTCTCGGGCCTCTGACAGCGTTGCCCTTGATCTAGCCGCTGGGTTGTGAAGGAGGGCCGTCCTGAGCAAGATCCCATTCTGATTCTCCCTCTGTGGGTGAGCAGTCACCGTAACACAATCGCTCTGAACACAAACATTTCAATGGACTGGAAATCATGGAAATGAACTGTGCTGATGTTGGGAGTTGACTCGTTTGGCACAATGGCCAATCTCACTTTGAAGGTCGCAGATCCCCTGTAGAGGGCGCTGCGCCACTTCGATGTCCCATAATGCAGCAACTTGCCCGGCAAAAGCTCCTGGAAATTACTGGCAAGGGAAAGTCTAACAAACTCACTGCTACAGGGAATTCTGGCCCAATATGTCAGTTGGTGTGTTTCTCACTGATTTTGCACAATAACTAATAGAAGGAGTTATCACTTGCTGATGATTCTCATTCATTCTGTTGTAATATCAGGCTGTGGCTCAGTGGTTAGCACACTCGCCTCTGGGTCACAAAAGTTGATGGGTTCAAGTCCCACTCCAGGGAGTTGAGCACAAAAAGCTAGGCTGACACTCCAGTGCAGTGCTGAGGGAGTGCTGCACTGCTGGAGGTGCCATCTTTCAGATGTAGACGTTAAACCGAGGCCCCGTCTGCTCTCTCAGGTGGACGTAAAAGATCCCAAGGCACTATTTCGAAGAAGAGCAGGGAGTCCTCCCCAGTGTCCTGGCCAATATTTATCCCTCAATCAACAGAACATAATCAGATTATCTGGTCATTATCACATTGCTGTTTGTGGGATCTTGCTGAGTGCAAATTGGCTGCCGCGTTTCTCACATTAACAACAGTGACTACACTCCAAAAGTGCTTTGAGATGTCCAGTGGTCATGAAAGGCGCTATATAAATGCAAGTCTGTCTTTCATCCATTTACCTGTTTTAATTGGTGAAACAAAACGGTGTATTTTAATTTGCATGTTTCAAAAGCTTAAAAAAAATAGCTTGTGTTTTCTGCCACTAACTGTTGCCAACCCAGGGCAGCAAGGACCGGACCAGCTCCCAGGCCTCTGCCAGTGTTGCTCTTGCTCTAGCTGCTGGGGTGTGAATAATGAGCATCTCTGGGCAGACCCTGCTCCGATTCTCCCTCCCTCCCTGCAAGGGAGCAACCAGCCTCTGCTCCTCTCCGAGCAGCAACACTCCATCAGACTGGAAGAACAACAAATTGGCCCAAAAATTGGGGTCGGTGGCGTAGCTATGGAGTACACCGCCAACTTACAAATAGAATACGGACTCACCTTGTGCGAGGCCCAGAATGGAGACTTGCTCTTTGGTGCTGCAGCGCTCTGCGCAGCGTATGACAAGAGGGAGGCCAGGAGCGCAGCATACAGCCTGTGCGTAAGGGAAGGCACGCCCACAAAAGCTGTCAAAACTAAGCCACGCCCACAGAAACTTCTCTCAGTCTCTTCCATTGAAATTACATTTTAAAAACTTCTAAAACTTTTTAAAACTTTTAATTAAACTGGTGCTTGGACTTATTTCATATATCAGCATTTTGTTAGACCCTATGTATACAACTTCCTGTTTTGATACTCAGTAAAGTTCTAACACTCCTCCAAGTAATGTTGTTGAACTTCAGAAAGAGATTCTCAGCCATATATTCAATGTTAATTTTCAGCATTAAAATATATTATTCAGACCTCATTTAGACTGGTAATAGATAAATCTATTTTCCTTGTTATAGATGCATTATATTATTTGTTATGTTGTTCATTTTTGAGTTGAAAGGACAGAATCGGTCACTGAAATCTGATGGATGTTCACTTTATTTAACTTTCTTATTCAGCTTCCCAAGTAATTAAAATGAATACTTTCTCTCCGTCTATCTCTCTGACCTTCTGTGTTTCTAAAGGATATTTTTTTCATGATCAATCAATTTAATTTTTAGAATTTAACTGAAGGTAAAATAAAGTATGCTAAATAGTGTGTTCATGAAACTTGCAAAAGTAACTAAAATAATCTTTAACTACTGTTCGATTGCACGATTTGGATGCGTGCTCTCCGTTTAATGATATAAAACTAAAGTACATGAAAGATAACAGCCCCTCGCTGTTGAAATGAAACTAAAAGGTATCCAGGGAATCTTGAATTGATTTCTGCTTCAAAGTCTGTGCAATGTCGTCTGTTCTGAGGGCATGCACTGCGCTGTGAGAAGTGTGTTTTGACTTTAGGGGATGTTTTTATCCAGGCTATTTAAACATTGGTGTTCCCTGTGATAACTATGTTCTTAGTAATACAATGCTACAAATATTTACTTGTGTACGTCTCTCACAAACACCTATAAAAAGCACCAATTTATATTGAACGTCAAGCTCGAAAAATTGAAACTTTTTTATTCTAGTTTGACATGTTTTGTTTTTGAAGATTGTGTGTCAGTACTGTACCGTGTCTCATTATATGTGCTTTAAATTGAAAGAACGGCCATTTGAACCTTAATCGACCAACAAAATAAGTTTTCTCCACCAAAATACATACATAGATCTTCTTTTTAAGATGTGAAATAGGCTCATGCGCCTGCTTTCACCAACCGTAAAATTTTCGGTCGTAATTGCTGGGCAAAGAGCCCAACTCTGTGCCAGGATTTGTGTTTTCCAAGGCGGTGTGGATCATCCGTCAAGGCGTACCCTGACAGATCGCAAGTTCGGGATTGAGCGCACGCGCTTGCCTGAACTCTCGGAGTACGCCGTCATACCCACAGCAAAACCCGGGCCAATAAAACGCGACCTGACAATCTCCCTGACTAACTGTTGCAGAATCTTGAATGTTGGGAAGTTCAGACAACACTCACCGATGCCTCCCCGTCGTCCCTTTGTTGCTGTTTCGTGCTTTAAAACTGCTGGTTATGGGATGGCCCGGCTACATGTAGTTTGGAACTCTCGCTGACGTGACTTCATGAAGTTCCATTCCAGTGAACTGTTGAATGGGGAGCACTGCCCCCTGGCCCACCTTCCATTCATCCAATTACTGGACTGGGAACTCAGAACATCACATCTGGGTGAGTTCGAGGCAAATTGTCTGTCCCCACGCTGTCCTTAACCAGCAGTTTTGAAGCATTGAACACAGCAGGAAGGGGTGGGTGAGTGACGCTGATCAGTGTATTTATCTCCCTGCGATGCTCAACATTCTTTGGCAACTCTGAGCAACACCCAGCGCGTCAGGCAGTAAGATTATCATCCAGCATGTTAACTATCGTATCTCCTGGACATCAGGCGAGTTTGTCCACGTCACGCTCGGGCTGATGAAATGTTCTTGTTGAGAGCTCGGTGAAGGGAAGGCGAATATCGGAGCGGGAGCCTGCCCAGGACTGACCTCATTCACAGTCCTGTAGACAGAGAGAAACAGCAGCGGGCAGAGGCCAGAGAGCAGATCACTTGCTTGCTTGAGTTCTGACGAAGGGTTTCGACCTGAACCGTTAACTCTGTTTCTCTCTCCACGGATGTTGCCTGGCCTGCTGAGTTTTTCCAGCGTTTTCTGCTGTTGTTTCACTTGCTTGCTTCCTGGGCTGGGAACTCCTTGTGGCAATTTCCTCATCAATGGAGCCAATTGAAGACAATGCCTGATGTTACACCAGTTACATCCACCGGATTTTACAATTTAAGATAAAACTCAGCAGTCAACGTTTTCAAAACTAGACCCACGTTCCAAGTTACAGATGAGCAGAAACTGCCAGAATTATGAAAACAGTAACACCAATTATTGTGTGTTTTTAATGGATATGATTCTCCTTAAAGTGCGCAATAATCCCAAACTGTAATCGAAGAACGTGTCATCACACGGGCTGGTGCTTCATTTGCCCCTTGTTCAATGTTGGATGTTCTGATCTGCCTGTCTGGGCGGCCAGCCTGAATGTAGGATCCTTAAGACAATCGTGTGTTTTTTATAGAGATATTTATGATTTTCTTGCACGTAGCGCAGAGAAAACCCTTGGGCTGGATATTAATTCGGGATTGGAGAGAAGAACAGGTTTCCCACATTTTTTTATCTCTGTTTCCTGGCCACAGCCAGCCAGATTGAAAGGCCGGCATTTATTGCCCATCCCTAATTGCCCTTCAGAAGGTGGTGGTGAGCCGCCTTCTTGAACCGCTGCAGTCCGTGTGGTGAAGGTACTCCCACAGTGCTGTTAGGGAGGGAGTTCCAGGATTTTGACCCAGCGACGATGAAGGAACGGCGATATATTTACTGAGATCAGTAACTGTCTCCTTTCAACACTCATAGGAATTATTGGGCAATTTAATAGAATATTCCCCTTTAATAAGAACAATACACAACGCATATTCTCCTTTCTAGCTTTTACTGTGGATTCTCTTTCCCTTTCTGTCTCACATGCATAAATAAAAGGTTTGTAAATATTGATTTGTGAAAATTAAAGCTAAGGGAATAAAGGGATATGGGGAGAGGGCGGGAAAATAAAGTTGAGGTTGAAGATCAGCCATGATCTTATTGAATGATGGAGCAGGCTCGAGGGGCTGTATGGACCACTCCTCCTCCTTGTTCTTATGTTTTTAAAAGCAAAATTACAGTATTTTTTTTAATTGGTGTAACCAGACAATGTATTTTAATTTGCATGTTTAAAAGGGGGGGGAAATACTTGTTCCACAAAATGTTTCCGGCCCAGGAGAGCAGAGAAGTGGCCGTCTGCTAACATTGCAGCTGGTAAAACTGTTGAGTTGTGAATGACAGACGCCCCATTTCCAAACATGGAAAAAAGAGCTAAAATTAGCGCCTGGTGACGTTAGCGCCCCGGCGACGTTAGCGCCCTGGCGACGTTAGCGCCCCGGCGACGTTAGCGCCCCTAAATGGGCGCCACCCAATTTTTCCCCCTCTCTCCCTTCCTGTCACACTCTGTTTATTTTTACCCAAATTGCTACACTACTCAATTGCCTTGACCTTTCTCTTTAGATTTCTAAATTTCCCCTCACCTGACCCATCCCCCCCTTTTTAGTTTAAAGCCCTATCTACAGCCCTAGTTATTCGATTTGCCAGGACACTGGTCCCAGCCCAGTTTATGTGGAGCCCGTTCCAACGGAACAGCTCCCTCTGTCCCCAGTACTGGTGCCAGTGCCCCATGAATCGAAACCCCATTCTCCCACACCACTCTTTGAGCCACGCATTTAACTCTCTGATCTGCTTGTCCCTGTGCCAATTTCCACATGGCTCAGGTAACAATCCAGAGATTATTACCTTTGAGGTTCTGCATTTTAATTTGGACCCTAGCTCCTCAACTGAACCTCATTCCTAGTTCTACCTATGTCGTTGGTTCCTATGTGGACCACGACAACTGGATCCTCCCCCTCCCATTCCTTTTCACTCCCCCCACATCAATGGCCTCCTGCACCATGGTGCCGTGGTCAGTTTGCTCATCCATCCTGCAGGCTTTTCCCTCATCCACACAGGCAGCAAGAACCTCATACCTGTTGGATAAGGGCAAAGGTCGAGGCTCCTCCAGCACTGCACCTGGGGTCCCCTTACCTGCCTGAGTTACAGTCATACCCTCCTGTCCCTGACCACTAACCAGACCTGTACCACTACCTAACCTAAGGGGTGTGACTGCCTCCTGGATCAAAGTGTCCAGGTAACTCTCCCCATCCCTGATGCCCCGCAATTTCTGCACCCGGACTCCAGCTCAACAACTCTGAGCTGAAGTTCCTCAAGATGCAGGCACTTACTACAAACGTGGTTATCCAGGATCACAATGCTCTCCACAAACTCCCACATGCTGCAGTTGCGGCACACCACCTGCACTGCCATCCCTATATGATCTTTTTCTATTTAATTAATTAATTAGAATTTATGTATTTCATTAACTAAACTTATAGTTTAGTTTTTTAACTAATTACTTGATCTAGTTTAAGTTATTGGTATATTAAATTAAATATTTACCTGTAACACAAAGCACTACAAGTATTGGAGGCAAAAAGCAACAGCTCCTTTCCTCCTCTGCTCCGAATTCCCACTCACTCCAAATTCCCAACTTTAACACTGTTTAGAAGCACTCGGTTTAAGACCACTCTGTGCAGACCACTTATCAATGTGACTGAGCATGTCCGAGACCCATTCTTCAGGGCAGCTTCACCATCCATTCCTGCATACTAGTTGCCTCATGCGCAACATATCACATTTGCGCACACACACACACACACACACGGTGGTATCCCAAAATCATGCCACGTGTGACATCAAGTACTGACCATTCCTACATGGTCCCGATGTCTCGGGTAGTGGTCAGGCTAGTAAACACATTGTTCTCCTTGTTCGGTACAGGCAAGAACTTAACCATCTCCAAGAGAAATCTCTCAATGAGCTATTCTTCAGTACACTTCCCTGACTTTGACTAGAGTGGGCATTGATGCCAGATTGATACCTTTTGTTGAATCATGCCCAGGTGATTTATGTTGCTCATGGATGCTCTCACTAATCCTTTCCCTAACCCCATTGGTTGGGTTCCTGAAATTCATCCATAATCCCCTAGATTGATGACCTTAGATCCCATTTGGTGCTGTAATTATTCTGTTTCTATCTTCTACCCTCAGTCACTTCCTCATGTCCAATTTACACAACCCATTATATTACCATTTCATGTCATTCAGGAGCCCTGGAGGATCTTTACTGTCCAAGAAACTATTCAGAGTTTGGTCCAATGTGGTTTATTATACGTATAGAGGGAAAAATTCGGGTGGTTATCGCTTCCCGTTAGCACCTGCTGAGGGTGGTAATGGGGCGCTGCTGCAGTAGAGCGAAGCGAGGTGAATGCAGCGCCGCACGGCAAATCCAGCCCCACTGTTGGGCCACCGGTACGAGGTATCGCTGGGGACTTCAACGCCAGGCAGATCATGACGTCAGTGAGTGTGCAACGCTCACCGGGCGCCCGAACTGCAAAATTCATTGTCGCCCCTTACCTTTGCCTCAACCTTACAGCGACAGGGAGAGCAGGCACACAGCTGACAGAAGCCGGTTCCAGGGACGCTATTTAAAGGCATCCGCATTAATCACTCGCAGCTGTCAGGGCAAGTTAGTTTCAGTGGCTTCTTGTCAGTTTCAGCTAGTGGATGAGTTTGTATGAGTAATTTCAAGCTTCTTTTTTATCAGCAGTCTTCTGGCAAGTGCAAAGTGGCTACATTTATTGTTCAGAGATTCAAACTGCTACACTTGGCAACATTAATGGGGGCTGTACTGGCATCACCTCACCCTCCAGGATCTACGGTGGAGGGAGCGTAGGCAGTCAGAAATACGGGAACATGTGCGCAGAGGGAGGAGGAGGGACATCAGGGCTCTCACCAGGAGGCCTTACCCTCCAAGGGTATTCCGACAGCACTTCTCCTACCTTCAATTAAGTGAGGAGCAGTGTATTAGATGGCTCCGCATCACCAAGATGGTGGTCACAGAACACTGCCACCTCCTCCAAACAGACCTCCAGCCTTACAGCAGGATGACTTAAACCCCAGATCCCTTTTGCTCACCACATGCCCATCATACCATCCCTGTGTTATGCCATATCACAGCGTCCTCCTGGGTGCAAACGTGAAATGAGGGAGACCACAAAATATTGCAAACTCCACTAATAACTTTATGCATAAACATATCACACATATCACATTCATTCTAATAACTAATGACCCTTGTGCCTGCCATAGTTGAATAGCTGTCATTGTGTGCAAGGCGTGAGATGTGGGTGTGAGATACTGCCCATCGACATCAATGAAGGGTCATCGACCTGAAACATTAACCTGTTTCTCTCTCCACAGACGCTGCCTGACCTGCTGAGTGTTTCCAGCATTTTCAGTTTTTATTTCAGATTTCCAGCATCCGCAGTATTTTGCCTTTTTATTAGACTGGACTCGGTATTGTTGGATTGACAGGAATTGTCAATCTTTAATATTATTTTTTTTAAACTTTCTTCCTTGATACACCGTGTCGGGTAGGAACCACCTAGACACTTTTTTAAAAAAAAATTATCCCCTTAAACTTCAAGTAAGTTTTCCCTTCTCAAGTGCTTGAACAGCAACTCATTGGACACAATACTCCAGTGTGTGACGAATGATTTCTTGATCATTCCGTATTGTAAACTGTTGTTTTCTGCTACACTAGCGATCCTCCTGTGGCTTTTCTCTGCACTGGCCCCAGCACCATCAGTAGGCCCCTTGTGCTTAATGTGACCAGTACTGCACAAGGGAATCAAGGTGTTAGCTGAGCAGCAGACTCTTCACAACTTACTCTTGACGCAAAGGGCTGGGGGGGGGGTGCGGGGGGGTGATTTTCCCCCATACTTTAGGCACGAAAGAGCCTCTGAGGTGGCCAAGATGGGGTCTTGAGCTGCAACACTGTCTTGGCCCAAGTTTAGCACAAGACACCATCTTGGTAAGGGAGTTGAAACGGCGCGAGGAATGGCCGCCCAGAGGATTGTTAAGGGGCTGATTGCTAGCGCTCATTAAAGAGGCTGCACGGCATTTTGGTGGCTAGCACTTGAATTAACTCCCTCTCCTTTCAGCGACCAGGAGTGAACAAGTCGTTGCTGAGGATTTCCAGCGCTACTTAAAGGTATATCACCTTTTACTGTTCACTTGTTGCTGGAGGTTTGAAGAGGACTTTTGAAACACATCAGGAGACTTTTTGGGACACTTTGTCAAGACTTCACCAACAGTCTATCAACATTTATTCTGCAAATTTTCTGAGGACGTCACGTAAAAAGAGTGAGTGCTGTGCTACTCCACCTTATTGGACACCTTATAGGAGTCACCAGGAGAAGGGGAGTGCTTGGTCACCCGCATCTTGCTGGGGGTCCCCCTTGGTCTGTCGAGGAACGGGAGGAGGACATGAGGCCAGGCAGAGCAGCACCAGCTGCTGCAGGAGAGAGGGACCGAAGGGCGAGGTGGGCTCCTTGTCCCTCTGCGGGTACACGACACCCCTGCTCCTCTGGACTTCCTCCAACAGGAGCGCCAGTACCGTGTCCGAGAACCTGTGTGCCCTCTCCCTCAGTCCTTGAGCCATCCTGAAATGTGCCGCTGTCAGACCACAGATACTGCTCCATGAAAATTGCTGCTAATCAGCGCCCGAGTGCTAATCCTGCAGGTGTCTGTTTTAGTGCCGCCAGGCAAGTTCAAATTATGATAATCAGCAATCAGACCCAAAATTGTGTGCTAAAACCTACCTTCCAAACAGGCGTGTCTTATTAGCACAGCACCCATTTAGCGCCTGTTTTCACCTTTCACCAAAATAACCCCCCTGGACTTTCCTTATGAAACCTGATCATGTCTGGGTGGTGGTCTGACAAGTGAAGTGGGTCAGGGCCCCTCAGCAAAACTCCACACCAGAACCTGGCCACTTCGATTTCTGCCATGAGTCTCCTCCCCTGACCCCTCTGTGGCCCTGATCATTCTGTTGGCAGCGCACCCACCGGAATCACATGAATGTGGTGTGGGGTGGGGGGGCGGGGTGGGGGGAGCGGGGTGAGGGAGGCGGGGTGGGCAGACTGGGGGGGCGGGGTGCGGGAACTGGGGGGGTGGGGTGCGGGAGGCGGGGTGGGCGGACTGGGGGGGGGCGGGGTGGGGGACTGGGGGGGTGGGTGAGGGAGGCGGGGTGGGCAGACTGAGGGAGCGGGGTGGGGGGACTGGGGGGGCGGGGTGAGGGAGGCGGGGTGGGCGGACTGGGGTGGGGAGACTGGGGGCGGGGTGGGGGAACTGGGGGGCGGGGTGGGGACTGGGGGGGCGGGGTGGGGGGACTGGGGGGGGCGGGGTGGGGGAACTGGGGGGGCGGAGTGGGGACGGGGTGGGGGAACTGGCTAAATGCGAGCGCACAGAATGTGATTCTGGACCATGGATTTGACCGGGAATCATGTCTTCTATGTTGAAACTGCAGTTTCTGAGCAGTCAAGGCCACTTTGTCAGACTGCCATCCATAGAAGCAGTAGCTGTTGCCACTACAGATGTGACCACAGCTCTTCTACCCTCCTCCTAATGTCTGGCTGGCAGCTGCATTGATCTCCTGGACTGCCAGTCCCCAGGGTCTTCCTCACTTCATGTCCTGCCTCCCTCATTGCATTGTAGATGTGGGTTCTGGACCCTTCCAATTGTCCCGTCATCAGCATCATGAGAGAAGAGACTGTCTCCACTGCCTGAATGTGAGACCAATGCTCCTGAATCATTGATCTTTAACAGCCTAGGCCACTGAGATCTTGGTCTTGGAATCCTCAGCTGAGGCATCTTGTGTGTCACCTCCAGGGAGAGACAGATGTCTCCTCAGATGCCCCGAGTTCCTCCAGCTCACTGCTGCCCAGTGTCCGTAATACCACCTCCTTGAATAAACAAGATGCCATGACAGAGTGGATGGATCAGGTGTAGGAGGGGTCCTGCTGGGGGCACCAGGCTGCTCAGATGCTTCTTTCTCGAAGCATTCAGCACCTTTGAGGGATGCAAAGGACAACCAACTGACTTGTGCATCATAAGGTTGTGCCGCTCTTCCATAGCGCCGTGTTTCCCTGCACCTCGTCGAGAGCCGACTGCTGCCATTGGAAAGGCTTCACTGTGATTCTCACAGAAGCTTGGCAGACCCCCCATTGAAGGTCCTACACTCAGTGAGCCGGCACAAAACTAGCCCGAGCAGAGGAGCAGCGCAGCAGCTACTGCCCTGGTTTAGGGTTAACAACACGGACAAGCAGCTGAATGAAGTAGCTGTGAGGACTGGTCAGTCTGGCGCGCCAGGCCCCACTCTATAGTGGGCTTTATGGCACCAAGTTGAGGCAGTGGTTGTGAACCTCAGAAGGATCTGTAAAGACACCCAGGAAACTCCCATCTGCTAGGGGAGTGAGGCCTCCACATTGAGCAGCCTCCCACCTTGCTTCTACTCGGAAGAACACCAGGCCAACCCAGCAATTGACTTGTGGCCCCTTCTAATATGTGACTCCATGAACGGACATTGCAAGATCATACGGCTTGGGGAGGGGGTGTGGCTGTATCTGTTTCTCTGAGGCTGTTTTTGATAAATCCACAGCATTGATTATTTTACATTATTTGTGCTGCACGGTTGGTTTAGTGAGGCGAACTTCATTCATCGGTTCCCCCCACACCCCCCCCACCAGCTCTCATTCTCCCCCCAGCTCCTGCTTCCCTTGCCCCCCTCCCCGGCTCCCGCTCCTTCCCCAGGCTCCCATATCCCCCATGCACACACCCCACACCCCCCAGGGCTCCTGCTCCCTGGCTACACTTGTAGGGAATGCCAGTGCGGAGGGCACAGCGTGGAGGGCCCAGAGTGGAAAGCCCGGGGGGGAGGGACACAGGAAGAGGGCCCAGCACGGAGGGCTCAGATCAGAGGGCCGAGCAAGGAAGACCCAGCGTGGTGCAAATCTGTCTCTAATGTCAGGGTTATGTGTGTCTGTATGTGTGAGAGTGTGTGTGTGTGTGAGAGTGTGTGTGTGTGTGAGAGAGTGTGTGTGATGGGGTGTGTGTGAGGATGAGGGTGAAGGTGTGAGAGAGTGTGAGGGTGTGTATGAGGGTAAGCTTCTGTATGAGGGTGTGAGTGCAAGAGTGCGTGTGAGGGTGAGGGTGAGGTGAGTGTGTCTGTGTGAGGGTGTGTATGAGGGTGAGCGCGTGTGTGAGGCTGACAGTGTGTGAGGGTGAGGTGTGTGTGTGTGAGTGTGTGTGTATATGAGCGTGAGTGTGTGTACACACTTCTAGTCACACAGCAGTTGAACCTGCACCATTTGAAGATCGACCGATAGTTACAATGGCACAACAGGATATCTATTTATTTACAATTCATAAAATTATAAATTTACAAGTCATGTTGATAGATTGATCAGTTTGATGCTGATGGAGGATCGGGGCCTGTGTGTTTAGGCTTCATTCTGACGGTGACAGCAGCAGCTCATTAGGCAGCTGTTCCACCAGGTAAGCCTGCGGGCGGGTCTTGCTGTGTTGTGCGAGTCCAAAATGGCGACACTACGAGAACTGAAGATTTCACCTCCGCGTAAGGAAGTGACTGCAATTGAACCCTCAGTACGTCAAGTATCTCCGATACCTGGTCCCCAAGTTCACTGCCTCGTCTTTTAATGGTGGTTGGCATGAGCACAGCGGCTGCACTGGAACAGCTGTGGTGTTGGTCGGACGGCCCTTTGAAGACCATAAAGGGCCAGTTTCCCAGCTGGCCATGGGGCCAACACTAAGGTCGTGTCCGTGGCTCTCTCTCGCTCATTGTCTTTTGTTGAAATGATCCCGTCTTCCACACGATTGAAAATGGCCTCAAGTCCTTCAGGGGAGAGGTCCTGAAGTAATATTTGCTTCAGAAGTTTTTGCAGGGTATTTGTGGTTTGGGGATAAAGCGTCGCTGTCACTTTTATATTTCCATTTGTGTCCTTGTCATTGTCCAGTTCTGGAGGTAGCAAGCTGAAAGTACTGGTCAGGCAGGTTTGAATCAATTGGCAGGTGTCAGCTTGGTTTGATTCAGTGTGTAGTAGTTTTGCAAGATGCGTGCAGGTGGTCATGGTTGTCGAACAGGGCTCTGCAGAAAGCTCTGGTGGCTCGGCCTCAATAAGAGCCTGTATGTATATTAGCAGCACCGTTTCTGATAAAGTTGATGGGAACTCGCTGCCGATTTGAATATAGGGATCTGGCACTCAGAGTCACGGTCTGTATTAGGCTGAGCTTTAGTGTGAGATCCCTGGATTCAGCCTTTATCCCCTGCCCACTTGTAATTAATTGACTAACAGCTGGCAGAATGAGGGGCTCGATTCTGGACAGCAGTTCCTCAGGTGCGCAGACTGCCATGTTCCCACAGCACAGAAACATTGTGCTCTTGACTTTAGCCAAATCCTCATCAGGCTTGACCCTAGATCTGTTGGAGTTAGCAAACTCCTCCAGGCTACTGAGTGTATCATCAAAATGTGCCATGGCACAGAAACCAATGGCGAGGGCTCTCTCTCCACACTCTCACTGTGCTGCACACTCAGTAACATTTGGTGAAGCTTCTCCTTTACATTCTTAGTGCGGGTCTGGCGGAGCACAGTCCCAGGAGATTTATAGAGAAAGTCCTTCTCTTGTGGGAAATGATGGTTAATGTTGATTTGTTTCGATATTTCATCAGCGAGCTGATGTGCATTGCTCATCATCAATCGTATTCAGAATTATGCACAAGACCAGCAACAATTACTTCTTCCATTCTGATTGGGACTGAGACTCCTCAGAATTCTCCAGTAAATGGTGAACTAATGCTGCAAGCTCCTCTTCCCACCGCCTCACTGCTGCTGGGTGGATATTGAGGCTCAGGACTTGCATTAGCCTCAGTGCCGCTGCTCCTTGGCCTCCTCCCTGATATGGACAACAAGACACGATGAGGAGCCGGGTCAGCAGTGCCTGGGCTTTAGGGAGATTGGCATCTTCATTGTAAGTAAGGGAAAACCTTTCACTGCCGGCTTGCAGTTTCTTTTTCCCAATATGTGCTGAACAATTGCAGATTATTGTTAAAGCTTTGGTGTACTGGGTCACAGTGACAAACTCCAGTGAGGATGGCCAAAGTACATCCTCCATCTTCACTGCAGTTGTGATCAAACACATCACTCTTCCACACAGTGTGACTAATTCTTCATCTGTTACCGGGTCTGACTGATGATCGGGTGGTACCAGGGTCCCTGAACTGACGGGTGCCGCACACTGTTGGATGAGGAATTGCACCATTGCCTTTCCTCCATCGGGCTCAAGGTAACCTTGCTGGGCCATGGCCCATATTACCTGGGCAATGAGCTTTTCCTCCTGATTGCCGCTCTTGTATAGAAGGACTGGTTTTATTACGGCCACGATCTGAGCCTTCTTCCTCTCAAAGTGCGATGAGACCGATATGATGAGGTGCTTCAGTACAGTGAGTGTTCCTACTCTCATTTGTTGGTCAGCGTTCTCTAACTGGGATAGGAGAAATTTGACCATTTTGTCTACATAAGCTGGGGCCAGAACTCAAACAGTAAAGAATCTCAGTCTGGTTCTTCACAGCAAGGTGATCATTAGATCCCAGTGAAACACAGATTTGCTGGTGGAGATTGTTAAGCAGGATGTCCATCTGTGTTTTTAGCCTGAAACACCTCATCTCTGTGGCAACATCCATCTCAAATTTTTGGTTTTGGTGTCCATACTTAAGAAAAGACATACTTGCTCTCGAGGCAGTACAAAGAAGGTTCACTCGGTTAATCCCCGGGATGAGGGGGTGGACATACGAGGAGAGGTTGAGTAGATTGGGACTCTACTCATTGGAGTTCAGAAGAATGAGAGGCGATCTTATTGAAACATATAAGATTGTGAAGGGGCTTGATCGGGTGGATGCGGTAAGGGTGTTCCCAAGGATGGGTGAAACTAGAACTAGGGGGCATAATCTTAGAATAAGGGGCTGCTCTTTCAAAACTGAGATGAGGAGAAACTTCTTCACTCAGAGGGTAGTAGGTCTGTGGAATTTCCTGCCCCAGGAAGCTGTGGAAGCTACATCATTAAATAAATTTAAAACACAAATAGACAGTTTCCTAGAAGTAAAGGGAATTTGGGGTTATGGGGAGCGGGCAGGAAATTGGACATGAGGCTGAGTTCGGATCGGTCGAGGCCCTGTGGGTGGCGGAGCGGGCCCAGGGGCTGAGTGGCCGGGTCCCGCTCCTACTTCTTGTGTTCTTTAGATTTGAGGTGTGGATCAGATCAGCCATGACCTTATTGAATGGCGGAGCAGGCTCGAAGGGCCGATTGGCCTACTCCTGCTCCTATTTCTTATGTTCTTATAAATGCACAAATGCACAGTTTGTAGCACTTTGTTGTATTTGTCCGGCCCTGTGGCTTCTGTGTTGCCATGGTTTTCATTGCAAGTCCAGGTTATATAACCCCTCAATTGTGATGTGGCCCTGGGTCATGTGCCCATATAAGTCCTGCCAGCTGTTTGTGGCAGTTTAAGGTGGGTGGTGGGGGTTAAGGCCCAGACCTGAGATACAGACCATACGGACAAGGCAACATTCGTAACCCGTGGCAAGCATATTGGATTGAGCAGCTGTTCGTTTCTAATAAAGAACCCAGCGCACCACAGACACTTGTGACAAAAGATGTAGAAATGGGAGTGTAGGACAGACATTTCTAGCAGAATTGCCCCCAAATTGGGATGTTTATGTGTCAGGGATTGAAGCTGCTTAATGATGTCATCAGGAAGTTGCTGTGACATCACAGCAGTCGGTTGTGACATCAATGAATTTTGTTGTGACATGAGCGGTCGGTTATGACATCAGAGCGGTCCATTGTGACATGTGTTCCACTCTTCTCTCCTTTACAATCCTTGTTCTCTATTGCCTACCACCTGATTTTTCTCACCCACAAATCCTCCCTGCTTTCCTCCTTCAGCCTCTGCAGTCAGTGACACCTCATCCTCGGTCATTTCAATCTCCATCTCAGCTCCCCTTATCCTTTCTCCTCCAATTTTATGGCGCGGATATGCGGTCGGAAGCTCATTTCAGGGTCAAATATGACATCAAGGCTACAAACAGTCTGCTTCAGTCTCAGACAGATGCTAGGGAGAGGGATGGAGTCGATGGCTAGGGAATGGAGTTTGTGCGGGGACCGAAGACAATAGCTTCAGTCTTCCCAATATTTAGTTGGAGGAAATTTCTGCTCATCCAGTACTGGATATCGGACAAGCAGTCTGACAACTCAGAAACAGAGGAGGGGTCGAGAGAAATGGTGGTGAGGTAGAGCTGGGAGTCGATGGCTAGGGAATGGAGTTTGTGCGGGGACCGAAGACAATAGCTTCAGTCTTCCCAATATTTAGTTGGAGGAAATTTCTGCTCATCCAGTACTGGATATCGGACAAGCAGTCTGACAACTCAGAAACAGTGGAGGGGTCGAGAGAAATGGTGGTGAGGTAGAGCTGGGTGTCGTCAGCGTACAGGTGGAAACTGACGCTGTCTTTACAGATGATGTCACCAAGGGGCAGCATGTAGATGAGAAATAGGAGGGGGCCAAGGATAGACACTTGGGGGACTCCAGAGGTAACAATGCGGGAGTGGGAAGAGAAGCCATTGCAGGTGATTTTCTGGCTACGATTAGATAGATAAGAATGGAACCAGGCGAGTGCAGTCCCACCCAGCTGGACTACGGTGGAGAGGCGCTGGAGGAGGATGGAGTGGTCAACCGTGTCAAAGTCTGCAGACAGATCAAGAAGGACGAGGAGGGATAGTTTACCTTTGTCATAATAACATAGGATTTCATTTGTGACTTTGATGAGAGCCGTTTCGGTACTGTGGCAGGGGCGGAAACCTGACTGGAGGGATTCAAACATGGAGTTCCGGGAAAGATGGGCATAGATTTGGGAGGTGACAACACGTTCAAGGACTTTGGATAGGAAAGGGAGGTTGGAGATGGGGTGGTAGAATGCAAGGACGGAGGGGTCAAGGGTTGTTTTTTTTGAGCGGGGTGATGACGGCAGATTTGAGGGAGAGGGGGACAGTACCTGAGAAGAGAGAACCGTTAACAATATCAGCTAACATGGGAGTCAGAAAAGGAAGTTGGGCAGTCAGCAGTTTAGTGGGAATAGGGTCGAGGGAGCAGGAAATGGGTCTCATGGACAAGATGAGCTCGGAGAAGGCTTGAGGGGAGATTGGAGAGAAACTGGAGAGAAATGCGAGTTCAGGGCTAGGGTAGGGGGGAACCTTAGAGGAAGTTTGGCCAGGTGAGCTAGGGGAAGGAAGGGAAGTGGCAGAGGCAGCTGATTGGATGGTCTCAATCTTAGAGCCAAAGAAGCACATGAGCTCCTCGCACTTGTTGGAGGTGAGGGTGGAGGAGACAGGGGAGAGGAGTATATGAAGACGGTTTGCAGTAGAGAAAAGAAGCCAGGGGGGTATCTTTCCTGGCAAACAATTGACTGAATGAGAGGCAGGTTTCTTGTTTTAAAAGATGATATCCAATGCATTTCGCTGTTGCTTTTCTTGTCTATGAACTTGCAGTTACTGTAAAACCTGCTGCGCGAGTTGCACCGTCACGCAGCTTATTGTGGCTCACAAACGAGATGCAATTTATGGACAGGCGCCATGATGGCATGTGTGTCATTTGACTAGCCTAAAAATTGTAAGCATGGCCTGGATGCTATTGTGACCCAGACACAAGACTGCGCAGTAAATAGATTCCTGCGGCAAAGTGCATGTGTGTGGATGTCAGGTGGGAAGAGGAGATGGTTCAGCTGTAGAGTCCCCATTGTCTAGGCTAATCCATGAAGATTGGATTTGGGCAGGGTGTCCTGTGTCCTTGAAGTGATACCCTCGCAGGTTGAAGGGGGAAGGGAAGGGAGAATGGGGCGGGGGAATGGCCCTCAAAGAATAAGGAAAGTAAACAGGGTAGAGAATGGAATCTGTTGAAAAAAAGGAAGTATCTTGTAAAAGATAAATACTCTTGGTTTGTATTGACACAAAACCCTCAATGAAATTACTGCTTGTAATTCTTCCACGGTTTCTATTACTCTCTCTAAATTGAATGTAAAGGGAAGGTTTCTGCTCAGTAAATGATTAAAATGCAGTGAGTTCAGTGTCTTTAACCACGTGTAATGTATTTTTCATAATTCAGACGTAGTCCGGTCCCAATGCAAACAAGGTAGGTGCTCTTGACTTTTATGTTGAAGTTTTGGGACATAAAACCCAAATTTACTTGGTGTGTTTCAATGACGAGTGCATAATACCATCACTGTTAATTGTGTTAGACGAGGTCCCATCTATCCTCCTTGGGTGACTGTGAAAGATCCCACGGCACGATTCGAAGAGCAGAGGAGCTCTCCTCGGTGTCCTGGACAATATTTATCCCTCAACCACCGAGGGTGCCTCACCGTGACGTCAGTAACATTGCATTCATGTTTGGACATGCACCCATACTGGAAAATATTAAGTCGCAAATATGGGCAGAGTGATAATTCTATAACAAAAATAAGTTCAAAATTCCCAGGAGGTCCACCTCTAAAATGCAGCCCTGCAGTGGGATGGAATTACACTGCACATCAGAGATGGCATTATATAGAAAGTAAGTGGCTTTGCAAATAACTCATGGTCCACACGGTCACCTGGACTGGTTTCGATCGCCTGAGGGGGTCGGAGAGGAATTTTCAAGGGTATTTTTTTCCCTTATTGGCCCTGGGTTTAGGCGACCTAAAACGCAACATGAACTAATCCTGAACAACAACAGAAAATGCTAGAAATACTCAGCAGGTTGGGCAGCATCAGTGGAGAGAGAAACAGAGTTAACGTTTCAGGTCGATGACCCTTCGTCAGAACTGGAAAAGGTTAGAGAAGTAACAGATTTTTAAGCAAGTGTGGGGGCAGGGAAAGGGAGGAGGGGAGGAAAAGAACAAAAGGGAAGGTCTGTGATAGGCTGGAAGAAAGGAGAGATTAAAAGACAAAAGGGATGATGGTGCAAGGCAAAAGGAGATGGTGATGAGACAAGTTAAGAAACAAAAGATGACTCAAGATGAAGTGCAAATGCCACTGGCAGAATCATCAATAGCTGCCATGTGAGAGAAAAAAAAGAGAATAAAGAAAAAAAGCATAGGGGCCGAGGTTATAGTCTGAAATTGTTGAACTCGATGTTGAGTCCAGAAGGCTGTAAAATGCCTAATCAAAAGATGAGGTGCTGTTCCTCGAGCTTAGTTGGAACAGTATAAGAGGCCGAGGATGGAGAGATCAGAGTGAGAGTGGAGCGGAGAATTAAAGTGAGTTAAAAGCCATCTCCTACCAATTGCACCGCTAGCCTCTCACACTGCTCAGTGCATGACCACCCTCCACCCCACCCCCCGCCCGTCACTCACCTACCAACAACCTCTACCAAACACGAGGCACAATTCACATCCCTAGCTTCACCTCACCCCCTTGGAGTAGACGGTGCTGGCCATTCTTGGCAGAGGCATGGCTGAGCCCTTGGCCAGCAGCGGGGCTGAGAGAATACAAGATGCCGGTATCCTCATATGTTATCCTCCTTCTCACATCCCACTTCCCCCATATCCTACAATATCTTGATTTACAAGCTGCACATGGTGTAAGCAAGCGCCTCTTGCTTTACCCCCCCCTCCCCTTACCACAACCCTACTCTTGTGTCTTCCTCATTTCAAACACCCAAGAAATCCAGCCTGCCCAGCCAGTGGTTGACCAAGAAGAGGGAGAGGAGAGTGAAGAAGAAACACCATCACTCGATTTCACACTCCCAGCCACCAGCTCCTCGAGGTCATCCAGCAAGGCCATCTGCAGTCTCCCCCCATGAAAGTCAGAAGCTTTCCACAAGCCATGCTGCAGCCATTGGGATAGCACTGTGTAAGAGCACTAGGATAGGCAAAGGCACACTCAACACAGTCACTAAGGGAATGCACAAGGGTGATTAGTTGATTTTTTGATGTAATATTGGATGCATATATGGATAAAGTTGGATTGGAAAGTTTGCTTTGTGGTGGCTTTTATTTCAGCATTGTGGCCAAGAGGACGCTGTGATGGTCAGTAACAGAGGGAAGGCAAGGTGTGGGACAAATGTGGAAAGGGGAAAGCAATATACTGCAGATGCTGGAAATCTGAAATAAAAACAGAAAATGCTGGAAATACTCAGCAGGTCAGGCAGCATCTGTATAAGAGAAACAGAGTTAACGTTTCGGGTTGATGACCTTTCGTGACAAAAAGGTCATCAACCTGAAACTTTAACTCTGTTTCTCTCTCCACTGCCTGACCTGCTGAGTATTTCTAGCATTTTGTGTTTTTATTTAATGTTGAAAGGAGAATTGGGGTTGTGCTCACTGGTACCACCAGTCCCGGATATCCCGGCCAGAAGGGGGCTGTCTGGGTTGCCTCCTTCCTTCCGCTTTCTCTTCCTCCCTCTGTGAGCAGCTTGCCCCCTTTGCTGCCTCTGCTCCATCTCCATGTCATGCTGCAGCCCAAGGGGGACTGCAACTGGAGCCCCCAGGACTGGGAGCAAGTGGTCTCAGAGGCCTTCCTTTAAGAGCCAAAGCCTTGCAAACATCCAGCAGTACTCTCTGCAGTCACTTCACACTTTAACAACTTTTTAAATGTCTTACACCAAGACACTAATCTAATAAAATGTAAAGAAACCAGTACAAAAGCAAAAATCTAAACTTATCTCAAAGTTGCGTGTGTCCCTTTATGAAGTGGGTGGGGGTCCAACGTACAGCTGAACACACGTTCAGCTGTGGTGCTCTGGAGAGGGTGTTAAAAGGAGCAGCAACATCCAAAATATCAGGTTGTGCGTCAATTCAGCGTTGCACATTGATTGGCGTCACAATCTGACTAATTACCATATTTGGAGCGAGCACAGGCAACGGCAGTGCTGCCAACCTCCCCAAAATGGCGGCCGTCATGTTCCACACCGGAAGTGGGTGGAAGCGAGGCGGCCACCATTTTTTTTTCACCGAAACTGACCTTATCAGCCAGCACTAAGGGGCCGAATTTCATGGCCTCTTTTTTTTTTATAGGGAGCGACACGGTATGACATAGTATTTACAGCACAGAAACAGGCCATTCGTCCCAACAGGTCCATGTTTATACGATAGCAAAATACTGCGGATGCTGGAAATCAGAAATAACAACAGAAAACGCTGGAAAAACTCAGCAGGCCAGGCAACATCCGTGGAGAGAGAAAGAGAGTTAACGTTTCAGGTCGAAACCCTTTGTCGGAACTGAGAGAGCAAGAAATAAACAGATAAAAATGCAAGGGGGAGGCTGGGGGGAGGAATAAAAGAACAAAAGGGATGGTCTTTAGTGAGTAGAGACATTGAGAGATGCTCAAGGCAAGACGAGATGGTAATGGGACAGGTTGAGAAACAAAAGGTAAGGTGTGAAATGCTGGCAGAATCAGAGACAGCTGCTGTGGGGGGAGAGAGAGAAAAAAAGGAAAAAGGCACGGACCAAAAGAGTGGATAAAATGTATACATATGTGGTAGGGGCCGGGGTTATGATCTGAAATTGTTGAACTCGATATTGAGTCCGGAAGGCTGTAAAGTGCCTAAACGGAAGATGAGGTGCTGTTCCTGGAGCTTACGCTGCGCTTCCGTGGAACAATGCAAGAGGCCGAGGACGGTGAGGTCTGAGTGAGCGTGGAGGGGTGAATTAAAATGACAAGCGACCGGAAGCTCGGGGTCACCCTTCCGGACTGAACGGAGGTGTTCCGCAAAGCGGTCACCCAATCTGCGTTTGGTCTCCCCAATGTAGAAGAGACCACATCGTGAGCAGCGAATACAGTATACCAGATTGCAAGAAGTACAAGTAAATCGCTGTTTCACCTGGAAGGGGTGTTTGGGGCCCTGGAGAGTGGGAAGGGGGGATGTATAAGGGCAGGTGTTGCATCTCCTGCGCTTGCACGGGAAGGTGCCGGGTGAAGGGGAAGGGGTGCTGGGGGTGATAGAGGAGTGGACTAGGGTGTCTCGGAGGGAGCGGTCCCTACGGAATGCTGAAAGGGGAGGTGAGGGGAAGATACGTTTGGTGGTGGGATCACGTTGGAGGTGGCGGAAATGGCGGAGGATGATCCGTTGAATGTGGAGGCTGGTGGGGTGAAAGGTGAGGACAAGGGGAACTCTATCGTGGTTCCGGGAGGGAGGGGCCGGGGTGAGGGCAGAAGTGCGGGAGATGGAACGGACACGGTCGAGGGCCGTGTTGACCACGGTAGAGGGGAATCCTCGGTTGAGGAAAAAGGAAGACATGTCGGAAGCACTGGTATGGAAGGTGGCATCGTCGGAGCAGATGCGGCGGAGACGGAGAAACTGGGAGAAGGGAATAGAGTCCTTACAGGAGGCGGGGTGGGAGGAAGTGTAGTCCAGGTAGCTGTGGGAGTCAGTGGGCTTGTAGTGAATGTTGGTCAATAACCTATCCCCAGAGATGGAGACGGAGAAGTCGAGGAAGGGGAGGGAAGAGTCGGAGATGGACCATGTGAAGGTGAGGGAAGGGTGGAAATTGGAGGCAAAGTGAATGAAATTGTCTAGTTCAGGGCGAGAGCAGGAAACGGCACCGATACAGTCGTCAATGTACCGGAAAAAGAGGTGAGGGAGGGGACCCGAGTAGGACTGGAACAAAGAGTGTTCCACATATCCCACGAAAAGGCAGGCATAGCTAGGACCCATGCGGGTACCCATAGCAACACCTTTGATTTGGAGGAAATGAGTGGAGTCAAAGGAGAAGTTGTTCAATGTGAGAACAAGTTCAGCCAGGCGGAGGAGGGTGGCGGTGGATGGGGACTGGTTGGGCCTCTGTTCAAGGAAGAAGCGGAGCGCCCTCAGGCCCTCCTGTTGGGGATGGAGGTGTAGAGGGATTGTACGTCCATGGTGAAAAGGAGGCAGTTGGGGCCAGGAAACTGGAAACTGTTAAAGTGGCGGAGGGCGTCAGAGGAATCGCGGATGTAGGTGGGAAGGGACTGGACAAGGGGAGAAAAAATAGAATCGAGATAGGAAGAGATAAGTTCCGTGGGGCAAGAGCAGGCTGAAACGATGGGTCTACCAGGGCAGTCCTGTTTGTGGATCTTGGGAAGGAGGTAGAAGCGGGCTGTGCGGGGTTGGGGAACTATGAGGTTGGCGGCCGCGGGGGGAAGATCTCCAGAGGAGATGAGGTCAGTGACAGTCTTGGACACAGTGGCTTGATGTTCTGTAGTGGGGTCATGGTCCAGGTGGAGGTAGGAGGAGGTGTCGGAGAGTTGGCGTTCAACTTCCGCTAGGTAGAGGTCGGTTCGCCAAACAACAACAGCACCACCCTTGTCAGCAGGTTTAATGACAATGTCGGGGTTGGATCTGAGAGAATGGAGTGCTGCAAGTTCAGAGGGAGGTAGGTTGGAGTGAGAGAGGGGAGCAGAGAAATTGAGCTGGCCGATGTCACGGCGGCAGTTAGCAATGAAAAGATCTAGAGAGGGTAAGAGGCCAGAGGGAGGGGTCCAGGTGGAACGAGAATTCTGAAAGCGGGAGAAAGGGTCAGCCGTGCGGGGGGAAGAATCCTGGCCAGAGAAGTGCATGTTTACCACAAGCCTTCTCCCACCCTTCTTCATCTAACCCAATCAACATATCCTTCTATTCCTTTCTCCCTCGTGTTTATCTAGCTTCCCCTAAAATACAGCTATGCTACTCACCTCAGCTACTCCCTGTGGAGGCGAGTTCCACATTCTCACCACTCTCTGGGTAAAGAAGTTTCTCCTGAATTCCCTAGTGGATTTAGTAATGACTATCATGTATTTATGCCCCTTAGTTCTGGTCTTTCCCGCAGGTAGAAACATCTTCTCTACATCGACCCTATCAAACCTTTTCATAATCTTAAAGACCTCTATCAGTTCACCCCTCAGTCTTCTCTTTTCCAGATAAAAGAGCCCCAATCTTTCAAGATAAGTATAACCTCTCAGTTCTGGTATCATTCCAGTAAATCCTTTTTGCACTTTCTCCAGTGCCTCTATATCCCTATTATAATATGGAGACCAGAACTGTTCACAGTACTTCTAGTGCAATCTAACCAAGGTTCGATACAAGGTCAACATAACTTCTCTGCTTTTCAATTCTATCCCTCAAAAGATGAACCCCAGTGCTTGGTTTGCTTTTTTACAGCCTTATTATCCTGCATCGCTATTTTTAGTGATTTCTATATCCGTATCCCCCTATTCCTCTACCCCATTAAGACACTTATTTTCAAAGGAGCATGTGGCTTTCTTATTCTTCCTACTAAAATATACCACCTCACACTAACCGATATTGAAATTGATAATTACACACCCATTCTGCAAGTTTATTAATGTGTTCCTGTATTTTGTTGCAGTCCTCCTCTGGTGTCGTCTGCAAATTTTGAAATCGTACTTCCGATTCCAGAGTCCAAATCGTTTGATGCAAATGGTGAACAACAGTGGTCTCAGCACCGATCCTTGTGGAACACTACGTCACACCTTTTGCCAGTCTGAGTAACTACCGTTAACCCTTACTCTCTGTTTACTGTGTTGTAGCCAGCTGCTATCCAAGCTGGCTGTAAAACCAATGTTTAAAGAAAGTGTTTTTCTTAGTATAACTGTTGAAGTGTTGACAGTGTTGAAGGCCTTTGTGAGGTCAAAGGCGGCCATGTACAGCGGTTGGTGCTGTTCCCTGCATTTCTCTTGTATTTGATGCGCAGTGAAGATCATGTCCATTGTGCCCCTTAGTGGGCGGAATCCGCATTGCGACTCTGGGAGCTCTTCAGCCACTGGGTGAAGGCGATTGAGGAGGATTCTTGCGATGACTTTCCCTGTGGCAGACAGCAGGGAGACTCCTCTGTAATTACCGCAATCGGACTTGTCACCTTTCTTGAAGATGGTCACGATTACGGCGTCTCTGAGATCCCTTGGCATGCTCTCCTCCTTCCAAATAAGAGAAATGAGTTCATGTATTCGCGCCAATAGTGCTTCTCCGCCATGTTTTAGCGCCTCGGCGGAATTCCATCTGCTCCTGAGGCCTTGTTGTTCTTCAGTTGTCGGATGGCCTTTTCAACCTCATGCTGGGCTGGAGTTGTGCTGAGGTGGTGGCGGGTAGCATGCTGCGGGATGGAGTTGAGGACACTCGCGTCGAAGACAGAGTCTCGGTTAAGGAGTTCTTCGAAGTGCTCCTTCCAGCGGGCACTGACTGCCTCTCTGTCCTTGATGAGTACCTCTCCGTTCCTGGCCCGCAGTGGGGTAGGACCTTCGGTGCCGTAGGTGGTCTTGACTGCGCTAAAAAATCCACGCACGTCGTGGTTGTTGGCTAGCTGGATATCCTGCGCTTTCTCCACCCACCATCTGTTCTTTAGGTCGCGAGTTTTTTGTTGGACCTCGGCCTTCAGGCGTCTGTAGAGCTGCTTTCTTGCTCTCGAGTTCTGTTGCTGTTTCCAGATCAGGAATGCCTTGCGCTTGCGGCTTATTAGCTCCTGGATTTCCTGGTCGTTCTTGTCGAACCAGTCTTGGGGTTTCCTGGTCAAGTGACCGAGCGTCTCTTCACAGGTGCTGATTATGGAGGCCTTGAGTGCAGACCAGGCGCTGTGGACACTCTGTGTCTCTGAATCACTGGGAGTCGTCAGGTTGGTTGTGAGGCGCAGGCTGAATAGGGCTTTCTTAGCAGGGTCTTTGAGTGCTCCAGCGTTGATTTTCCTGCGGCATTGCTTCTGTTGCCGCCGCTGTTTTGGGGCTACGTTGATGGAGATGACAGAGCGGATTAGGTGGTGGTCTGTCTAGCAGTCATCAGCTCCTGTCATGGCACGGGTGATGCGGACGTCCTTGCGGTCTCTCGCTCGGACGATGACATAGTCCAGCAGATGCCAGTGCTTGGAACGAGGGTGTTGCCATGAAGCCTTGTACTTGTCTCTCTGACAGAACAAGGTGTTGGTTATGACAAGGCCATGTTCTAAGCATTTCATCAGGAGGAAGGTACCGTTGGAGTTGGCTTTCCCTACCCCCTCTCTGGCGATTACACCTCCCCAGAGGTCTGTGTCCTTTCCAACTCTGGTGTTGAAGTCGCCAAGGAGGATCAGCTTGTCGCCCGTTAGGACTTGGGACAGGGATTGTTCGAGGCTGGAGTAGAATTCCTCTTTGGTCTCGTCTGTGGCTTCCAGTGTTGGGGCGTACGCACTGTTGACCGTAGCACACTGGTCAGGGCTAGGGTGAGCCGTAGAGTCATGAGACGTTCATTTATTCCACAAGGGGAGTCTCTGAGACGTTCAACTAGCTCATTTTTTATGGCGAAGCCTACCCCATGGAGGCGGCATTCTTCTTCAAGTTTGCCTTTCTAGAAGAAGGTGTAACCACCACCTTGCTCCTTGAGCTGGTCTTCCCCTGTCCACCGGGTCTCGCTTCGGGCGGCGATGTCTATGTCGAAACGTCTGAGCTCCCGGGCAACGATAGCAGTACGGTGGATTATGGAGCGTCCTCCTCAAATTCGGCTGCCCTCAAAAGTTTGTCACCATCCTCCGCCTGCTTCACGGCGACATGCAAGCCGTGATCCTGACCAATGGATCCACCACAGACCCAATTCACGTACGGACCGGGGTCAAGCAAGGCTGTGTCATCGCACCAATGCTCTTTTCGATCTTCCTGGCTGCAATGCTCCATCTCACCCTCAGTAAGCTCCCCGTTGGAGTGGAGCTAATCTACAGAACAAACGGGAAACTGTTCAACCTCCGTCGCCTCCAGTCCAGATCCAAGGTCGTCCCATCCTCTGTCATCGAATTACAGTATGCAGACAAGGCTTGCGTCTGCGCACACTGAGGCCAAACTCCAAACCATCGTCAACACCTTCACCGAAGCGTACGAGAGCATGGGCCTTACAGCAAACATCCGTAAGACAAAGGTCCTCTACCAAACCTGCCCTCGCCACACAGCACTGCTCCCCGATTATCAAAATCCATGACGAGGCCTTGGACAACGTGGACCACTTTCCATACCTCGGGTGCCTACTGTCAAACAAGGGCAGACGTCGATGACGAAGTCCAACACCGCCTTCAGTGTGCCAGTGCAGCCTTCAGTCGCCTGAGGAAGAGAGTGTTTGAAGACCAGGACCTCAAACCCGGCACCAAGCTCATGGTCTAAAGAGCAGTAGTGATACCCACCCTCCTGTATGCTTCAGAGACATGGACCATGTACAGCAGGCACCTCAAAGCACTGGAGAGGTACCACCAACACTACCTCCGCAAGATCCTGCAAATCCATTGGCAGGATAGGCGCACCAACATCCCCAGCATCGAAGCTTTGACCACGCTCGATCAGCTCTGATTGACGGGGCACATCGTCCGCATGCCCGATACGAGACTCCCAAAACAAGCGCACTAATCGGAGCTCCAACACGGCAAGAGAGCCCCAGGTGGGCAGAGGAAATGCTTCAAGGACACCCTCAAAGCCTCCTTGAAAAAGTGCAACATCCCCACTGACACCTGGGAATCCCTGGCCCAAGACCGCACAAAGTGGAGGAGAAGCATCCGGGAAGGCGCCGAACACCTCGAGTCTCTTCGCTGGGATCAAGCGGAAGCCAAGCGCAAGCAGCGCACGTCAACCCTAGCACCCCACCCACCCGCACCTTCAACCACCGTCTGCCCCACCTGTGACAGAGATTGTAGGTCCCGCATTGGACTCATCAGTCCCCTGAGAACTCATTTTTAGTGTGGAAGCAAGTCATCCTCGGTTCCGAGGGACTGCCTAAGAAGAAGTTGTTGAAGTGTATAACTGTATGTAAATTTGTTTTTCCCAAATAATTTTGAAATGAGCTGGTAGGTAAGAAATATTTTGAGAAAATGTTTCACACGAAAGCTATTATCAACTGTATTCATATTTTAAATTACTTCGAACTCTAAATCTATGGAACTACACCTTTTGTGCTTTATAGAGGCACACTGATAGCATCTTGTAAAATGCTACAGCATTACCTTGACATTTGTAGTGGGGGAAATCGGTCTCTAGCGCCAAGATTTGTGTCCATCTCCTGTTTTAAAATATTATGATTTTGCTATTTATTGCCCAACCCTCAAGTACATCTCATTTTCTTCTGTTCAATTTTCTATTTCCACTTCCCATTCAATCCTCTCTAATTTCATAATTCCAAAGTCTGCTCCTTGAAAGTCTTGCACATCCATCGTTAATTTTTGACCCTGGCCTCGGTTACAATATTAAATCAAATTGTGCAATAATCACAATTTCCCGGTTATCAATCCCTCCATATCTCTGTAACCTCATCCAGCTCTACATCCCTCCAAGATCTCTGCTCTCCTCCAATTCTGGCCTCTTGAGCATCTCCGATTTTCATCGCTCTACCATTGGTGGCCGTGCCTTCAGCTGCCTGGGCCCTAAGCTTTGGAATTCCCTCCCTAAACCTCTCCGCCTCTCTCCCCTCCTTTAAGACGCTCCTTAAAACCTACCTGTTTGACTAAGCTTTTGGTCACCTGTCCTAATATCTGCTTTTGTCGCTGTGTCAAATTGTGTCTGATTAAGCACCTTGGGACGTTTTACTACATTAAAGTTGCTATACAGATGCACGTTGTTGTTGTTATTAACCCGTTACTAATGCTGAGAAATGAGGCAATCATCTATTTTGGGTTTCCAACATCAGCACCAAGCACATCATCTACATTAGGTCCAATACAGACTGTGTGCAGGGCTACTGTAGTGTAGTGTTTATGATTCTGGTCTCCAACCCAGCGGCTGTGAGTTCACATCCCAGCATGGAAAGTTGTGAAACTAAATTTAATAAATCTGGTAATTTGTGGCTAGCACCAGAAAAAAATGACTCTGCAAATTATTAAACTGTTGTAAAAACCCAACTGGTTCATCAATGTCTTTTGACATGAATCTGACATTCATGACTTATGAAATAATACTGAGTGGCTTGCGGGTGGCACTGTCCAGGGAGAGTATAAATACTCGTTCACGGGCCCAGCTTGCGCAGGACATTCTTAACAGGAACTATGGAAGGACACAACTAGACCTCCATGTTGTAAAACAGTTGATTAAAGCTTTATTTAATGCTTAGACCAAGTGCCGAGTAGTTTTCTTATGTCATCTTTCACACCCATCTGGTTTGGACTGACTTGACTGGCCCACGCCATGTGATTGATTCTTAATGCCCTCTGAAATAGCCTGGCAAGCTACTCAGTTGTACAAACAATTACTACCAGCAGTTACAAGGTCATCGTCGTCTTCTTTCGTATGGTAGTAGTAAAGCAAATCAAATGTCAATATCTAAGTTGGATATCCAGCCCAAAGCTTCCAGTGTAACAGCGTGGATTTCTTGTAGACTGTCTGCGAATCTCCTCTGAGGGCAGTGCTCAACGATGTGCTCCAGGGTCTGATTAGGAGCTCCACAGTCACATGATGGGGATGCTTTATTCTTCCATCTATGGAGAAGGTGGCAGCATCTACCATGACCAGTTCTGGGGCAGTTGATGGTTGTCCACTGTTTGCGAGGAAGGTTTGATCCTTCAGGTTGTACTGTGAGGTCCTCTATAAGGAATCCATTCCGTACGTCACAGTTCTTCCAAGCATTTCGCCATCGGTCATCAAGGCTGAGGGGAGATCGCTGAGGGGCTTCAGCGACGGTCCAAAATGGCCTTCTAGATTTGAGACGGGTTGATGGTAGGTTGTTCAAATCGGCCTGGATTGGCATGTCTTTGCTGGTGTAGCGGTTGTACTCTCTGGAGACTGCATATTCGCAGCGTAGGTATTGTGGTGCGATGTTTGCAAGCACGGGCAGCCAAGGTGTTGGTGTCGATAAAAGCGTACCGGTGATATTTCTCATAGTAGAATTCAGCTGGACATCAACGGATTTGACATGCCGGAGAGCAGTACTCCGCTGTAGAGTACACCAGGACGAGTGCTGCCAGAAGGATGGTTTGAGCGTCTGCTCCCCATGTGGATCAGGCGAGTTTCTGGATCAAGTTGACCCTACTCTTTAGTTTCTTCCCAAGGTTCTGGAATTGTATTACACCACAATCTATAACCTCATGGCCTGGCATATCCCTCACTCTACCATTACCATCAAGCCAGGTGACCTACACTCCTTATTGAACCAGAGTTGAAGAGCATGCCAGGAGCAGCACCAGGTGTACCTAAAAATGAGGTGCCAACCTGGGGGAAGCTGCAACACAGGACTACATGCATGCTAAAAAGCGGAAGCAGCATGCTATAGGCAGGGCTAAGCGATCCCACAACCAACAGATCAGATCAAAGCTCTGCAGTCCTGCCACATCCAGTCATGAATGGTGGTGGCCCATTAAACAACTGATGGGAGGAGGAGGCTCCATGAATATCCCCATCCTCAATGATGGTGGAGCCCAGCACGTGAGTGCAAAAGACAAGGCTGAAGTGTTTGCAACCATCTTCAGCCAGAAATGCCGAGTGGATGATCCATATCGGCCTTCCCCTGAGGTCCCCACCATCACAGAAGCCAGTCTTCAGCCAATTCAATTCACTCCACGTGATATCAAGAAACGACTGAGCGCACTGGATACAGCAAAGGCTATGTGCCCCGACAACATCCCGACTGTCGTGGTGAAGACTTGTACTCCAGAACTAGCCACGCCTCAAGCCAAGCTGTTCCTGTACAGCTACAACACTGGCATCTATCTGACAATGTGGAAAACTGCCCAGGTATGTCCTGTCCACAAAAAGCAGGACAAATCCAATCCGGCCAATTACCGCCCCATCAGTCTACTCTCAATCATAAGCAAAGTGATGGAAGGTATCGTCAACAGTGCTATCAAGCGGCACTTACTCACTAATAACCTGCTCACTGATGCCCAGTTTGGGTTCCACCAGGTCCACTCAGCACCAGACCTCATTACAGCCTTGGTCCAAACATGGTCAAAGGAGCTGAATTCCAGAGGTGAGATGAGTGTGACTGCCCTTAACATCAAGGCAGCATTTGACCGAGTGTGGCATCAAGGAGCCCTAGTAAAACTGAAGTCAATGGGAATCGGGGGGAAAACGCTCCACTGGCTGGAGTCATACCTAGCACAAAGGAAGATGGTTGTGGTGGTTGGAGGTCAATAATCACAGCCCCAGGACATCGCTGCAGGAGTTCCTCAGTGCAGAGTCCTAGACCCAACCATCTTCAGCTGCTTCATTAATGACCTTCCCTCCATCATAAGGTCAAAAATGGGGATGTTCGCTGATGACTGCAAAGTGTTCAGTGCCTTTCGCAACTCCTCAGATAATGAAGCAGTCCATGCCCGCATGCAACAAGACCTGAATGACGTTCAGGCTTGGGCTGATAAGTGGCAGGTAACATTCGCGCCACACAAGTGCCAGGCAATGACTATCTCCAACAAGCGAGCGTCTAACCACCGCCCCTTGACATTCAATGGCATT
>CM059437.1:38234614-38282114 GCA_030390025.1 Squalus acanthias | reverse complement strand
CTCTCAGTATTTGGTGGGTCCCTCTTCTATCTTTGTGGAAGTACTGTACAGCTGCTTGATATGCTGGTTTACAGGATGCTGGGGTCCCCAGAGAAGACTGCTGAGAACATCCTTCTGCCAGTCCCACCAACATCCATGACATCAAGTTGCAGGAGGGTGGGCGCAAGGACTTCCCATCCCCCTCCCAAGGAAACCTAAGTGATTCTCAAATAGGTTGTAACTGGGTCCTATCGCAAATTCCATCCTAAAACATGAAAAACTATTCAGGGCATGACAGACCATAGAAAACCTCAGAGACACAGTCAAAACTACTTGAGCATTAAACTGTTCAAAATATTTGCCCATGCGGTTTAAGGTAGGATTCAGAAGGTAGAATTACCTCTTTATTCCAAGATAGAAATCCCTAAAACATTATCTGAATCAGCAAGATTCTCAAGATCTTTAACTACATTGAAGTGGACTGGAGTGGAGATGCTGGACCCAATGACAAAGATCGCCTTCAAAGCTTCATCTTAAGTCATTACAAATGGTCTTCCAAAGCCAAAATCAATTATAGATTAGGTCAAAACAGCAATGTGGGACATCAAATACAGGGAATGAAGGGAGATTCATCCTCATCTTCCCAAAAGTAATTCTAGCTCTGAATATTTTGCCTCAAAATTTCTCAAAGATGGAGAGTTCTAGATTACGCTGACCCTTTCTTGCCTGTTTATGTCAGCTGAGACAGAATCATTGAAGCCGACCCTTCAGCAGTATGTGGTGCTGCAGTTTTACTATAAAAGCTAGGAAAAAATGCTTGGCTGCAAAAGAGCAAGTTGCTTATTCCTTGGTCCCACTATATTATACGGAACCTGCCTCGATCAATGCTCTTGATATGGATTGGGCTCACCATAGTCAATAATCCTCCTGTGCTATATGAATCTTCTTCTAACCTGGAGTGTATGTTAGATTTGGGCAGCAGACCTATTCCCAAAGAGTGGCCTTCAATGAATAGAGGTGTATGTAACATACCGTCTTCAGGGAAAAGGCTCAATGTGCAATACTTGAAGCCTCTTGCAAGCCATACTGAAATGCTTCAACAAAAATAAGATGAACTTAGTGATGGCAAAACTTCAACCGTGTTCAGATGCCAATGTCAGAACTTCACAAGTCAGAATCAGACAATTCTAAAGCACAAGAAATGTTTCCAGAACTATGCTTACTGGGTACATGACGCAAGACCCTGTTGCTGATATAGGAGAAAAACCACTGGGGTCTGGTTTGAGCAGCACTTTGATTTGAGACAATATTACAAGAAGATCACTTCGGAGTACAAAGACTCCTAAGAAGGAGGTTGCCCCTGTGAAAAATGAGCCTGTTCTAGTAAGGATGAATGTGTAGCAGTTGCTAACACTTTTGTTTACATCCATCTTGCACATTGTGTAGAATTTGTTCTGTGCTGCAACACTTCATTCATGTCTGATTGGATTACAGACAATTTATACCTCTATACGAATTTCAAAAATAACCATTAATGAAAGTTAGGCAGTTGTGTTTCATTTAATTTGAAGTGTTAACCATTTATAAATAGGTACAGTATTTTCATACAGTAAATTGTACAGATCACAATCTGTAAATGAAAAATAAAAACAGAAGCATTCGTTTAATTTTTTTGTTTTGTTTTTGCACTAACTCACAGCCCACATGTACAGACAATATTACTCTGCTCAGCAAGCAATACAGCAAAGAGAAATCTCCATCCAAAATATGGAAAGGGCCGCAGCCCAGGGCGACCTGGATACAATATCACAACCTTTTGTAATTATTAATCAGTAACTGGAACAAAACATGCAGTTTATAATATACAGAGAAAAATCCTTTACATCAAAAGAGAGAGGGGAAAAGAGAGAGAAGGGGAGAGAGCGTGAGGGGGTGGTGAGAGAGAGATGGGTAGAGAGAGAGACACACACGAGAGAAAACCAAAGATTTTTATACAGCTCCCCAGCTGGTGCCTCACTGTGTACAGATGCCTTCTTGGTGCATTATTAACAGTACAGCAAAAATAAAGGAATCCATGAATCCACACAGAACTGACACATGGTACAATATAATTTTCTGCAATTACATTCAAATGTTTAGTATTCTGTTCTATCATTTCCAAGGGGAGAAAAAAAAGTACCTACACACATCCCTGCCGCAGCTGATTCTGTATCTACTCAACAAAAAAATAACATTGCACTCCTCATTAAGAAGGAAAATTCATTCCTGTTATACATTGTACTCTGTTTTGGGTGAATCCCAAAAGGACCAGACTGTTTTTGGCCTGAAGTGTGCTATCTACCCGGAGTGTCAATACCATTAAGTTTGATAATCTTAACTGCAAATATACATAACTATACTTAAAATCAGAATGAAAGTTTAAACGTACATTATGATAAACAATGTTCTGAAACCTCACAGGGCTATTTTCAATGTAATAATTCTGGTGAAGGTCTGACAATTGATGTCCATGAACTATGTATTGCACCTTGCCCCAATATTTTAATTTCCTCCCTTAACTCTACAATGAATGTGGGAAAATAAGCCAGCTCAAATATTGGACTTTGGGATCACTAGAGAGAAAGAGAGAGAAGCAACAGATGATCAGTAAGATCTGTAGATATGTAATCACTAAATTACATTTTCAAATCATGGCACTTTTAAAAATAGTAAATTCCTGAATGTTTTAAGTAGCTCTCCAACGCTGCATATTACAAGGTTTAACCAGTTTCTCCATGGTGATTCACTGACATATTTTAAGACACCTTTTGTTGGTCTATATAGACTTGATTTGACAACCCTCACTTATCCATGCGCTAAGGTAAGGGTTACTACACTACCATTAATGTGGATTAGGTTCCTTTTTTATTTAAAAGCCAATAAATGTGAAGTATGTATACTGAATTTAATTAGAGTGTACTTGCACTTTAGAAACCAAGAAGTTAAAACATTAATGCCTCACAATTTGTTTCAGTTAAAGAGGGCGCTTCAAAACATTACTGGAGTAATTGGAAGGATGTGCGTTATGTTATGAAGATATTGTTGCTGAGGGTGAGTGTTTCTGTTTAAATCAGGAGCGGTCAGTAACTTTAATGCCAAGCATCATAAATTAAAGGTAAGAGTAAATTATAGAATCATATAACCATAATTCAGCTTTCTGTAAATAGGCCAGAAAGTATAATTCAATCACAATTTAGTTATAAAATGTTCCTTCAGTTACCGGTTAAGGGGTAATTCCCATGGCTCTGCTGTTGGTAGGAGTGCATCATTTATACTGGCAGCAAGTTATGTAATTGGATAATTACTGAAACATAGCCTAGGTGGGCCAACAAAAGTAACAATTATCTCTTCGGCACAAACTGCAAGACCCACCAAGATGTATGTAAATCTTCACTTCAATAACAAGAATTATGCTACGTCTTAACTGGTCTATGTAGAGCTAGCTAGAGATATGGGCAACAAGAATATAGAGTTGCAGTGACACTGATGCATTAGCGAGCTCCTGTGATTTTAAAAGCTGCAGGCTAGAGGAAACATTCAGCCAACACAACTTAACTCCAAATTAAGTTTTCGGTTAGTCTGTTGGACAATCTTTTATTAATACTGGGCTCCAAAGAGGTTTTGAAATCCGGATCAAGCTGAATAGGCGTGATCAGGATTTATTCAGAATATAACCCAAACTGTGGCCCTAATTGTGCATTTAACTCAGGCCAGAGTTAAGAAAAATGGTACTGCTATTTTTCCATTTTGTTTCTTCCGCATTGTTCTCTGGCCTGTGGTGCTGACAGTTGGCAACTATTTCTACACTTCATGTGCACCTGCTTAAGTCAATTTATGCCATGCTCCATGTGGTTAATGGAGACTACCCATCTGTAACATCCATCTCCCTGGCAGTTTTGGGAGGCTCTCCTCTTCTCCCCTCTCTTCAATAACTCTTGCAAATCAAGTTTCTTTTGCCTAGAGTCCAGACCAATAGAATTTGCAGGCAGCAAATCCAAATACTCATCCTCAATGTTAGTTGTGCTGTTCTAATCTAGATTTATAAACAACATAGTGTGTAATCAGCATACATTACATGCCCTCTCTCATCAATGTAATGGTGGGTTTCTACTATTGAATTCTGTACTACAAAAATATTATAGGCACATGGCAAAAGACTGATTTTTGTATGCATTTTCAGGTAACAAATACCATTTCTATTTTATGCATAGTATATACACGGTGAAAGTGAGAGTTAAGTTGTGCGCTGTTGGAGTTTCCAAGGAAGAGAGTTTGAGGGATGCTGGATTAGTGCCCAACAGTGTGGCATTTATTTACAGCAAACCTGTTTTGTGCTACAAATTTAGTATTTTGCTTTTTTTCTGTGAAATACACCAAGGATCACAACTGTTTATCTCCTAATGAGAACACTAGTCACGATTATCTATCCAGTATATAAAGGTTAACGATAAAGTGCACTCATATACAGGAAATACAGATGGCAAACTTTCAGTACAAGAATTTTGTGAAATAATGTGTTGGTGTAATTAAGGAACTGCACACTGTGATTAAGTGTGGCTTTTTTTTGCCTATCCTTGTGTATTTTAATGCTAAGATGACTTCATATAACTTTGTTTTTCTGGAGTGCATTTGGGGGACATTTCCAAATATGAATAGAATTACATGGCAGTGAAGTAGAGACAACTGACAAAGGCAAAAGCAAACTGTCTCGCAAATGAAGTCTGGCAATGTACCAATTCATACACTCAGAAGGGGAAACTGAGAAATGAAGGAAAGGAAGAGGAAAGTGAATGTGAGGCGTGAATGTGAGGCATGAATGATAGATGAGAGTTAAAAAAAAAACTGGCATTGGTAATAAATGGAGAGAAGATGATGCACCATGGAACAGTATTGACGCAGTGAGTTCCTGTTGTTGGTTAGGTGGAGAGGAGGTGGTGCCAAGCAAAATACAAACGCCTCCCACAGGGAAGACCATGGAGAAACAAGTAAGCCAAGACATGAATTTCATACCAGTTCATTCCACAGCAACTGTGGCTTAGTTTTCTAATCAGGGTGTCTACAAACCACTCTCTGCTTAGAATGAAGGATATAAAAATAAGCAGTAGGGGGGAGGGAGTTAATTGAAAACAAAATTATACAGAATAAGGTTGGAAACAAATTCAGGGATGTTAATTGGGACCAGTAACTCAACTTAATTCAAGTACACGTACAATGTGTTCTACAAGTTTGTATTTAAGACTTATACACTATTAAACTTATGATCTTTTTAGATTGGAAGAACAATGGACCAAAATAGGACGTTCTGCTTGGAGTGTTCATTCTGTCCTAATCAGATAGTGCAAGTGGAATTTCTAGGATGGGACCTTAAATCTTACAAGGAAAGTGACATTGCTGAAACAAAGACAGTGCAGGAAAAGAAGGATTAGAACGTGAATGGGCAAGCTTTTTGGTCAATGCCATCAAATCTGATTATTCAATAACACTTTAAAATAACACGGGTAACAAATACAACAGTCCTGTTAACAGGCATTATTCCTTTCAGGACGGCACATTTCAATACCATCAGAAATGTTAACAAAATTCCGTTTCTTTTATTCCAGGACATTGGGAATAAGAACTGCCCCAAGCTACTGAACATTTCTCAAATTATTTTTTGCAACTAGAAGTATTGAAAATTTTAAGGAAACTATGTTTGCAGTTGCTGTAGGACAGAAAATGGGTGTGAATTCTGAAAGTGTTCCAGTGCCAACACTAAAACAGCAAACAAAATTTGATAAGAATGACTGGTTTTCTTTTCAAGTGAGATGGGACAGAACACTGCAGTTAATGCAAGAGGTGAGATGTTGGCTGGTAAAAGCATGGAAAGCATCATGGGGGTGAAGTTTCACAGGGGTGGGGAGGCTCTCCCGCTCGTCCGGGAGAATAGCCCTGGGAACCCCAGAAAAATGGCATCAATGTCATTTTTCTGGGGTTTCTGTGGCACTACTGCCAAAGATACAACGAAGGAGCGGGAGAACGCCAGTGGAAAGTCAGCTCCCATATTCTACGCTTTGGGAATGTCCCCTTCTATTCACACCGATTCAACAATAGTTGCACCTGGTTAAAAATAAAGTTTAAAAAAAAAATTACCTGATACAAGTTGACTTAACTTAAAATACTCTTAAATATTATTAACTACAGGTCCGTAGAGAGCAAAACTTCATACAACATTTACAGTATTAAACAGATTAACCTTGCAGCTAAAACAAACACTTACTGTTTATCTCTGAAGGTAAATTAGTCCTGATCCCATGCTAGTGCAGAGAATTGATCTCGAGATTAAATGCAGATTGGTGTCTGAGGTTTTGGAAACGTACCGACAGTTCTGTGTAATGCACCCATTACATATAAATCATAGTAAACTGATTACAAGCTGTACAAATCACAGCAGTGTCTTTGAAAATAAATGTCATTATCTGCACCTTATTGTAACTTATGCGTTAGACTTCTTTAAAAAGCCTAAATAAAATTACCCATAAGTACTTTTTAACCTACCTATGTAAAGTAAAAATGTGAACTGACCTGATAATGCATTAGTCTAACATCCGTCACTTAAACATTCATACTTTGATATTCATTTCACCTTTTTTTTCCCCCCTGACATTTAAACTTCTGTACAATAGTTAGAAAAGTTAGAAACTACTCATAATTAAGCAACGGAATAGAACTGAACCCACTACTGTTTTTTTCTGGCTTATTTCATATGCAAGTGGAAGCAGCTTCATTGTACAGTGCACTGTGTGGCTACATGTGCAAGAAGTTTAATTGCAAACCTGCTCACAACATGGGATTTAGAATCTAGAGGATTCCCTTTATACATTTGACTCTACGAATGGTCTCTTTGGTTTTAAAGGTGACGTTGGCCCTTGTCGTGAGTCTCTGGAAAGCTGCCGATATATGCTGTCCTGGTATGCCTGTGCAACAGGCAATGTTCTAGCCACCTTCACATCTGGGTACGAGGGAGCCTGACTAACCCTCTCCAAAATCTCTGCCCGGGATCCATTGGTCAGCTTCCCATGGGAGACGCACATGTCGTCCTCTATCAAGTGGCCGTTTTGGGCATTGTTAGTCTTATTGAAGAAAGCAATATTACTGACTGGGGGTGGACTATAGGAGCCAGACTGGGGGGACATCCCTCCAGAGGAGGTGGGGCTGGTGATGACAGTGTCGACAGAGGACACAGCCCACGTTCGGCTCTGCTGGTGCATGTGAGTGTATTGCTGTGTCCGAGCTGTTTTATCTATGATCCCCATGAAAGGCGTGGTCCTGGAGCGACCAGAATCTCCGGGGTAACCTTGTGTTGGAGAGATGGGGGACTGTTCTTCACAGGATCGGCTTTCATAAGAGGGCTTGAGTGGAATCTCCATCTGCTGGATGGAGGCAGAAGGTCGGAATGAAGACACAACATTGGAGCTAGAAGAAAGACTATTGTTAGAGGGGGAAAATCGAAGGCCAGTGCTTTGAGAATGGAGCAGTGGTCGAGGCGTTGGTGGGTGAGGTTTAATTTCTGGAGCATTCACAGTGAGTGCCCTCCTGATCATGTGAGATACATCTGGAGATGCAATCTGGCTGGATGGTACAGAGGACCTATCTAATTCATGCTTGGAGTGAGAAACAGGATAATACGAAGCAGACTGACTGCGACCAATCTGAGGGGTTTGGCCATACCTCATCCCTCCTCGGAAGGCAGAAGAGGGTCTTTGGCTGTGATCCTCTTTAGTCATCACTGTTCCTGGAAGCTGACAAACATTGCTTATTGCACCTGCACTTAGACTGGCTTGCACATGCTGGACAGGTCTGCTGTCTGCCACCACTCCACCCATTACAGGCTGGTAAACCAGGCGGCTTTGAGTAGGAGCCATATCAACTGAAGATGATTGATGCTTGGTGCTCATGGAGTGGGGCCCCTGGTTGTAGGCTCCACCAAGTATAACAGCACTAGAATGCACTGCAGAACTGGGCTGGTTAGTGCGCACAATTTGGGCTTTGGCTGGTTGTAATCTAAGCCCTTGTTGGGGTAGACCTGATGGAGGTTGAGATAACTGATAGGGTCTTTGTGCCATTTTGGATAAAGGAGACTTTGGCCTACCGGGAAGCTGACCTATGGTGGGTTCTTGTTGATACCGGACTGGGGAGCCAGACTGAGGCCTATATACACTCATACTATCTGCAGGAGGACTGGCTCTGTACTGTGGGGCTCTACGCAATGGTGAAGGAGGGGGACTTGACTGATATTCTTTGCTTTGTCCACCCACTGTGGGTGGGCTAAAGCGATATGAAGACCCCTGATGAGCAGGGGAGGTAGGCGGAGGACTAGGCCGATAATGAGAATTCTGGTGAGTAGGAGAAAGTGAAGGCGACGTAGATTGGTACCCCTGCCGAGTCGGGGAGGAGATTGAAGGGTTTGGTCTGTAGTCAAAAACTTGGTGGGAGTTGAGAGGCGAGCTGGATCTGTAGGTGGGCTCACGGTGTGCAGGGGAAGGAGGTGGACTCTGGATAACTGGCAGCCCTTGGCTAGGTCTCGGTTCTGTCTGTAAGCCAACAGAGACATTGTCCAACTCCTGCTCCAAATATTCCTCGTCATATAATTCATGCATAGAGTCTCCGTCTTCTCGCTGAGGCTGTTGCTGTTGCTGCTGTTGAGCATATTGCATCTGCTGGCCATACTGCATCTGCCTGAACTCATCTTCTACTCGTATCAACAAGCGTTGTATCTCACGGTTATTCGGGCAAAGCTTCACGGCTTCATGCAAATCTTCTAGGGCGGCTGGAAACTGCCTGTATGAAAAAAAAGGTGTGTGAAATAAATATACTCTTACTTTAGAGACATTATCCAACACTTGCAAGTTGCCTTGTAGATAGTACACAAAGGGCAGAAAGTAACATGCCCAGTTTTCCAAACAAATCATCTATCTACCCGCTTTCCAGGGGAGCTCCCAATATCTATACAAACCCTTAAAAGATTCCCCTGATCCCTATGTTTCTGGGGCTAACCTCATGTTACTCTGCGCTCACCACTAGATCTGCGTTTCTAAATGAAAGAAAGAACTTGCATTTATATAGTGCCTTTCGTGTACTCAGGACGTCCCAAAGTGCTTCACAACCAATGAAGTACTTTTGAAGTGTAGTTACTAGTGTAATTTAGGGAAATGAGGCAGCCAATTTGCACACAATGAGGTCTCACAAACAGCAATGAGCTAAATGACCAGATAATCTATTTTTAGTATGTTGATTGAGGAATTGAGCTAGGACACTGGGAGAACTCCCCTGTTCTTTTTCAAATAGTGCCATGGGATCTTTTACGTCCACCTGAGAGGCATGGGGGCCTCGGTTTAACGGCTCATCTGAAAGATGGCACCTCTGACAGTGCAGTGTCAGTCTAGATTATGTGCTCAAGTCTCTGAAGTGGGACTTGAATCTACAACCTTTTGACTCAGAGGCAAGAGTGCTACCAACTCAGCAAGGCTGGTTATAGATAGAATAGCAAAATACTGCGGATGCTGGAAAACTGAAATAACAACAGAAAGCGCTGGAAAAACTCAGCAGGCCAGGCAACATCCGTGGTGAGAGAAACAGAGTTAACGTTCCAGGTCGAAGACCCTTCGTCAGTTCTGACGAAGGGTCTTCGACCTGGAACATTAACTCTGTTTCTCTCTCCACGGATGTTGCCTGGTTATGGATAGAACTCAGTAATGAACATGCGCACTGCGACTATTCAGGACATACATAATTCAGAATAGCTCAAGGTATTTCTGCAAACGACTTTCACAGATTAATTGATACTGACTGGTTCCTGCAGTTACACTCTCTCACTTCTGATGATCAGAGTGTGCTAGTCTCGAACACAAAACGTGGAAAGGACAGTACATTATAATGCCAAATCAACAGCTGTCCTTCCTAATAAGCTCTGGTGAGAATGGAAAGTGTCTGGCTTCCTGTCAGTGGTGCCCCTACCAATAGGACATTACACTACTACTACCTGCTCCCTTGACCCTACTACGACTTGATCCCTCCATCCTTGCAAACTACCGCCCCATCTCCAACTTCCCTTTCCTCTCCAAAGCCCTTGAACGTGTTGTCGCCTCTGAAATCCGTACCCATCTTTCCCGCAACCCCATGTTTGAATTCCTCCAGTCAGGTTTCCACCCCTGCCACAGTACAGAAACGGCTCTCATCAAAGTCACAAATGACATCCTTTCTGACCGTGACAAAGGTAACCTATCCCTCCTCATCCTTCTTGACTTGTCTGCAGCATTTTAGACGGTTGACCACTCCATCCTCCTCCAACTCCCCTCCGTCGTCTAGCTGGGTGCGACAGCACTCACCTGATTCCATTCTTATCTATCTAATCGTAGCCAGAGAATCACCTGCAATGGCTTCTCTTCCTGCTCCCGCATAGTTACCTCTGGTGTCCCCCCTCCTATTTCTCTACATGCTGCCCCTTGATGACATCATCCGAAAACACAGCATCAGTTTCCACATGTACGCTGACGACACCCAGCTCTACCTCACCACCACTTCTCTCGACCCTTCCACGGTCTCTAAATTGTCAGACTGAGTGTCCGACATCCAGTTCTGGATGAGCAGAAATTTTCTCCAATTAAATATTGGGAAGACCGAAGCCATTGTTTTCGGTCCCCGCCACAAACTCCGTTCCCTAGAGACTGACTCCATTCCTCTCCCGAACATCTACCTGAGGCTGAACCACACTGTTTGCAACCTTGGTGTCATATTTGACTCTGAAATGAGCTTCCGACCACATATCCACAGCATAACTAAGACCGCCTACTTCCACCTCCGTAATATCACCCGTCTCCGCCCCTGCCTCAGCTTATCTGCTGCTGAAACCCTCATCCATGCTTTTGTTACCTCTAGACTTGACTATTCCAACGCACTCCTGGCTGGCCTCCCACATTCTACCCTACGTAAACTTGAGGTCATCCAAAACTCGGCTGCCCGTGTCCTAACTCGCACCAAGACCCGTTCGCCCATCACCCCTGTGCTCGCTGACCTACACTGACTCCCAGTTAAGCAACGCCTCGATTTCAAAATTCTCATGCTTGTTTTCAAATCCCTTCATGGCCTCGCTCCTCCCTATCTCTGTAATCTCCTCCAGCCCCACAACCCTCCCCGAGATATCTGTGCTTCTCTAATTCTGCCCTCTAGAGCATCCCTGATTATAATCGCTCAACCATTGGTGGCCGTGCCTTCTGTTGCCTAGGCCTTAAGCTCTGGAATTCCCTGCCTAAACCTCTCTGCCTCGCTTTCCTCCTTTAAGATGCTCCTTAAAACCTACCTCTTTGACCAAGCTTTTGGTCACCTGCCCTAATTTCTCCTTATGTGGCTCGGTGTCAAATTTTTTGTCTTATAATACTCCAGTGAAGCGCCTTGGGATGTTTTACTACGTTAAAGGCGCTATATAAATACAAGTTGCTGTTGTTTCTCAAAGCATGACACAGACATAGTTCTGTTTCATGGCTGTCAATGGATCCTTGGTATAAAAGGCGAAACAATTTCAAGCTATGACAAGTCAGGAAGAGAACAAGTGAGCTAGCAAGGAGCTTTGTATGTAGAAGTAGAACTTCTTTGAAAGAAATAGGAAAACTGCACCTACATTAAGAAATCTGATATTCATTCAATCTCCACACACAATTAGAAAAGTAGACCAAAACAGCTTTAAAGTACATGAGTTTTCTGGAAGCACAGTAGTGCTGAAATAATCATTATCCTGAACTCTCAGGTCAAAACAATAATGACTGCTTTAAGTTAGCTGCCGTACAGATTTCTGTGAAAGAAACCCAGCCTTCCACATACTGAGTAGAGTGAGCTCCAGCTTTTCCAGGTGGGTCCTGTCCTACCAGAGTTTAACTAAGGAAGATAAACTATTCAAACTGTAAATCATGGCTTAGTAATAGATTTCTCTAAAGCTTTGTTCCTAAAGGAAACAAACAATTGTCTAGGTTGAAGAAGATCTTTTATTCTAACTGCATAAGAGGCATCAATGACAGTTCCTTTCTCGAGAAGGAATGGAGGTGATGGATGACACTGATTTCCTGACATAAATGATACACAAGCATTGCTTGGCAGAAAGGAAGAACTTAAGAACTGCACTAACCACATGCCATACTCAACCAGGAGGATCTAGCTGCAATTGACGCAATTCATCTACTTTTCACGTCAACACTAAGGCTAGTAATCGTCTTGAGAAAAAAGTTGAAAATTTGTGGGTTCAGAAAAGGTTCCAACTTCAGCTTGCTGAGAACTAAATTCAATACCCACATAGTGACAACTGTGGCATACTTCTCAGGGATCTTGTACAAACTGGCGTACCACAGGATATCTCCAACAGAAGGGGTAATAGGTGGAGAGTGCAACATGACTCTCAGACAGCTTGGAGTGAGTCTCTCAACCAGCAGCACTTGACACAAAGAATGATTTGAAATGAGTCACAGCACCAGTAGACAAATTGTCATTCTGAGCCTTCATAGTGGAGGGTTTCCAGGAGGCTAGGACTTTTGTCATTACTGATTGCTGGAATCTCAGTTGCTCAAGGTCAGCTTTTTGAAGACCCATGCCATTAAACAGAATCTCTGATGTTAGATCAGAATGACTTCCCTGTACAGGTTTTGATGGTCTTGTTGGCCATGGGGATCAGGAGGTCTGAGAAGCAGGTCTTCAGGGGCCACCAAATAGTGGTAAGAAACTCAAAACCTGCAAATAATGAAAACCAAACTGATAAACAGCAAGGAGACTTTTACTACTGGGAGAGGACATAACCCACTTCCTGGAATGGGAGAAAAAGAATGGAAGGGCATCTCTAGATTGAAGCTGTTACACCAGAATGGGAAAGATTAACACCTGATGCAGTGTGTGAATGTTCTCATCGGGATTTCCCCCTTTTTGTATGTGGAGGAAGAATCATATCTCCAAAGTTATTAAATCTCAGTGAAGCAGTGGTATTAATGTTGGTTACTATGGTTACAACATATGGTTACAGAATGGAGGGTATGTGATTAAAGCAGGAGACAGTGTCAAATATTGTAATAAGCTTTTTCCAGTTCTGATGAAGGGTCCCAGACCTGAAACGTTAACTCTGTTTCTCTCTCCACGGATGCTGCCTGGCCTGCTGAGTGTTTCCAGCACTTTCTGTTGTTATTTCAGATCTCCAGCATCCGCAGTATTTTGCTATTGTAATAAGCTCAACGCCCTCTATTGCAGCAATGGGACAAGTTGAAACATCATCAACATTACCATTCAAGATGATTTTTGAAATTTGTTCTTTACTGTGCAGTACTTGATGGGATAAGGTCTTTGGTTCCAGTTACAAGTCTGATCAAAGTAATAAGTAACTCTGGTCAGTCAAGTTGCTTTAACTTGTTGAGCTTAAAAATAATTTTACACAAGAGCTCCATCTCTAACCTCGGTTACTTTTGCAGACTTTTCTACAATTTTTTTCTTTTAAAAATAAATCTATTGCTTAATCTCATAAATATCTGTGCTGAACTCTAGCTCTCGGCAATGCCTTCCTCTAGCAGCAGTCGTCCAAAGTCTCAAGAGTTCCCTCACTGGTTATACTACAGGCTTTCATTATAGAGGAAGCACATATATAGGGGAGCTTGTATTGTGCAAGCCATCTTGAAGCTCTAAACATCCAACTCTAGTACTGCATACCAGGCTTACTCATCACTAACTGCATCACCAGGTCCTCATATGAGGAGCATTAGCAAAGAGACATACTGCCCAGGGCATTCAGTGACAGATGGATACTGGCAGGAACCATTCCTCTCTGTATCCACCTCCCTTTTATGCCTCAAATTCACAGCTTGGTCCTAGATCTTGCACATGGACTGGAGGAAGCCCTTCTGTTGCATACTTAAGAGTTCTGGACCACAAAAGAGAACTGTTTGGACATGTCTAATGTGTCATATGCTTAATCTGTATAGCTGTTGCTGGAAAAAAAACTAGTCAGACCAAAATGGCCCTTCACCCTTTCGCAGCATGATTCTTGAGGACTGTGTCCAGGCTGAAGTTGGAATCCACCAGAACTCCCAGCTACAGATATGGATCAACAATTAGAATAGGCTCCCTTTGTATTTTTCAATCATACCTTGAAGTACTCTCTTGAGCCTTGCAAGGCCACTATACCACATTTGGGAGGTCCCATCACCAGGTCCCACTAGTTGGCCCATTCTTCAATACAATGAGCAGAGCACACTAAATTCCAAGGTGATTCTGCCAGCAACACATCATCTGTGAAAAGTAGTGCTGCAATATTTTCAGAAATGCCTTGAATAGGTACTCTGAGGACGTCTTATACAATGCCAGTGCCACCCAACACATCATAGATGAAGACATTGAATAGAATAGGTAACAAATTGCCTACTCCTATTTCAAGAGAATTAGGTTCAGCAAGTCTCCATTTACCATAACATGGAGCTGGAGCACACAATCTGAATAAAATCCAAAATTTGGGATTGTGTCCCAGTTTCCACCTTCAAAATAAGGGTCAAATGAGGGGCATATAAGCACTATAAGGGCATTGGTGAGACCACACCTGGAGTACTGCGTACAGTTTTAGTCTCCTTATTTAAGGAAGGATATACTTGCATTGGAGGCAGTTCAGAGAAGGTTCAGTAGGTTGATTCCTGAGTTGAAGGGGTTGTCTTATGAGGAAAGGTTGAGCAGATTGGGCCTATACTCATTGGAGTTTAGAAGAATGAGAGGTGGCCTTATTGAAACATATAAGATTCTGATGGGGCTCGACAGGGTAGATGCAGGGAGGATATTTCCCTTCGTGGGGGAATCTAGAACTAGGGGGCATAGTTTCAGAATAAGGGGTCGCCCATTTAAAACGGAGATGAGGAGGAATTTCTTCTCTTAGAGGGTCGTGAATCTTTGGAATTCTCTACCCCAGAGAGCTGTGGAGGCTGAGTCATGAATATATTCAAGGCGGAGATAGACAGATTTTTGAAACACAGGGGAATCAAGGGTTATGGGGAGCGGGCAGGAAAGTGGAGTTGAGGCCAAGATCAGATCAGCCATGATCTTATTGAATGGCGGAGCAGGCTCGAGGGGCCGAATGGCCTACTCCTGCTCCTTATGTTCACTAGGTTGAACATTTTATGAAAATCGATGAATGCAGTATAATTGGGATCCCCTTGAGCCTCATAACGCCTGCAATCTTGTACAAAGCTGCAAACTGTCCAACACATCCCTCATAAGAGCAAAATCCTGTTTGTTCCTTTCTGACAGAACATCTGAAAGACATGCTCCGACAACCTGAAGGACCACTTTAAGAGCCCATTAATACTAGCGAGATTTCGCGATAGTTTTCAGATTCACTAGGATACACTTTCTTGTGGCTAGGGACCACAATTGTGCAAAGGTATATGTGCATCAAACAGAATTCCATTCACCAGCCTCAGAAGGCAACTCCAAAGGGAGTTGGTAGTTCGTAGCATTGTTCAGCAAGACCACTGCTATTCCCACCCCTTGCTTCCAGCAGCTTTTAAGAATTCTGCATGAATACTATTCACACCTGCTGCTGTAACATTAACTGGGTGGCACAATGCGCAATCCAAGTCATCCCATTAAGGCATATGCAATATGGTCCGCCAGCATATCCAACCTCTATGTAGATAGGTCCTTACTATGGCCTGTTGGCTGTATAAGTTTCTCACCACCCAAAGATGTTTTATAAATACATAAAGGGCAAGAGGATAACTAAAGAAAGAGTAGGGCCTATTAGAGACCAAAAAGAAAGCTTGTGTGTGGAGGCGGAAGATGTGGGTATGATTCTTAATAAATACTTTGCATCGGTCTTCACAAAAGAGAGGGACGTTGCAGACATTGTAGTTAAGGAGGAGGAGTGTGAAATATTAGATAAGATAAACATAGTGAGAGAGGAAGTATTAAGGGGTTTAGCAACTTTGAAAGTAGATACATCGCCAGGCCCGGATTAAATGTATCCCAGGCTGTTAAGACAAGCAAGGGAGGAAATAACGGAGGCTCTGACCATCATTTTTCAATCCTCTCTGGCTACAGGTGTGGTGCTGTTGTTTAAAAAGGGAGAAAATGATAGACCGAGTAATTACAGGCCAGTCAGCCTAACCTCAGTGGTGGGTAAATTGTTGGAAAAAATTCTGAGGGACAGTATTAATCGTCGTTTAGAAAGGCACGGATTAATCATGGACAGTCAGCATGGATTTGTTAAGGGAAGGTTGTGTCTGACTAACTTGATTGAATTTTTTGAGGACGTAACAAGGAGGGTTGATGAGGGTAGTGCTTTTGATGTAGTCTACATGGATTTTAGCAAGGCTTTTGACAAGGTCCCACATGGTAGATTGGTCAGAAAAGTAAAAGCCCATGAGATCCAAGGGAAAGTGGCAAGTTGGATCCAAAATTGGCTCAGTGGCAGGAAGCAAAGGGTATGGTCAACAGATGTTTTTGTGACTGGAAAGCTGTTTCTCGTGGGGTTCCGCAGGGCTCAGTACTAGATCCCTTGCTTTTTGTGGTATACATCAATGATTTAGACTTCAATGTAGGGGGCATGATTAAGAAGTTTGCAGATGATACAAAAACTGGCTGTGTGGTTGACAGTGAGGAAGAAAGTTGTAGACTGCAGGAAGATATCAATGGGCTGGTCAGGTGGGCAGAAGTGTGACAAATGGAATTCAATCTGGAGAAGTGTGAGGTAATGCATTTGGGGAGGGCTAACAAGGCAAGGGAATATGCAATAAATGGTAGGATGCTGAGAAGTGTAGAGGAACAAAGGGACCTTGGAGTGCATGTCTACAGATCCCTGAAGGTAGCAGGACAAGTAGATAAGGTGGCCAAGAAGGCATACGGGATATTTTCCTTTAGTAGCCGAGGCACAGAATACAACAGCAGGGAGGTTATGCTAAAACTGTATAAAACACTAGTTAGGCCACAGCTGTGTACAGTTCTGGTCACCACATTGCAGGAAAGATGTGATTACACTAGAGAGGATACAGAGTAGATTTACGAGGATGTTACCAGGACTAGAGAATTTTAGCTACGAGGAAAGATTGGATAGGCTGGGGTTGTTTTCTTTGGAACAGAGGAGGCTGAGGGGAGACTTGATTGAGGTGTATAAAATTATGAGGGGCCTAGATAGAGTGGCTAGGAAGGACCAATTTTCCCCTAGCAGAGAGGTCAATAACCAGGGGGCATAAATAAAAGTAATTGGTAGAAGGATTAGAGGGGAGTTGAGAATTTTTGTCACCCAGAGGGTGGTGGGGGTCTGGAACTCTGCCTGAAAGGGTGGTAGAGGCAGAAATCCTCATCGCATTTAAAAAGTACTTGGATATGCACTTGAAGTGCCGTAACCTACAGGGCTACGGACCAAGAGCTAGAAAGTGGGTTTAGGCCAGATAGCTCTTTTTCAGCCGCCACAGACACGATGGGTTGAATGGCCTCCTTCTCTGCTGTAAGTTTCTATGACTCTGTGACCACACCCCAAGGATGGCCTTTCGGATTACTAGACTTGTCAGTCATTGGCATTAGACCAGAGGAACTCTTTAGGGCATTGAATACAAAAACAAGGAAATTAATTCTCACTTGGAGAAACATGGGTTGATAAGCCACAGCCAGCATGGATTTCTTAAAGGCAAATTGTGTCTGACTAACCTGATTGAGTTCTTTGGCGAGGTAACAGATGAAGGTAGTGCAGTAAATGTATATATGGACTTTCAAAAGTTTATTTGGAAAATCGAAGCACATGGGATTAAGGGGATGGTGGGAACTTGAGTATGTAATTGGTTAAAGGATAGGAGGCAGAGTGTAGTGGTGAAATTATGTTTTTCTGACTGGAGAGAAGTATGCAGTGGGGAACCCAGGGGTCAGTATTAGGACCATTGTTTTTTGTTTTATGTATAAATGACTTGGACTTAGGTATAGGGAATATAATTTTGAAGTTTGCAAATGATACAAAACGTGGCAACGTAGTAAATAGTGAGCATGATAGTCGCAGAATTCAGGAGGACAGACAGACTGGTGAATTGGGCAGACACATGGCAGATGCAATTTAATGCGAATAAGTGTGAAATGATGCACATGGGAGGAACAACATGGAGAGGCAGTATAATCTAAATGGTACTATTTTGAGGGGCGTGCATATTCACAAATCTTTGAAGGTGGCAGGACAAGATGATAAGGCAGTTAAGTAAGTGTATGGGATATTTGGTTTTGTAAATAGGGACACTGAATACAAAAATATGGAAGCAAACTACTGCAGATGCTGGAAATCCGAAATAACAAGTTGTGCTAAATCTTTACAAATCATTTGTTAGGCCTCAACTTCTGGGCACCACACTTTAGGAAGGATGTTAAGGCCTTGGTGAGGGTACAGAGGAGATTTACCAGGATGATACCAAGGATGAGGGACTTGAGTTATGTGGAGAGACTGGAGAAGCTGCGATTGTTCTCCTTAGAGCAGAGAAGGTTAAGGGAAGACCTAATAGAACTATTCAAAATTATGAGGGGTTTTAATAGAGCAAATATGGAGAAACTGTTTCCTCTGGGAAGTAGGTTGGTAAACCAAAGATCATAGATTTAAAATAATTGGCAAAAGACCGAGAGGGGAAATGAGGTGATTTTTTTCCACACAGATCTGGAATGCACTACCTCAAAGGGTGGTGGAAGCAGATTCCATTGGAAATTTCAAAAAGTAATTGGACATATGCTTGAAGAGAACTAATTTGCAGGGTTATGGGGAGAAATTTGGGGTGTGGGACTAAATTAGACAGCTCTTTCAATGAGCCGGCATAGGCACGACGGGCCGAATGGCCTCCTTCTGTGCTGTAATATTCCATGATTCTATGACTGCCAGTAGGCTTAAGTCAAAGGAAAAATAATATAGGATCATATTTACATAATTGCACACCCTTATGAATAGATGCAAGCTACTGATCTTGCTTCATCTCCTTCATAACTTTCCTGGTATTATGATGTGTTGCTTCATGTGTTGGGGATAGGATGGGATATGTTAGGGGGAATTAAATACGTGGGGTTACGGGGGTAGGGTGGGATATGTGTACTGTGGGGATTAAAGCAGGGACAGGGTACTGGATTTGGATGATCAGCCATGATCGTATTGAATGGTGGAGCAGGCTCGACGGGCCGAATGGCCTACTCCTGCTTCTAGATTCTATGTTTCTATGTTTCATAATTGATCTTTGTAGCACTGCTCCAAAGAGGATTGAAGTAATGCTTTAAAGGCCTTCTTGGTTCTACCTAACAGTTCTTGTTGTTACCGTAACAGGAGCCTGATTAGCGGGTGAGTGGCTAGGATGCTCTAGGTTCAGATTGATTATGACTTCAGCTGCTGAGGCAAAGAAATCATTTGCCACATCATCTTTCATCAAATCCACCACATAAGGAGTCACACAGATCCAATTGCAGGCTTCAAATGTTGAACAGCTTGGTCCGTTCACTTGCAGCACAGAAACAGTCAGCCACTCTGACTCGACAATCACCCTTGTGTCTCAGGGTCAGCATCCTGCTCAAGACAGTGAAGAGCTGCCCTGCTGATCTAAAAGGTAACTGGCCATGGTTGAAGTGTTCCAGCAATGTCAAATGGGCATGCCAAGCTATTACCTACTACACAGTTAATTACTGTTTTGCTCGGGATCTCATGGATCAGCCATGCTTACAACGAGGATGATGGGATTAAAAGGAACACGGTCTTCACTGAAAAATATTTGGGATATGCACCATTGTACTGTATTTGCAAACAAAAAAAAATGTGAAAGTTTTTATGACGACAGTGTGTATTGAATGAGTTTGGGGAAATGGTACAGTTCCTAACACAGTAGATCCGCTCGAGGGCCATCTAGATTAAGCCAAACCTATCGCTGCTAGAGGAGATTTAGTTTCATATTCCACAGCTTGTTCATGGAAACACAGAGTTCAATTACAGATTGATCTGCATCGGTGTAATAACTTGGATTTGGATAACTTAAATAAAATATCTGATTTAAATTAGATTCCAGATTGCGAACATTTATTATTGATTGGATTTAATCATGATTTTTTTTTGTTCTCTCCACATGCCAAGCACCTTTCTTGCCTATGCCAATGCCACTATACAAATGCCTGATGATTGTAAGAGAGAACCCGAGGGGAATCTCCTCACTCACAGCGAGAAAGTAGTTTGTCTTGAGTCAGCAGCTCTGCAGGATGACATGGATCAGGCTGGTAACTCATGTGGAGGAATCATGCTTGAAAACCCATACTGTACTGCTCTGTAGCAGAGTATCTTATTAAAGCCTTTAGAGGCACACTTCATACTGTTTCTGATGCAACATTATCTCTGTGTCTTATCTAATAAATCAACATTCTTCGAGAACTGAAAGGTCTGTTCAGCTTTCAAAATACTTGCATTTTTTCCACGATGAATCATTTTGAAAAATATTTGCTAATGCTCAATATTATGCAAATTTTGAATCAAGTTTTAATACTTTGAGCATCCTTTCAATTATTTGTAATACTGTAAAGTTGATGGGCCAGATCTTGCTGGAAAAATAAAGGCGTGTTGACAGCGCAAGCCGTTATTAATGTGCAAATTGGCCAGCAAGGTCAGGGGATTAAGAGATTTGCCGTGAGTTGTGAATCTCCAGACCTTGATGGCCTTTTTACGTTGCTTCGGCCTTTGCTTCACACAAACAGCATCTTGCCCTTACGCACCCTGTTATTTTTACTTACTCGCTGGATTTGCACATTCAACGTGCCACAGAAAGTTAAGTCTGGTAATTAATAGCGTAAGCATCCTTTTAATGACGTAATAATTGTTAATGACTGCCAATCAACCTCGCTGGCCCAGGAAGGGAACAATTAAAACTGTGGAGTCTTATTCCTTCAGGTAATGAATTGTACTTGCAGATTTAAAAAAAGTCAGATTTTAAATTATTTTTCTTACTTTACCTTTGTCTCTTTTTTCCCTCTCTCAATTCAATCTTTCTTTCCATCTTTATTTCTCTTTCTGTACCCAATTTGACTCCAATTCACCCTATTTCCTTCTCCGCTGTTCCTTTCTCAATCCTTAAATCTCATTGGTTAAGGAGATAAACTGTTGGTCCTGCTGTTCACTAAGGACCCAGATGCCCTGTTACCCTCGCCACGCACGTTCAGCGAGTTACAGCACAAAAAAAAAATCAAACTGAAGGGTGCAGGAAAAAGTCTAACTAACGCAGTACGCCATAAGTGCCCCGCTCCAGCAAGATCCAGCCCGATATAATTTTGATTTTGGTGCAGAAATGATAAAGCAGTTGATAACCCTGTTAAATAAATAGGCACGGCAAAACATTGCCAGCAGAAATAAACAGCAGTGCATGAAGAGCAGCTCAATGTTTTTCAATAACTAGTGCCTCAAGTTCTTCCCCAGGTTCAAAACATTACTTTCTCTCCTCTTTACCTGCTGCTTCGCTTTGCTCTAGCTCTGGCATAATATGCCTCATATGCCTTGGGTTTCAGCTCCAGTGCTTTGGTTGCAAACTCCTCCGCCATCCCAAAATCCTGCCAGAAACAACACATATATATTAACAATTTTGGGGTACTGTGTCAGAAAGAGGAAAATTCCAGTAACAACTGTGCTGGATATGGCTTTCAGCTTAAGCGTTTCTCACCCTCCCCTATTTTTTTCAGGTTACAATGCCTCAGTAGCAAGCAACAATGGTCTGTTTGCATTGCACCAGGAATTGAAGAATGTCTGTGCAATGTGAAGGACAAGACTGCAAGTCAAGACTTTCAACTGATCTACAATCCTGAATTCCCCGATATGACATAGTAGAGCTTATTATTACTATTCAATCACAGAGTCAGCTACTGTATGCACCATCTGCATTGTTTTCTGGTTCTTTGCAGCTTTCATCTATCACTGATGTGAATTTGAAAGTAAAAGGGAACATTTCATTATCATGAACATGCTAGACTGCTTGCTATTGGGTGTATTTCAGGGACCCAGCTCAAACTGGGGTTGACTGAACAGTCTGAACATACATTCCACACATGGTGATGTTCAAAACACTGACTGTGGAGTAATGGAGTCCAAGATGAATTGTGAAATGACTTGCTGTTTTGAACTGATTTGGGCTCAACTGTGAAGAGGTAGTGCAGTCACATACAAGTTCCCCTGCTCTGAAGGATCACATATACTTCAGTAATCTATTCACCCATCAATTTTTAAATATTGCAAACTGTAATAGCTTGGTTCTGGTCTGTGCCATGAGTTTCTTAATTCATAAAAATAAGATTTTTGGTTTAAAGGGAGTGCGATGCTATCAGCTGTGGAAGGTTAATAAGAAAACACACTCATTTCATACAGTGTACAAAAGCTCATACAATAAACTGAATAACTTAAACAAGAATAACAAACTTCTCCCTGTATTGTGCATGACCTTAAATTCACTCATCTCAGATTTGCAAGAATACCACTCCCGCCCCCACCAACTCCACCTTTCTCTGGTTAAACAATTTGATCATTTTGATTTTTTATACACAAGGCAGAATTCAGATTCCTGATTGCAGTAAATTTTCTGTGCTTTCTAGTTAGGCTGTTAATGGGTATTTGATTTATGAGATATTTAAAATATAGACACATTTTGCTCCTGTGTTGCAGACAGTCCTGCCTTTCAGTCAGTTGCAACATTATTGCATGGCAGGGGATTAGGATAAAACCATTATTAACTGCACGAGTAGACTGCATGGAGAGGTGGGTGAATTTTGCCTTGAGCGATTGCGCAAACAGGCAATAGCGACTTGGAGTCTGTTTTACACTATTTTCTTTTCCATTGTGGAACAGTGTAAAACAGGCTGCCGATCTGTGCTACCTCTCAAGACAAATTTCACCCCCACTGTCTTTCACCAGAGTCCTGGCTTAGAATGTAGTTTTGCCAAAAGGATTCACCTTTCTCCATCAACTGTAAGGGTTAGTTTCTCCCTCGTCCCCAGTCAGTGCAGGTTCATTGTGCAAAAGCGTCCAACTCTGCAGAAGCTGCCAATCTCATATAGAGGTCATGAAATGGCGGATATGGAAACCGTTTCCGTTTGATTCACTCTCACCTCAAGGACAAGAATTTGTGGATTGAAACCCCACTCCGGGACTGGAGTACATAATCTAAACTGGGAGTTTAGTTCAGTACTGAGAAAACGCTGCATAATAGTAGGTTCTATCTTTTGGATGAGATGGCAAGCCAAGGCTCGTTTTGCCTGTTTAGGTGTACGTAAAAGATCTCATGGCACTATTTTGAAGAAGAGGACGGAATTCTCCTGGTGGCCAGTTAATTAGCATATATTAAAATGAGGGCCAGTGGCACTGCAGCCCCAGATCTCCTGGTTTTATGTTTGCAGTGCACTAGGGTAAGTTAGAATGAGAGATACAAGGTGCAGCAGTTGCTAGGATCAGCTGAGACTGGCGGAAGTGAGGAGTTTGTGAGCCTAAAGAGTGCTGAAAGTTTTGAAGTTCTGCAGCTAGGAACAAATTTTTGGTATAATTTGTTTCCATTCAGCCTAGGACTTGCTTCTGACTGTATGTGGGGGCGAGGCGCTACTGGAAGATTTTGACCCCCACCCACAGTGAAGGCTACTCAGGAGCATGTATGGAATTCCCTAAGAGCATACTTTTATACACCACTATCGTGGAGGAATAGAGGAAAGGAGACGCAGTATTTAAGGAGGATGCACCCCACCAGATATTACCCCTCCCCACAAAGAATGTACAGGCAACACAGGTCCAATGAAGACCTTAATGAGGAGATGTGTATAAGAAGAGTGCACTTATTCAAAAAGGCAGTAGGGGAGCTCTGCCACTTACTATACGAGGACCTACTGCCACAGTTATCTGCCTGCAATGCTCTCTCTGTGGCTATGAAGGTGACAACCACACTCAACATTTATGGCAAAGGATGTTATTTTTAGGTAGCCATGGGAGATCTCTGTAATATCAATCAGTGTGCATTACAGGCATGTATTTATCAGATGACTAACGCACTTTTCAGAAGAACTGGGGGAATTCATTATTTTTGTCATCATAGCAGGAGCTCTCCCTCTTCATCTTTGGCATCCTTATAATTGACGAAAAGGAAATTCCACCTCTTCTCGTCATTATCATTTTCTGTCATCCATGGCTGTGATGGATCTGCACAAAGACGGGGGCGGGGAGTGCGGGTACAAGCTAAGAATAAGTGAGCATAACCCCTTTGGGGTTAGTTGAAGCACAAAAAGGCCTGGAAGCTTGAGATGTGTGGTGCTTCGCAGGGATACTGCGGCGATGGCATAGGGTGCAGTCACTAAATTGGCAGCAGCACAGTGCCCCAGACTTCACCATCTCCCATGGCAAGAGCAGAGTGTCTCCCCATCAGCTTCAAGGAGTGAGCTCCTTGGTATTGGGGATTGCTCCTCTGGAGCCATGTCTCTCACGGACATTGTGCACAAGTTTCTCCTGCAATAAGATTAGGTGAAAGGTGGCAATTGAGATGTCTCCCAGGTGGCATTGTGTAACTGATGTAAACGATGTGGTGATATCACCCTGTTAAAGGGGAGGAAAGGGATTTTAAGGTCGTGTATACAAATAATTACTGTTAAGGGAGATGACTACACATAAGATCCCTTGTTAGTACCCCCTTTAATGAGTGTAGCGTGAAGTGTTATTTTTGCAGCTCTTAGTTTAAAAGAGAGTGAAGAGTATACTAGTGTCCAATGAAGAAAAGAAGAATAGCTAGTATGTTATCTTGCCTGCCTTGGTCTTGTGGCAATGGTCTGCAGTTTTTGGGGGTTAATTGTGGCATTTTCTGATCATCACAACTGTGAAATGCAAATTGTATGATCATAGCCTTTGAGTTTCAGGAAAAGTAAGAAAGCCTCAGCCAAAATGCAGACTCGAGCATTGCTGAACAGATACGTCTAACCCAAAGTCACTGAGATGTCCAGCTCTGACGAAAGGTCATTGATCTGAAACGTTAACTCTGTTTCTCTCTTCACAGATGCTGCCTGACCTGCTGAGTATCTCCAGCATTTTCTGTTTTTATTTCACTGAGATGTCATTTGGATGAGTAATGCTTTCATAATGTTCTTTATCACCCAACTGTAATGTGCCATATTTATAGGGCACAGCACAACATATCAAACAATTTTTGCTTCAAACTGGCAGAAGTAAATGCCAGGATGTTTTGGGGCTTTATTTAGGAAAGCAGTCCATCATCATTGTATGTAAGTTGCTTTTCCCAACCCAAGAAAATAACTTACATTTTTCACATAGTTTAATTTGTCAATGACTGTACCAGCCATTATAGAGTGCAGCAATGTGCTCTGTCACTGAGTAGTCAAGACACAGGATCACATTTGTGACTTCCTGCATGGCAAGTCTTTGATCTCAGCCATACCCTCAAGGGGAGTTACAGGATGAAGGTCATGGAGTAGGGAGGGAGGTAGATAGACCTATCGCAGTGTGGTTTTGTATGCTAATGTCAAGTTAAAGCACATCACGAATAGCAGACCACCTAACTGCCCAGTTTGTTGTGAAATAATACATCCTACAGGGGAAACCTTAAGAGAGGGGAAATAAATGCAAAATAAGTTTTTTTTTTAAATTGAAGAATAGTGTTGTTCTCTCAGAGGTACTGAGCTGTGCTCATTGACCTAAATACGTCACTATCATCAGGCACAGTAATCCCCTTTGTTAGCACATATGCTCCAATTTATACAAAGCATCAAAAATCTACTCAGCAAAACATTCCCTTTTAAAGATTCAACTGTTATCATAACTGAAACTGGAATTAAAGCTGTAGAACTTGATCCTATTTAATTCTTTCCCACTTCTGCATCCAATTCAGTTGAATTACTGAGATGTAGCAGTGTGACATTTGATGCATTATTGTTGAAGCTGTCGATCAGCTACAACGGTGACAGGAACTGTTGTGTCAGACAACAGCCAAGCCCACAATTTCCAGTCATACCCAATCCCAACTGACTGAATTAAGCTGGTTTGTAGAAGAAAGGGGACCATCGAATTCAGTTTCACATTCAAAATCCTGACCACAAGGTCAATTTTAAACTGATCATGATAATTCAAGCAAAGGGTGCAGTTACAATTGTTATAACCTTGGACAGAACCCGTTAATAGAAATCGCATCAGAGCAATCATGTATGAGAAAATCATCTGCAGTATTGCCTGCTAATGTTGTCAGAAAGCAATTGCTTTCAGCGAGAGATGTCAGAGGCCAATAGTGTAGACACTACCTGCCTGCTGATGCTCAGCCCATATCTGACACTTTATGACAATGAAACAAAAACCTTTCTCTTTTGAAATAAATTAATTTCAAATGCATAACATTGCAAATATTAACCGCAGCTTTAGGTTATAAGGTAAACGCCTGCCCTTCAGGTTAGAGCACTGGTCATGAACATATTACAGAAGTCAACCCTTGATTTCAGAGTCTTACCACAACAGCCCTCTATTGCAGCCATTGTTTGCTTACTGCTGCTCACCTGTGATTTTTACTGGTTGCTATGGGCTGTGGTTGCATTAGTACATAGTTGTTACACCCAGATGCAGGTCCTTTTTAATTAAACACTAGCAGGTTGAGTGAAACCTGAACCTTGGCATTGATTCTTGGCTACAGAAATTGCAAAAACTAACTAGCATTGTTAAAAGTATTATTTTGTATGATTTAAAAGGAATTATTGCTTTTAAGGAAATTATTACAGAAGGCATCATGTACAACTGCTGACGTATGGGGAAGAATTTACGATTAGTCCTCTTGGCGCAGAGCTGCTTGTGCATATTGGGAATCCGGGCACAGAGGTTAGCGCATACCTCATCTATTGTGACCAGAAAGTCGTAACAGTAGACGCTGACCTCTATGCCCAAATTCCAGATATAAGCACCAGGAATGTTAATTTGTAAAATCTACCCCATTATTAGCCTATTTACTGGCACGATTTATTTTATATTATGTACATGAATACATATTAATGCATCCAAAATGCAGAGCATTCATGCCTACATACATGTATTCGAGTTATAATACTAGGCAAAATCTTTCATCCTAGTGAAAAGCAGTCTCACATGTTAGATCGGGGGCACTTCTGCTTTAAACGAAGCACCCTGCGTTTTTTATTTACCAAAGAGGCCATTTGACATACATTCATTTTCCTCCGACAGCGTGAGAGATTCAGGAATAGGGACACCTTCAGCTCCCGAAACGTTTTCAAATCTTCGCCGAATCCTTCTCGTGGAAATTTCTTCAATGCGTATTGGTATCGCTGTGCTGCTTCCTTCACTTTTCCTTTCTGATCAAACAGGAGGGGAATAAACATTATTACAAACACTTGAAAATGATTATAGGTGGCGTAGCAAACGTGCAGAATTCACTAATTACATCTCAAAGCTTGATTGGGACTAATAACTAGGAAATTGGAATTAAAAGAGATTAACTAGAGCCTGGTTTTGGGATTAACTGGAGACAGATTTTGGGATTAACTAGAGGGAGGGGTTAGGATCAACTAGAGACAGGTTTTGGGATTAACTAGAGATGTCTCTCTTTGGACCTCATATGGAGATATTTCAACATTTCTCAAAAACAAACTGGCAATGCCAAGATATAAACCAATCCATATTGTCCCAAATAAGACTGCAATCAGTCCCGTGCTTCAGTTACTGTTTACATGATGGAGGCGGGCCAAAAGAAATGTTCTCATTGGGGGACGTACTTTAACTCCCATTGTGCAACAAAGATTACTCAGTCTTACTTCATGTGATGATACCCACAAAGTCAAACTGGACAACTGGTTTCAGCCATACATTATATCTGCAGCTAAAATGAGCTGCTTGGTGCAGCGATGATTCCAAATAATAAATTGGATTTGGACCTTTATTCCCAGTGTTTAATGCTGTGTGCATTTTTCTCAGGAGGATTCATCTCACACTGTGTGATATGGTGCTGCATAGTCCCAAGAATTCTACTCAAAAAACTATTAACATCTTGCTCAGGATCAGTAACTCGCAGTGCATTTACAATGAAACCAATTATCATGAAAAATGAACATCTTATCACAACAAGAATGCTAATGTGCAATGGCAGGACAATTCAAACAGAATACTAATCAGGTTGCAAGACTGAACTTCCTAGATGTGAGACAGCAAGTTATATGTACTTCTTCTAATAGTGTGCTATTTTTACTAATACTTCTATACTGGGGACACCAAATGTAGACTGGGTGACTGCTGTGTTGAATATCTCCATCCCATCTGCAAAAATTACCTGACCTCCCTGTGGCTCATTATCTAACTTTGCCTCCCATTCCAACTCTAACCTTTCCATCTTTGGCTTCCAATACGGCTTCAACCAAGTTCAACTCAAACTTCAGGAACAGTTTGTGAGCCAAATTAGGCAGCCCTATCTCCTCAAATGCACATTCCCTACTGGGAGTGTGAAATCACAGAATTGGCCTTAGTATCTCATCAACACCCTGGATAGTCTGCACCCTTCTGGTCTGACTTTAGGAACTTCACCCCATATTCCTGCCGGTTTCTCCCATTCACGTTTCATTTTCTTCCCTTCTACTTTGGACCTGTTTTGTCCACCTCTTTGTCTTTCTAATGCTTTGGATGATACTTATATATCAGCCAACACTTTTCACCTCTTTCAAGCTTTAAAAGAAATCTGTTTACATGCTACTAAAGCATTAGATGCTCTTTGTAATAAAGTTAGTTTGACCTTTTCCTGTTGTCCCTTCTCTTTGTTTTCGTCAGTCCTATAAAGGGGCTCTCTCTCAAGTCGTCTTTTTTCCAATTCTGACAAAGGTTATCTAACAAACACATTGACCTATCTTTTCTCTTGTCAGATGCTGATGGAGCTACTATGTATTTCCAGCATTTTCTGTTTTTACTGCATGATTGAAATGCAGCTAGAAGCTGAAGCTAAACATGATTCATTGCAGTGAGCTGCATATCCTTAAAGAATTTCCAAACAGCAGAAGGTGAAAATCTAAATACATTTTTCTCCTCCCTCTAGAAATGAACCCCAAGGCATAATTCGAAAGGCAGTCCAGACAGCCACTCTGTGATCAACTGACAGAAGATCCAGTTTAAGACTGTGAAGGAACAAAGTACCACATCACCATGAGTTGTAAACTCATGTCAACAACAATAATTTACATTTATATTGTGCCTTTAACATAGTAAAACGTCCCACCAAGCAACACAAGCAGATATTAGGACAAGTGACCAAAAGCTTGGTCAAAGAGGTAGGTTTTAAGGGGTGTCTTAAGGGAGGAGAGGTAGAGAGGTGAAGAGGTTTAGGGAGGGAGTTCCAGAGCTTAGGGCCTAGGCAGCTGAGGACACAGGTGCCAATGGTGGAGCAAAGAAAATCATGGATGGGCAAGAAGCCAGAATTGGAGGAGTGCAGAGAACTCAGAGGGTTGTAGGGCTGGAGGAGATTACAGAGCTAGGGAGGGTCTATCTTAGAAAGTCATATTTGAGTGCTGTACAACTCTTGAAAAATTTAGGCAGCCAGGACTATTACTACTAGCCTGCCCTCCGTATCTCTACTCCATTCCCTCCCCCAGCTGGCTATTGGGATTCTTTGAACAGGTTGGGGAATAGAGCAGAGACAGAGAGGAGTTGACCAAAATGATGAATGGGATCTAGTCACACGGAGCTTAGCTTGTCTGGAATAAAATAGGGGAAGGAAAGAAAAGAGAAAAACAATCAAATCTTTATTCCTCCGAGTACAAGTCTGTACAAAATAAAAAAGTTTTTTGTATCATATACCATTTGTATCATACACCATTTCTATAAGAATAATTTCTAATTAAATTATAGATACAGTAGATGATAATTATAAAGGACTTCCCCCCATTTTTTCTTCACCCTGCATAGAATTTGCCCCACCTTTGGTTAAATGCCACAGATCTAGCCACATCCTCAGCTGTCAAAAAGATATTATAATTGCACCTTGCAAAATAATTCAAGTTACTCAAATTGGACAACCTGTTAAGGTAATCCAAGCTGTGCATCGTAACGAAGAGAAATAAATCCTGGCAATAAGCCAAGATTGTAGAGGGTTATTAGAGGTATTGTCATTTTTCCCCATCTCTGGTTCATCTTCCATTCTACTGCGTCAGGAGATGAAAGTTAAAAACTGAGCCACTAGGTGTCAGGCTTGTCTTACAAGACAAATAGCTGACTCCACAAATGCCTGCTGTGAAACCAGGTGCCAGGGAGCAATTATTCCCCAGGGGCCTTTATTTTGCAACTCCCATAGCGGCAAAGCAAGACTGGAATATCGTAGATACATCCCATCGCTCGCCCGTGCAGCATGTTAGCGCTCCCAATTCTTTTTTAGGCATAAATTATATATTCCCATCTCCCTCCCATTCACTCTATCTAGATTCTCTTCTTTCAATGTTTCTTCTATTAGGCACAAGGTGAAGGAAGCAAACTGTAGAGACTCCCCTGAGATTTTCCCTATTTCTCCATGAGAAACCTCTAATCTTTGCTTAGCGCTCTCAAGTGATCAGAATTCCTGATGCGGGGAATCACAGGCACACGCACATCATACCACACTATGGTGGAGCACATTAGTACGTTAACTTGCTGTAGCACCTGGGTAGCTCCTTATTTATTTAGTTAGATTAACCCTAAATTTCAACTTTGGAATCATGGCAACAATCTGTCTTTAGACATTTCCAAAGAGCACCATCTTGCCTCCCCCCACCTTCCAGGCCTTCCTTTCTCCCTTTGATATGATTTTGCTCATCACTTAATGGTGTGTAGGTCAGGTGTGATCCAAATTCCACTTTTTGTTTTTTAGTCATTTAATTCTACACTTCTCAGGCTGGCAGGTTTAAGTGAAAGCCAATCCAAATACACTAAACATTAACCTGTCCATATTATGGTCACTATGAGATGACCACTCTTTTGATAGGCCATGAAAAAAGCAAACAAAGCACTGGGGTTCATTTCTAGAGGGATAGAATTGAAAAGCAGAGAAGTTATGTTAAACTTGTATTGAACCTTGTTTAGATAGCACTTGGAGTACCGTGAACAGTTCTATATTATAAAAAGGATATAGAGGCACTTGGAGAAGGTGCAAAAAAGATTTACTAGAGTGATACCAGAACTGAGAGGTTATACCTATCTGGAAAGATTGAACAGGCTGGGGCTCTTTTCTCTAGAATAGAGAAGACTGAGGGGTGACCTGATAAAGGTCTTTGAGATTATGAAAGGGTTTGATAGGGTAGACGTAGGGAAGATGTTTCCCTTTGTGGGGGAGACCATAACAAGGGGCCATAAGAACTAAGAAATAGGAGCATGAGTAGGCCATATAGCCTGCTCCGTCATTCAATAAGATTACGGCTGATCATCTACCTCAACTCCACTTTCCTGCCCTATCCCCATATCCCTCGATTCCCTTAAATATAAGATAGTCACTAATAAATCCAATAGGGAATTCAGGAGAAATCTCTTTACACAGAGAGTGGGTAGAATGTGGAACTCGCTACCCCAAGGATTAGTTGAGGTGGCTAGCATAGATGCATTTAAGGGGAAGCTAGATAAACACATGAAGGAGAAAGGAATAGAAGGATGTGTTGATGGAGTTAGATGAAGAAGGGTGAGAGGAGGCTCGTGTGGAGCATAAACACCAGCATGGACCTGTTGGAGCAGATGACTTGTTTCTGTGCTGTAAATACTATGCAACACTTCCTATGTAATATGATTATCCAATTTTTATTTTCCAGCCTATTTAGGTTCTATCCAATAAAACCTAATTGAAATTGAGAATTCATCATGTGTCCCGAGATTATCATTTTGCCCATTTGCTTATCTTTTGGGGAAGCACCACTGATGTAAGACTAGATGGAATTTCATCCATCTTTAGATAGCTCTGTGAAACTAATTCTGATTGCTACTACAAGCATCACAGAGTAATGGAAAATATTAGAAATGGGAAATATACGTATTTCATCAGAGGATTACATGATGAAAAATTGCATACTTAGTGTGAAAGGATAATTTTTTAACATTCTGGCAACCAAGGCAGATTGATATTTTAATACTCATCAAATTTTGTGAAAATGTGACTCCCTCCCCCCTCAATTTTGCTGTATATGTGGAGCTGCAACAGAGTGCAGCCAGGTACCAGTGTAACAAGATAGATCTCTTATTAAATTGACCCAGAGGGTTACTGGAAGCACATAATTATTTGGCGAAATGGCAGTAAGTTCCAACAAGCAACACCATCCACTAAACATATAATATAATTGTAATTTATCGATTTATTCCTATAAATTTGAATATTAATTGATCTAGTTATTTACTTGAAAAAGACATTCCTATTCCTCTCCTCACATTGTGAATGGAGAAAGTAGCAAATTACAACTAGAAATATGGACATCGGTGACTTGTACAAACTAGAGCTGTTCTTTCTGTGCATGAAATTGGGAAGGATACAATAGTAGTGGGTAAGGCACTTGTCCCATATCTTTGAGGTCCATCCCAACATTGTGTGACATTTGAATCCAGCAGCCACATTCAGAAGAAAGCTGTACGTACAATTGAGAGTGACACTAACTTCTCCCCAAGCCTAGCTGAAGTACACTGCACAGGGGCATGATACCTTGATGAAGGGAAGGTTACAAAATTTAAGGAAAATGAAGAAGAGAAATAAAAGAAACATGAATAAAGTGGGATATTAATTTTATCCAGCTGTTAAGTTAGAATTAACTTGGGTTCCCCAGCGGTAAAGGGGAGTGCTTCAGCCAGCTGCACTGTTTGGCCCTCACACCAGTTAATCTCTGGTTCGTCCCACCTTGTAAAACATGTCTCCTTCTTCCATCAGCTTGCTCAGGAGGATGATCATGATGTCCGGTTTTGAGGTGGCCATTGCCCACGTCGCTGGACCTGCAGTGCACAGGATGCATGAGGGGTAAAACACACATAATGCCAGGGTAGGAAACTATATGAAAAACACCTATAGGAGAATGGAGGTAGAGAACAACTTTCTGTGTTTAGGTATTGTGCCACATAACTATCATTTAAAATGGTGCCATCCTCATTTGTTGGGGTACACAGCCCATTAAAAACAAATTTGCTTAAAGAAAATCTACTTTCACATTCATCAGCTGATAACAGTTACTGGAGGTGAGCTTATTTTTGATGTATCTGTGTGCCTCAGTGCAAATAAATCACTTTTTTAATAAAGGGAATTGGAATTTCTTTAGTTTACACGAAATGACAGTATCCCAAGTTATGTATTAGATGCAAATGTGGGGATTCTATATTAACCTCAAAAATGCAACTCAACCACAGAACCACAACTCAACCAACCTCCTGCCATATTGAGCCAGGGTGGGAAAGTGAGACAATATCCAACAACATTCTTCAGACAGTTGTGAGAATTGTAATAATTATTGTAAATTAGCCTTTTGTGACTTGTCAGCCTGCTATGCAACGTATACATTGGTGCAAGTGTTTTCAGGCCTACGAGCTTTAGACCAATTTAATACAAGCACCATTTGAAGTTTTGCACTGTGGATTTATGTTCACTGAGAATGGAAATTGAGACTGAGTGTATACGTTTAACTGAAAGCCATTTAATATTCAGCACAAAGAGACCACCGTGATTTCTGCGGTCTGGTCAGTATTTGCATAAAGATCCTAGAAATAAAAAGGCAATGCTCTGACTCGAGTTGACATTCTGCTGAGCGTTATGTTTGGCGCACTGTTTAACACCCTTGTGCAAAACTTCTATGTGCACTATTTTAACAATGTTACTTACATGAATGGGTTAAAGACTTGTTACAATCACAGGCATAGGAATTTTACACAAGTGTGTGAACCAGTGTGCTAAAAGCAGCACTCAGTGAGACAGTGAAGTTATTAAACAAAACAAAATTAGGGCTAATGGGATTGGGGGTAATATACTAGCATGGATTGAGCATTGGTTAACGGACAGAAAATAGAGAGTAGGAATAAACGGGTCATTTTCGGGTTGGCAGGCTGTAACTAGTGGGGTACCGCAAGGATCAGTGCTTGGGCCTCAGCTATTCACAATCTACATCAATGATTTGGATGAGGGGACCAAATGTAACATATCCAAGTTTGCTCTAGATACAAAGCTGGGTGGGAATGTAAGTTGTGAGGAGGATGCAAGGAGGCTTCAAGGGGATATAGACAGGCTAAATGAATGAGCAAGAACATGGCAAATGGAATATAATGTGAAGTTATCCCCACTTTGGTAGGAAAAATAGAAAGCAGAGTATTTTTTAAAGTGGTGAGAGATTGGGAAATGTTGGTGTTCAGAGGGACCTGGGTGTCCTTGTACATGAATCACTGAAAGTTAACATGCAGGTACAGCAAGCAATTAGGAAAGCAAATGGTATGTTGGCCTTTATTACAAGAGGATATGAGTATAAGAGTAAAGACAGTCTTTCTGCAATTATATAGGGCTCTGGTGAGACCACACCTGGAGTACTGTGTACAGTTTTGGTCTCCTTACCTAAGGAAGGATATACTTGCCATAGAGGGAGTGCAACGAAGGTTCACCAAACTGGTTCCTGGGATGGGGGGATTGTCCTATGAGGAGAGATTGAGTAGACTAGGCCTATATTCTCTAGAGTTAGAAGAATGAGAGGTGAGCTCATTGAAACATACAACATTCTTACAGGGCTTGACAGGGTAGATGCAGGGAGGATGTTTCCCCTGGCTGGGGAGTCTAGAACTAGGGGTCACAGTCTCAGAATAAGGGGTCGGCCATTTAGGACTGAGATGAGGAGAAATTTCTTCACTCAGAGGATGGTGAATCTTTGGAATTCTCTACCCCAGAGGGCTGTGGAGGCTCAGTCGTTGAGTATATTCAAGACAGAGATCGATAGATTTTTGAATATTAAGGGAATCAAGGGATAGGGGGATAGTGCAGGAAAGTGGAGATGAGGTAGAAGATCAGCCATGATCTTATTGAATGGCGGAGCAGGCTCGAAGGGCCAAATGGCCTACTCCTGCTCCTATTTCTTATGTTTTTCAATCCCATTGTGGCAACTGGTCTCCTCTTCCCTGGAAATATTTTTTATAATATGATGCATTGAATTATGGCTCAGCTACATCATCTTGTTGCACCTCATTTGACAAGTTTATTTTATAGTAGAATGCTGCTGGGAATATTTAATCTGACTGTTTGAAATACAAGCTACAAGGCCAGCAGTAAAAGATACAGTGGCTTCAGTATAACTTAAAATCATCACCGTAAGATTTAATTAAATGGGTCATTGCTCAGTCCTGAAGGGGAAAACACAAAGTACAAACAAAGATAAGCAGCAGTGGCTGGAAAACAGAGCAAGATGTGCGTCTTTTGGCAGATCAGAATGAAAACACATTGGACTGATGTTTCAATCCGAATTTAGGTAGAGAAACCATTTGGATTTAACTGGTCCCTTTGAAAGGGGCCTGGTCATGATTGCATCAAACAGAACAGAAAGTGGCCAGCTATAAACACAGTGCTGATTCAGGCACTATCCAGGTGGATGGTGACCACAGAATTTGCTGCAATTCTCACAGCAACTGTGTTTGTGAACATGTTCCAAAGATGTGACCTATAAACTATACATAATAGTGTAATAGTAAAAATTACTGCAGATTCCGTGACAACCACCATCATTGAGGTAAATGAATGATACCTTTAAAACAGCTTTTGGTGACTTTTGCACTTGTCAAGGGGAGGGATGTCAGCATTGGGAAATTGAACTTTTCCCATTTCAGGAATCCAGTGTCGATAAGAAGCTTCACTGTTAATTTGGTGAGCTAGAAAATATAACCGTGCTGCTTTGCTGTATTTTAGTGAGCTCTAATAAAACGTACATTAAGAGGCTTCTGACCACTGCTGCTAATGTGAGTAAATTACGTCCACATGGTCCGCTCATTCTTATTAAAACAGGGCATAAGATTAAAACCCTACTCTGAATCAGTGATCTGGCGCTATACAATGGGTGTTGTGTTAAAACACCTTTTTACAGGATTCTAAATGCAGTAAATCAGTTTTGTACATGCTAAGCCTGATATTATGAAGTAGGAGAAGCACTGAAACAAGAAAATGCACTATATTCTCAAACAGCATTCCTAGTCTGGATTTAAGGCCAACAGCAGTGAAAACACTGCAAAGCAGCAGAGACATAATTTAGGTGGCTAGTTAGTTGTATCTTTAGGGTAATGATTGAGGCTAACCATCTTCCCATGAAAAGTTTTAATGAGAAACACCATGCCAAATAAATACATTCAGCTGATTGAGAAAATGACAAATTACAGTGTAAAAATGGGTTGTTTACCAAGGCACCCAGTTTGGATTTGACTAGCAAGTCAACATTGTAATTTGTTTCACTGACGTCCTTCTAAGTGTTGCAAACAGCAGCCGCAACTTATTATCTTTACAAGGGCTCTCAATGACTCAATCACACGCAAACGTCTGTGTAAAGGTTGCCATTTGAGATTCTTGTTTTTATATGTGACAAATCTGGATGGGATTGTGTTATGTTATTTGTGGAGGTGCTTGGAGCAGAGACAAATCTCAAGGATTTGAATCAGTGGCTCTTTCGATTCACACGTCAGCTTCTGACACAGTCATCAGCAATACTGCATAAAATTAAATGAGGAATTGAGTAGCACTGGCACCTGATTCTGTGACTCTGTAATCTCTGGGGCCAGAATGATAGGGATATATATTGCAGTCATTGTTCTCAAACTTGCATATTGATATTATGTTACATGAATTCATTTAGATGTGTGGCATGTCAGATATTTTATATTCAAAGACTTTCTTCAAAAGTTTGCACAGAGAGCCTGGCAGGGTTTAGAAAACAGTATGAGTTACATCAATGTAGGAGGGAGAGGAAACGAGAAACAGGAGGAGGGAGGATTACTAAAGTTTTGGGAATTCTCTTTGTAGATGAGGCAGCTAAAAACTGTCAAAAGCAGAAGAAATAACTTGCATTTATGTAGCGCCTTATCACATCCTCAGGACCTGCCAAAGCACTTCACACCCAATGAATTATTTCTGAAGTATAGTGACTGTTGCAATGTTAGAAAATTTGGCAGCCAATTTGCAGACAACTGTAACTGCTGATGTGATTAATTAGGACAGACAACAGCATTATGATAACCATGGCATCAATACTGTGGGGACTGGATATATCATAATGTTCATTATTCCAACAGATCGAAAAAGAGAATTTATAACACTGAATCACAATTGACTGTGTTACTATTTACCAAATAAGTTGTCCTCTACAACAATCCTATTGGTTGCTTTCATCAGGGGTAAATAAACAAAAACATATATGAGTCACTCATGCTGTCCAGACTGAACTGGAGAAAGGCAAAAAAACAAATCAAATCATCAGGATGTACCTCGAGGACGACTTGGGAGTGTTTGACAACCTTTCAATTGATGAAGGAAGGAGAAAAAGGGAAGGCGGGGGGGTTAAAAAGACGTGAAGATGAAAAACAGAAAGGAAAAAAAATAGCAGTGAGCAAGCAGCAAAGCCAGTGCATCAGCAAATCATTGTACAAAAACACAGCACACAAGAGGAGTTGTGTGAAGCCAGGCAGGCACACCAACTTTCTGAAGCAGACACACAGAAAGCTGCCTAAAGCACACAGTTACACCTAGAAGCAGCAGTTCCAAGGCTGGAAGAATCCAGTGGATATGGGGACCTGGGTCTCAAAACATTTTTAAAATAATGCAGGTCCTAGCTGCGCTAATGCACATACAAAATGTATGTATAGATGTATAATACAAAAGAATCATTGCACCAATTGTTTATAGACCCAAGAATTTGATGTAATATTCTGCACGATTGAGATTGAGGTCCCCACACAAACCTAGAAACAGCAGCAATGGTCTAGACTTTCTCTGATCCCACTTCTACTTTTGGGGGTTGTACATTTTAACCATTTTACACTAAAAATAAATATATCTAGCAGCAACATGTACTAAATCGCTAACGGTTAGTCCTGGGTTTGGAATTGTGGCTGAACGTCGATGAGATCAGATTCATCTTCTTGCAGGATCACCGTCACTAAAATACAGCAAAATGTACGAAAACACTCAAAAATAAGAGAGGTGGGAACACTGAAAAGGAAACCCCAGCAATACAATAGGTAACAATTTACTGGCTAATGGATAACCAATTTAATACCTATTATGATCAATGGTAGAATTTCATGGGTTAAACATCGACAAACACAACCAAAAATGTGTACATTTTTATATCAATATAATTGGAGTAAAGAATTGTCCATTCCCCCCGCCCCCACCAAAGATCTAGCAAACAGATCAGTAACACAGTTTATGAAGCCACAAACTTTAATTTCCTGAAATTACTAGACTTTCAAAGTGACAACCGTTCTTTCAGGCTACGTTTCTCGGTAGTTTTCAGTGTAGAGAACTCTTTATAACTCCATAATTAAAGAAAAAAATTGACTGGAACAACATAGGCTATTTTTTTCTGGCTTCAGGAAACACTTTTTACTGTTTCGTTGACTGAAGGCTGTAGGCTTAAAAATATCTCCAAGGAAGGATATGTTGGTCACCAGCCAATTTGCCAACTTTCTAAATATTGGCTTTATGTGACTACCTGCTAAACTCCCGAGAAACAAGTGTGTTACAGCATATAAATATTCAATGGTTTCTTAATGAAATTCTAACATTGTCAATACAATGTTTGATTATGGAAAAAAATAATCCAGCTCCATTTGCTGCCCTACAATTGCAAGAATGATAATGTGATAAAGTTTTTATAACATATAAACAGTTTTAAATATACAATGTTAAATGTTTCTTCAACGGGGTTGGATGAAACACCAAGGTTTTGACACTTTACGTCAGCTGTAAGAAGAAAGAGCATTAGCCCTGCATTCATTTCTGCGGAGATCTTCACACACACCAGTTTTGTTAAAATAGTGATAGTCTGAAAGAATAGCACAGGGAAGCATCTTCATCCCCTTGGAGAGGACATCAACATGGATTGATGTTTGATACCAAACATCAGGTCATATGGCCCAGAATGCAAGCAGGTTATTAGAATGGAGTCGCTCCTTATTCTTTTCATTAAAACACTATTTGCAAATCACACGAGCATTTAAAAAAAATCTGCTTTTGTAACAACACTGGTAAAATGTATGTTGAATTTGCTGCGTCTTCTGAAGAAATTTACTTGTTTCACATAAACTTGGCAGTTCAAAAGGCTGCACTGATGATACATGTGAGAGTTCAGTGATGGGGACTTGCACTGAATTATGTTTCTGCCATATACATCACTTAATCCCACACATACCCAAGGTATACAGGCATACATCAATTTGATCCATAACAGTAACCAATCAGATGAGTACAGGATATATATTTATGGATAAATCCTACCAAATGAGCATGCTACAATGTCCTCTGAGTTTCTGTGCCTCATCTCTTTAACACCTTTCTAAGCAGCACAGCTGAGATTGGGAACTCAGCACAATGCGGAATCAAACCTCCATCAGTTAACTCTGTGGCACTGTATTCCTTGCATGCAGCCATTGTACCACTGTGACACAGTCATTATACTTTGTGCAAAATCTGTAAACACTATTTTTCGACTGAGTTGTTTGTTGGTTTGGGAGCTGCAATTTGCAACAGGTTTGTATGAATCATATGGTTGGATATAATTTATATGGTCATTGAAGAACCTATGCAATGTATATGGTTTATAAATATATTTCATTAATATGGCATGTATACACTGAAAAGTGTGTTTTTGATGTCATGTGGTACGTTACACTAAGCTCTGTCTCCCTAATGTTCCATATGTATGTTAATGGTTCAGAGGCAAAACGTCTGCCCACTCCTGCCACAAATATTTACAGTAGCAAGAACAGAGGGGGAAAAATAAAAAGACAATAATCTTAAATATTTAACTTTGGTCTAATCAAAGTCTTTAGTACAAGGCTTAACTTTCATGCACATGTTAACCAAATGCAGTAATACATTGCACATTCGTTGTTATTGATTCATCATATGATTAGTAAATACCAGCAGAATGTATTAAGCAGCAAGTCTTCATGCAAAACGGCTTCAGTGACAGGTATTTCATCAAACAAGACTGGTGCAACATAAAAAAGAAGTGTGAACGAGTGTAGTCACAAATGAAAGACATGGATTTTCAAAGCAGCATTTAGCAGTAAATGATACAAGTGCAGCCTCTGCTTTACAGTTTGAAGGAAAAATTATAAATTGTCTTTCAAAGTTTTTGTTCTTTTTGTAGAAGTCAACTCAAGATAAACATCATAGCATGCATAATCTGAAACATAAAAATACCAATGCACTGGATCATTTCCAATGCATCATCAACTATTTCATATGCAGATATGATAAATTAACTGCAGCAGAGAGTACTTTCAGTTCCACAGTTCAGTAATTCTAAAGAATAAATTTGAAACTTTCTACCTTGTAGGTGATGTATCAAATACAGTGATATTCCCTCTACTCTCTAGAAACCCGCCATCTTGTATCTCCACAACTATAACACCTGCCAGCAACTAGTTCTTTAGAAAATAATGCAGGCTTCACCATTGCTTCCTGTCCTGGATGTTGACAGCAAGAAAAGATGCAAATATATCTTACGTAGGTGGTCGCTGAGGGGTTAGTAGTTGTCAGCTGAGCAGCCTCCTGCTCAGCATGAAGATTGGAAATGGTGGGACTCTACTGCAGAAGGCTAATAACACTAAATTTAAAATATCTCCAACAAGGCAACAATACTTTTTAAACATAATAACTTACTAAGAAGAGGAAGTACCATATACTGGAAGTACTACCTACACTTACCTTCATCTTTAACTCTGCTACATTAACATTATTCAGAACAGTAAATTTTTTTGTTGCTGATTTAAAGACCAATTGGAAGGGACATGAGGAATTTGCAAGGTAATTAGCTGCATGGCAGCACCTAACATGATCAAAAACTGAAAGTTTATTGCGGTCTCTTCAGGAAACACCAATGCACAGTTGCGAGTGCAGTTGAACCAAAAAACCCCATAAAAAAGGCAAATAGAATTCTGGGTTTTATATAGAGGCAGTGAATATGAAAGCAAGGAAGTAATGTTGAATTTGTACAAGATATTGCTTAGACCACATATTGCATATTATGTTGCAGTTCTGGGTATCCAAATATGGGAAAGCATATTAAGAGCCATGGAGAGGGTACGGCAAAGATTTATGAGAATGATACTGGCAAGGAGAGGTTATAGTTAGGAAGGAAGGTTTGAAAAATCAGACCTTTTTTCATTGGAACAGCGAAGATTAAGGAGGGAATCCAATAGAGGTTTTCAGGATGATGAAAGGTTTTAAGAGGGTAAATAGCAAACTATTGCTTCCACCGGTTAGAAAATCAGTAACATGGGGCTATATATACTCAGGATTATCACGAGAAAAATGAAGGGTGAAGTTGAATGACTTTTTTTTCCCCATAGGTTATTAAAACAGGGAATGCTTTACCACAAGTGGCTACTGAAGTAGGTACTGTAACATCATTTAAATGGGAATTGGATAAGTATTTGAAGAAGGATACAAGGAAAGGGGGAATGGAATGAGAGTAGATAGCTCTAGTTGAACAGCTAGCACTGGCGCAAGCCCAATGGGCTGAATGGCCTCCTTCTGTACTATAAATTATATGATTCGATTGAAAGCACCACTATTATTCTCTGACTAGGCTACAATGCCTAAGTTTTAAGATAAAAAGATCAGCAGTGGGCTCCCCAATAAGTGAGTAAATGCACCATATACTATTGCACTGAGCCACAAAATTAAGGAATGTCCCAGTTTCAATCTCTAGCCAGTGCTAAATTAGTTGATCTTAGCTGGCACAACAAGGAGGGAGGGAAACATAGAAAATCAAAGTTCCCACTCCTGATTGCTAAGCAGGGATATCTGCCAGAAAAGTGGGTGAGGATTAGGCTTGGCTGTGATTGCCCCACTGTCAAATACACTGTCAGCTCTCATTTTCTGAAATCACACATTAAGATTGGCCACTGGTGTAAGGTACAGGAGGACTGTTAGTGCCTGTGGAGCTACACCCTTATATCAGTCATCACAATCAGGAAAGGAAGGGGTAAAACTGTGGAAGTCAGGGTAAGTAAAGGGCAATGTCAGTAGTCTTGGATATACAGTGTCACGCTTCAATTGAACACTCTGCAAGAGAAGTGAAAGCATCAATAAAAACAAAAATCCCTAAATTAATCCATTGTAAATCCACATCAGTAAAGGCATCGAGTACACCAATGTATGATAGAACTGTTACTCTGGACAATGTCCAGATGCCAGTGAAGAAAGTGACAGATAGAAGAGATAAGACCTATTTGCTTTGTCTGAACTCTCAGTGTACAGTCCAAGGTAATCTCAGTGAGTGTTCTGCTTTCCTGTCTACCGACCAGGAGCCTTATTCATGGAGACCGAAATTTAAGGAATTCCTCTCGGATAAAGTGAAGTAAATGTGTGATCTGGTTTAACTGTGCAACACTCCTTGGATCTGGATTCAGGGAACCTATAATGGAAGGGCTGCCTGGGTCATGACTTGCTAGCTGCAAAGATTGATTGGCTTTCACATGAAAGGATTGTGGGTGTTCATTAGCAATCACAAAATATAAGGACCCAACATCCAATATTTAAGGATCCAACCCCAATAATTGTTAGAGACTTAACTTCATTTAACTATATTTTCTACAGTAGATGAGACGGCATGAAGGTTCACTCTAAATTTCCTACATCTCCTCTAACAGAGTTTAGGTACTCCCAGGTACCAGTGAACACACATAGGCATGAAGCAAGCCCTGTGCAAAATATTTTACTGGTCTTTGCCCAAAGAGGGTCCATGACGCTGATCCCTAGTGTCAGAGAACCGAGTTATGAGGAATGATTAGAAAAACACGGACTCTTCACCTGTGAAAGGAGGTGAAAGAGAGGGGACATTGTAGAGGTACACAAGATACTATTTGCTTGGTTTGCTACTGTCACCGGGAGGTCGATTTAACAACAAGTTCTAGTGTCTTGTTTGACGACATTAGTTGTGATCTAAGAGCTAAGATCACGTAACAGGGTGGGCTGTGAGAAGGCTGTCATCATCCACCAACACCTTGGCTGCCCGTGCTTGCAAACATTGCACCACCACACCTACACCGCGAATATGCAGTCTCCAGAGAATACAACCGCTACACCAGCAAAGACATGCCGATCCAGTCGACTTGAACAACCTACCACCAACCCGTCTCAAATCTAGAAGGCCATTTTGGACCGTCGCCGAAGCCCTATGGAATGGATTCCTTACAGATGACCCCACAGTACAACCTGAAGGATAAAACCTTCCTCGCAAACAGTGGACAACCATCAACTGCCTCAGAATTAGTTATGGTAGATGTTGCCACCTTCTCCATAGATGGAAGATTAAAGCATCCCCATCATGCAACTGTGGCGCTCCTAATCAGACCCTGGAGCACATCATTAAGCGCTGCCCTCAGAGGAAATTTGCAGGCAGTCTACAAGATATCCACGCTGTTACACCAGAAGCTTTGGCCTGGAGATCCAACTTAGATATTTGATTTGCTTTGGTACTACCATACGAAAGAAGAAGACAAGATACTATGTGATGCAGAAAAGGTTAATCTGGAGCACTATTTCAAGTTAAACCACAACTGCAGGACAAGGGGACATAGGCACAAACTGGGAAAAGGCAAGTTCAGGGCTGATATCAGGAAGCACTTCTTCATAGTGATTAATATCTGAAATGGTCTTCTGGGTGAGGTACTGAAGGCAAAACGTCTGGAGTTATTCAAAGAGGCAGTTAGGTGCTGTGGCGAGAGGATCCTATGGAAAGATGGGCTGAATGGCCGCCTTCACCTGTACTTGCTCTTGTGCTCTTTACGTAGTTTGTGTCATTTTTAGTTCTATTAAAGCCTGAATAAGTCTACAAAAAATATATACTTTCCCTTTTAATCAACTATACAGCTAAAATCATCACTCCATACCAATCAGAAGGGTTTGGAGTTAACTGGGTCCCGTAGGAAAAGAATAGTGCAGAAAGGAGACAATGTAACAGAAAGGAAATCTCACAGCAGCACAAAGATTGAGTAGCCTGAGTCAAAAGTGTGGGCACTGATGAAAGGTTTTGCACCTGGAGGCATCAAAAAAGTGAAACTTGCTGTAGCGTCTAAAAAGATCAAACCTGTGCTCTCTTGCAGCAACTGTGGAACTTGCCACAAGCAGAATCCGATTCCAACCACACTCCCTCTGCCCACGACAAGAGGGATTGTCTCACATGGGTGAGATGCTAGAAAGAACAAACTTTCATTTATATGGCTCCTTATCATGCCCTCATCATGTTCCAAAGAGCTCCACATCCAATTAATTGCTTTTTGAAGTGTAGTCACTGTTATTATGTAGCTTTTTTATGTGGAGCCATCTACACCAGTAGTAGTTTTCAAATTTACCCTGCAAATACTGACACTCCTAGCGACCATGTCCTAACTTCCAAAAGACCATGTCAGGTACTCAAAGGAAAACAGCGCTATCATTGCAGAAAATGTTTTTATTAGTATACAGCAACAGAAATAACGTGTTAGTGAGTCAACACATACAGAAAAGTACAGAAAGCTGATGACAGAGGGACAGAAATCTGATGATCTCGTGGATCTAGCGAAACGCGGAAGTGGCAGCTGATTTCCATCCACATTCTCACCATAGTGTAAAGTATCAGATGAGACTATATTGAAGGAGGTAATAAGATCGAAAAGAGGTGTCCAAACTACTGACCATGGGCCACGTGCAGCCCCCAAGTTTGGGTAATCAGTCCTCAAAGCCCAGGAATTCAGTTCTATTTGAGCTTATATTTCTTAGTTGCTGGTTTGTTTTTTTAAATTTTGTGGACCTGGAGGTTGGAAAAGGGCTGTGTCTAGTACTGTTGGCACATTGGTGGATAAATCATGTACCAGAATCAAAATCTGTTAGTATCAACAAATTAATGGGAACATGGATTTAAACTTCATACTTGACCCTCGAGGCTGCATGGCAAGCACGTTAGTGGCCCATGAATATATGAAGCTTGGACACTCTTGTTCTTGAGTAAAACAGCAGCATGGAGTTGGGAACAGATGGGAGCACAAATCTATGCCATCAGGACACTAGTCTGGGCAAGCAAACAACAGAGAAGAAAATTGGGAAGTGTTACCATTCACAGAACCATGTCTACTTAAATCTTCCTCCTAGTGATGTAATCTAATTCACAGTAAAGTAAAACATTTTTGTTTCTCTTCTCTCTGAACCTCTTGTAAATATTTGGGAATTTAAGACATTACAGTCAATCTAAATCAAAGTTTTTGGTCATATTTATTATTAAAGATTGACATAATTAGTGGGCTGCAAGTAAATACCACCAAGTGTTTAATATGTCCAATATATTGCATTTCAGATTGAAAACCTAATTTAATTTAATATAAAAACTGATCTGCACCCTTGGTAATTTTCATCTGGTTGGGCAATACTAGATATATTTTTATACAATTTAGAGCTTTAGTAGTGTAATTTCCAATGGTTTCATGTAATTTATGAGCTGGCACTAAGCAGCTTTACTTCCTGATTCTGACTGTTTCTCCCATTCTCAGAGCTAGAGACTATATTTGCACTGCTCCCAGCAAAATGTAACAGCTGAGAATTTCACGTGTCACCACCCAGGAAAGTCTTCCTTGATTATGGTAAATTTATGATATGAATCCAAAAGGTTCTGCTCAAATTAAACTTTAACTGTTTCCCTGCACTTTGGCGTCATTTCACTTAGCCTCACTGGTAAGCTCGAACTGTTCTATCATTTTATCTATGGTAACATGCATGGAACTTATCGAGATTCTTTCGTGCAGCTGATGGATCAATTACAACGGATATTTATTCACTGGCTATGGGAGGCATGTGAACAGGAGAAAATAATATAGGGAGATTTGTATCTCAAAAGAATTACTTAAAAGCGAGATAATGAAAGCTATGTGACTGCTGTAAATTTATCCATGGCTGCTTTATTTCCCAATAGTGATTTTCAGTGATTCTGAATAGCAGAGGTTAATATGGACTCAAATGTTGAATATTAAAATTCTTAAATGTGTTTTATATGCATACGTTTTCTAAACAGATATCTTGATACAAAAATCCCAATTATGTTAATCTAGTTATCAGATTATGCTGCTGTACTTTGTTTCAGGCGTAAAGTTTGAGATAACCTAGCATCCCATCTACCTTTCTAGCTTTAAACCTACAAATAAGCTCCTCTAGGTTTCCATGTCACAGCATGCCAGAACCATCTGGAATATCAGCATCCATATATTGTCATGTTTAACAATGTTGAAATACAGTGACTTCAAGGTCAATGCAGTGTACATTACATTAAGATGCATGAAATCGGAGATTAATTTAGCATTGAAGATGTTACGATCACAGGTTACTCTCAATGTGACACCAAAGGCTGGACACGTTGTTTCCATATTAATGTTCCCAAAATAGAAAAGTAATCCATGAATATTAAATTGATGGTGTTCGAATGAATGATTCTTAAAGTACATGCAATCACTCTCTGAAATATCTCACGCAAAAGTGAATACAAATTTACTTTGCCCCTTAAAAGACAATTTCAAGCCTAGTCTTGCGCTTTAATGAAAAGCGTATCTATTCCAATAAGTCTAATGGCACTCATTGCAGGGAGGGGGGACTGTCTCTAAGAGGCCTACCTATCTTGGCTCCTTTCTTCAGGAGGGTGACCACCACTGCTGTATTGCGGCACCCCACTGCTCTGTCCAAAGGTCTCATGCCACTGTAGTCCACGTGCTCAATCATTGCTCCATGGTCCACGAGAAACTGCACCTATCACCAAGTTAAAGAAAAAAATATATATCAAGGGCTTAAATATTCTGGTGGCCTTAGATCCAGGATCTATCACTTTGGTCAGGAATAGCAGAAGGATACACAGACAACAATTCAGTCTGGGGGAAAAAAAAAAAATATATATATATATATATATACACACACACACACACACACATATATATCTTTCAGAATCTCGCCACTCTTCAATTTTTTTTTGCCAAAATCTAGAAATGAATGGATACAGGAGAGAGGAAACAGAAAAATAAAGGTAATGATAAAAACTGGAGTGGAAAAAATTCTCCCCACAAACAAAAAAGGTGACATACAGGGGAAAAAGTGGGAGGCATTACCGAACATCATTCCAGATAACTGCAAGATCAGGATCACAGGAACTGGGCCAGTGACTTATAAATTAAACCCATTAGTTTTCTAAGCATTTTGGTTCTGAATCAGTAATTCAGAAAATAATTTCTGAATACAAATCAGGTCAATATAATAATACATTAAAA
>CM059437.1:38075607-38234414 GCA_030390025.1 Squalus acanthias | reverse complement strand
ACACACATCACCCAAACACATTGCACCACACTCACTGACACACATCACCCAAACACATTGCACCACACTCACTGACACACATCACCCAAACACATTGCTCCCCACTCACTGACACACATCACCCAAACACATTGCACCACACTCACTGACACACATCACCCAAACACATTGCTCCACACTCACGGACACACATCACCCAAACACATTGCACCACACTCACTGACACACACTTCACCCAAACACATTGCACCACACTCAGTGACACACTTCACCCAAACAGATTGCACCGCACTCACTGACACACTTCACCCAAACACATTGCACCACACTCACTGATACACACTGGCCCAAACACATTGCACCACACTCACTGACACACATCACCCAAACACATTGCACCACACTCACTGACACACATCACCCAAACACATTGCTCCCACTCACTGACACACATCACCCAAACACATTGCACCACACTCACTGACACACTTCACCCAAACACATTGCACCACACTCACTGACACACTTCACCCAAACACATTGCACCACACTCACTGACACACTTCACCCAAACACATTGCACCACAATCACCAAACACATTGCACCACACTCAGACACATTTCACCCAAACACATTGCACCACACTCACTGACACACTTCACCCAAACACATTGCACCACACTCACTGACACACTTCAGCCAAACACATTGCACCACACTCACTGACACACTTCACCCAAACACATTGCACCACACTCACTGACACACACATCACCCAAACACATTGCACCACACTCACTGACACACTTCACCCAAACACATTGCACCACACTCACTGACACACACATCACCCAAACACATTGCACCACACTCAGACACATTTCACCCAAACACATTGCACCACACTCACTGACACACTTCACCCAAACACATTGCACCACACTCACTGACACACTTCACCCAAACACATTGCACCACACTCACTGACACACTTCACCCAAACACATTGCACCACACTCACTGACACACACATCACCCAAACACATTGCACCACACTCACTGACACACTTCACCCAAACACATTGCACCACACTCACTGACACACTTCACCCAAACACATTGCAACACACTCATTGACACACACATCACCCAAACACATTGCACCACACTCACTGACACACTTCACCCAAACACATTGCACCAGACTCACTGACACACTTCACCCAAACACATTCACCACACTCACTGACACACATCACCCAAACACATTGCACCACACTCACTGACACGCTGCACCCAAGCACATTGCACCACACTCACTGACACACTTCACCCAAACACATTGCACCACACTCACTGACACACTTCACCCAAACACATTGCACCACACTCACTGACACACTTCACCCAAACACATTGCACCACACTCACTGACACACACATCACCCAAACACATTGCACCACACTCACTGACACACACATCACCCAAACACATTGCACCACACTCACTGACACACTTCACCCAAACACATTGCACCACACTCACTGACACAATTCACCCAAACACATTGCACCACACTCACTGACACATTTCACCCAAACACATTGCACCACACTCACTGACACATTTCACCCAAACACATTGCACCACACTCAATGACACACATCACCCAAGCACATTGCACCACACTCACTGACAAACACTTCACCCAAACACATTGCACCACACTCACTGATACACACTGGCCCCAAAGATATTGCACCACACTTACTGACACACTTCACCCAAACACATTGCACCACACTCACTGACACACTTCACCCAAACACATTGCACCGCACTCACTGACACACTTCACCCAAACACATTGCACCACACTCACTGACACACTTCACCCAAACACATTGCGCCACACTCACTGACACATTTCACCCAAACACATTGCACCACACTCACTGACACATTTCACCCAAACACATTGCACCACACTCACTGACACACTTCACCCAAACACATTGCACCACACTCACTGACACACTTCACCCAAACACATTGCACCACACTCACTGACACACTTCACCCAAACACATTGCACCACACTCACTGACACACTTCACCCAAACACATTGCACCACACTCACTGACACACTTCACCCAAACACATTGCACCACACTCACTGACACACACATCACCCAAACACATTGCACCACACTCACTGACACACATCACCCAAACACATTGCACCACACTCAGACACATTTCACCCAAACACATTGCACCACACTCACTGACACACTTCACCCAAACACATTGCACCACACTCACTGACACACTTCACCCAAACACATTGCACCACACTCACTGACACACTTCACCCAAACACATTGCACCACACTCACTGACACACACATCACCCAAACACATTGCACCACACTCACTGACACACTTCACCCAAAAAGATTGCACCGCACTCACTGACACACTTCACCCAAACGCATTGCACCAGACTCACTGACACACATCACCCAAACACATTGCACCACACTCACTGACACACATCACCCAAACACATTGCACCACACTCCCTGACACACCTCACCCAATCACATTGCACCACACTCACTGACACACTTCACCCAAACACATTGCACCACACTCACTGACACACATCACCCAAACACATTGCACCACACTCACTGACACACTTCACCCAAACACATGGCACCACACTCACTGACACACTTCACCCAAACACGTTGCGCCGCACTCACTGACACACTTCATCCAAACACATTGAACCACACTCACTGACACACTACACCCAAACACATTGCACCACACTCACTGACACACTTCACCCAAACACATTGCGCCACACTCACTAACACACTTCACCCAAACACATTGCGCCACACTCAATGACACACTTCACCCAAACACATTGCACCACACTCACTGACACAGTTCACCCAAACACATTGCACCACACTCACTGACACAGTTCACCCAAACACATTGCACCACACTCACTGACACACTTCACCCAAACACATTGCACCACACTCACTGACACACTTCACCCAAACACATTGCACCACACTCAATGACACACATCACCCAAACACATTGCACCACACTCACTGACACACTTCACCCAAACACATTGCACCACACTCACTGACACACTTCACCCAAACACATTGCAACACACTCATTGACACACATCACCCAAACACATTGCACCACACTCACTGACACACTTCACCCAAACACATTGCACCAGACTCACTGACACACTTCACCCAAACACATTCCACCACACTCACTGACACACATCACCCAAACACATTGCACCACACTCACTGACACACTGCACCCAAGCACATTGCACCACACTCACTGACACACTTCACCCAAACACATTGCACCACACTCACTGACACACTTCACCCAAACACATTGCACCACACTCACTGACACACTTCACCCAAACACATTGCACCACACTCACTGACACACACATCACCCAAACACATTGCACCACACTCACTGACACACACATCACCCAAACACATTGCACCACACTCACTGACACACTTCACCCAAACACATTGCACCACACTCACTGACACAATTCACCCAAACACATTGCACCACACTCACTGACACATTTCACCCAAACACATTGCACCACACTCACTGACACATTTCACCCAAACACATTGCACCACACTCAATGACACACATCACCCAAGCACATTGCACCACACTCACTGACAAACACTTCACCCAAACACATTGCACCACACTCACTGATACACACTTCACCCAAACAAATTGCACCACACTCAGTGACACACTTCACCCAAACATATTGCACCGCACTCACTGACACACTTCACCCAAACACATTGCACCACACTCACTGATACACACTGGCCCCAAAGATATTGCACCACACTTACTGACACACTTCACCCAAACACATTGCACCACACTCACTAACACACTTCACCCAAACACATTGCACCGCACTCACTGACACACATCACCCAAACACATTGCACCACACTCACTGACACACTTCACCCAAACACATTGCGCCACACTCACTGACACATTTCACCCAAACACATTGCACCACACTCACTGACACATTTCACCCAAACACATTGCACCACACTCACTGACACACTTCACCCAAACACATTGCACCACACTCACTGACACACTTCACCCAAACACATTGCACCACACTCACTGACACACTTCACCCAAACACATTGCACCACACTCACTGACACACTTCACCCAAACACATTGCACCACACTCACTGACACACTTCACCCAAACACATTGCACCACACTCACTGACACACACATCACCCAAACACATTGCACCACACTCACTGACACACATCACCCAAACACATTGCACCACACTCAGACACATTTCACCCAAACACATTGCACCACACTCACTGACACACTTCACCCAAACACATTGCACCACACTCACTGACACACTTCACCCAAACACATTGCACCACACTCACTGACACACTTCACCCAAACACATTGCACCACACTCACTGACACCACATCACCCAAACACATTGCACCACACTCACTGACACACTTCACCCAAAAAGATTGCACCGCACTCACTGACACACTTCACCCAAACGCATTGCACCAGACTCACTGACACACATCACCCAAACACATTGCACCACACTCACTGACACACATCACCCAAACACATTGCACCACACTCCCTGACACACCTCACCCAATCACATTGCACCACACTCACTGACACACTTCACCCAAACACATTGCACCACACTCACTGACACACACATCACCCAAACACATTGCACCACACTCACTGACACACTTCACCCAAACACATGGCACCACACTCACTGACACACTTCACCCAAACACGTTGCGCCGCACTCACTGACACACTTCATCCAAACACATTGAACCACACTCACTGACACACTACACCCAAACACATTGCACCACACTCACTGACACACTTCACCCAAACACATTGCGCCACACTCACTAACACACTTCACCCAAACACATTGCGCCACACTCAATGACACACTTCACCCAAACACATTGTACCACACTCACTGACACAGTTCACCCAAACACATTGCACCACACTCACTAACACACTTCACCCAAACACATTGCACCACACTCACTGACACACTTCACCCAAAGACATTGCACCACACTCACTGATACACACTTCACCCAAACACATTGCACCACACTCACTGACACACTTCACCAAACACATTGCACATCACTCACTGTCACACAATTCACCCAAACACATTGCCCCACACTCACTGACACACACTTCACCCAAACACATTGCACCACACTCAGTGATACACACTTCACCCAAACAAATTGCACCACACTCACTGACACACTTCACCCAACACATTGCACCACACTCATTGAAACACACTTCACCCAAACACATTGCACCACACTCACTGACACACTTCACCCAAACAAATTGCACCACACACACTGACACACTTCACCCAAACACATTGCACCACACTCACTGACACACACATCATCAAACACATTGCACCACACTCACTGACACACACATCATCCAAACACATTGCAACTCACTCACTGACACACACATCATCCAAACACATTGCACACACTCACTGACACAACATCATCCAAACACATTGCACCACACTCACTGACACACACATCACCCAAACACATTACACCACACTCACTGACACCCTTCACCCAAACACAGAGCACCACAATCACTGATTACACTTCACCCAAACACATTGCACCCACACTCACTGACACACACATCACGCTAACACATTGCACCACACTCACTGACACACTTCACCCAAACACATTGCACCACACTCACTGACACACATCACGCAAATATATTGCACCACTCTCACTGACACACACATCTCCCAAACACATTGCACCACACTCACAGACACATTTCACCCAAACACATTGCACCACACTCACTGACACACAATTCTCCCAAACACATTGCACCGCACTCACTGACACACTTCACCCAAACACATTGCACCACACTCACTGACACACTTCACCCAAACACATGGCACCACACTCACTGACACACACATCACCCAAACACATTGCCCCACACTCACTGACACACATTACCCAAACACATTGCACCACACTCACTGACACATTTCACCCAAACACATTGCACCACACTCACTGACACATTTCACCCAAACACATTGCACCACAGTTACTGACACATTTCACCCAAACACATTGCACCACACTCACTGACAAACTTCACCCAAACACAATGCACCACACCCACTGACACACTTCACCCAAACACATTGCACCACACTCACTGACACACATCACCCAAACACATTGCACCACACTCACTGACACACATCACCCAAACACATTGCTCCCCACTCACTGACACACATCACCCAAACACATTGCCCCACACTCACTGACGCACTTCACCCAAACACATTGCCCCACACTCACTGACGCACTTCACCCAAACACATTGCACCACACTCACTGACACACTTCACCCAAACACATTGCACCGCACTCACTGACAGACATCACCCAAACACATTGCACCGCACTCACTGACACACTTCAACCAAACACATTGCACCACACTCATTGAAACACACTTCACCCAAACACATTGCACCACACTCACTGACACACTTCACCCAAACACATTGCACCACACTCACTGACACACTTCACCCAAACACATTGCAACACACTCATTGACACACACATCACCCAAACACATTGCACCACACTCACTGACACACTTCACCCAAACACATTGCACCACACTCACTGACACACTTCACCCAAACACATTGCACCACACTCACTGACACACTTCACCCAAACACATTGCACAACACTCTCTGACACACTTCACCCAAACACATGGCACCACACTCACTGACACACACATCACCCAAACACATTGCAACACACTCACTGACACATTTCACCCAAACACATTGCACCACACTCACTGACACATTTCACCCAAACACATTGCACCACACTCACTGACACATTTCACCGAACACGCATTGCACCACACTCAATGACACACATCACCCAAACACATTGCAACACACTCACTGACACACACATCAGCCAAGCACATTGCACCACACTCACTGACACACAAGACCCAAACACATTGCACCACACTCACTGACACACAAGACCCAAACACATTGCACCACACTCACTGACACACATCACCCAAACACATTGCACCACACTCACTGACACACATCACCCAAACACATTGCTCCCCACTCACTGACACACATCACCCAAACACATTGCACCACACTCACTGACACACATCACCCAAACACATTGCACCACACTCACTGACACACATCACCCAAACACATTGCTCCCCACTCACTGACACACATCACCCAAACACATTGCACCACACTCACTGACACACATCACCCAAACACATTGCTCCACACTCACGGACACACATCACCCAAACACATTGCACCACACTCACTGACACACACTTCACCCAAACACATTGCACCACACTCAGTGACACACTTCACCCAAACAGATTGCACCGCACTCACTGACACACTTCACCCAAACACATTGCACCACACTCACTGATACACACTGGCCCCAAACACATTGCACCACACTCACTGACACACATCACCCAAACACATTGCACCACACTCACTGACACACATCACCCAAACACATTGCTCCCCACTCACTGACACACATCACCCAAACACATTGCACCACACTCACTGACACACTTCACCCAAACACATTGCACCACACTCACTGACACACTTCACCCAAACACATTGCACCACACTCACTGACACACTTCACCCAAACACATTGCACCACAATCACCCAAACACATTGCACCACACTCAGACACATTTCACCCAAACACATTGCACCACACTCACTGACACACTTCACCCAAACACATTGCACCACACTCACTGACACACTTCAGCCAAACACATTGCACCACACTCACTGACACACTTCACCCAAACACATTGCACCACACTCACTGACACACACATCACCCAAACACATTGCACCACACTCACTGACACACTTCACCCAAACACATTGCACCACACTCACTGACACACACATCACCCAAACACATTGCACCACACTCAGACACATTTCACCCAAACACATTGCACCACACTCACTGACACACTTCACCCAAACACATTGCACCACACTCACTGACACACTTCACCCAAACACATTGCACCACACTCACTGACACACTTCACCCAAACACATTGCACCACACTCACTGACACACACATCACCCAAACACATTGCACCACACTCACTGACACACTTCACCCAAACACATTGCACCACACTCACTGACACACTTCACCCAAACACATTGCAACACACTCATTGACACACACATCACCCAAACACATTGCACCACACTCACTGACACACTTCACCCAAACACATTGCACCAGACTCACTGACACACTTCACCCAAACACATTCCACCACACTCACTGACACACATCACCCAAACACATTGCACCACACTCACTGACACACTGCACCCAAGCACATTGCACCACACTCACTGACACACTTCACCCAAACACATTGCACCACACTCACTGACACACTTCACCCAAACACATTGCACCACACTCACTGACACACTTCACCCAAACACATTGCACCACACTCACTGACACACACATCACCCAAACACATTGCACCACACTCACTGACACACACATCACCCAAACACATTGCACCACACTCACTGACACACTTCACCCAAACACATTGCACCACACTCACTGACACAATTCACCCAAACACATTGCACCACACTCACTGACACATTTCACCCAAACACATTGCACCACACTCACTGACACATTTCACCCAAACACATTGCACCACACTCAATGACACACATCACCCAAGCACATTGCACCACACTCACTGACAAACACTTCACCCAAACACATTGCACCACACTCACTGATACACACTTCACCCAAACAAATTGCACCACACTCAGTGACACACTTCACCCAAACATATTGCACCGCACTCACTGACACACTTCACCCAAACACATTGCACCACACTCACTGATACACACTGGCCCCAAAGATATTGCACCACACTTACTGACACACTTCACCCAAACACATTGCACCACACTCACTGACACACTTCACCCAAACACATTGCACCGCACTCACTGACACACATCACCCAAACACATTGCACCACACTCACTGACACACTTCACCCAAACACATTGCGCCACACTCACTGACACATTTCACCCAAACACATTGCACCACACTCACTGACACATTTCACCCAAACACATTGCACCACACTCACTGACACACTTCACCCAAACACATTGCACCACACTCACTGACACACTTCACCCAAACACATTGCACCACACTCACTGACACACTTCACCCAAACACATTGCACCACACTCACTGACACACTTCACCCAAACACATTGCACCACACTCACTGACACACTTCACCCAAACACATTGCACCACACTCACTGACACACACATCACCCAAACACATTGCACCACACTCACTGACACACATCACCCAAACACATTGCACCACACTCACTGACACACTTCACCCAAACACATTGCACCACACTCACTGACACACTTCACCCAAACACATTGCACCACACTCACTGACACACACATCACCCAAACACATTGCACCACACTCACTGACACACTTCACCCAAAAAGATTGCACCGCACTCACTGACACACTTCACCCAAACGCATTGCACCAGACTCACTGACACACATCACCCAAACACATTGCACCACACTCACTGACACACATCACCCAAACACATTGCACCACACTCCCTGACACACCTCACCCAATCACATTGCACCACACTCACTGACACACTTCACCCAAACACATTGCACCACACTCACTGACACACACATCACCCAAACACATTGCACCACACTCACTGACACACTTCACCCAAACACATGGCACCACACTCACTGACACACTTCACCCAAACACGTTGCGCCGCACTCACTGACACACTTCACCCAAACACATTGCACCACACTCACTGACACACATCACCCAAACACATTGCACCACACTCAGACACATTTCACCCAAACACATTGCACCACACTCACTGACACACTTCACCCAAACACATTGCACCACACTCACTGACACACTTCACCCAAACACATTGCACCACACTCACTGACACACTTCACCCAAACACATTGCACCACACTCACTGACACACACATCACCCAAACACATTGCACCACACTCACTGACACACTTCACCCAAAAAGATTGCACCGCACTCACTGACACACTTCACCCAAACGCATTGCACCAGACTCACTGACACACATCACCCAAACACATTGCACCACACTCACTGACACACATCACCCAAACACATTGCACCACACTCCCTGACACACCTCACCCAATCACATTGCACCACACTCACTGACACACTTCACCCAAACACATTGCACCACACTCACTGACACACACATCACCCAAACACATTGCACCACACTCACTGACACACTTCACCCAAACACATGGCACCACACTCACTGACACACTTCACCCAAACACGTTGCGCCGCACTCACTGACACACTTCATCCAAACACATTGAACCACACTCACTGACACACTACACCCAAACACATTGCACCACACTCACTGACACACTTCACCCAAACACATTGCGCCACACTCACTGACACACTTCACCCAAACACATTGCACCACACTCACTGACACAGTTCACCCAAACACATTGCACCACACTCACTAACACACTTCACCCAAACACATTGCACCACACTCACTGACACACTTCACCCAAAGACATTGCACCACACTCACTGATACACACTTCACCCAAACACATTGCACCACACTCACTGACACACTTCACCAAACACATTGCACATCACTCACTGTCACACAATTCACCCAAACACATTGCCCCACACTCACTGACACACACTTCACCCAAACACATTGCACCACACTCAGTGATACACACTTCACCCAAACAAATTGCACCACACTCACTGACACACTTCACCCAAAAACATTGCACCACACTCAGTGATACACACTTCACCCAAACACATTGCCAAACACTCACTGACACACTTCACCCAAACACATTGCACCACACTCACTGACACACTTCACCCAAACACATTGCACCACACTCATTGAAACACACTTCACCCAAACACATTGCACCACACTCACTGACACACTTCACCCAAACAAATTGCACCACACTCACTGACACACTTCACCCAAACACATTGCACCACACTCACTGACACACACATTATCCAAACACATTGCACCACACTCACTGACACACACATCATCCAAACACATTGCAACTCACTCACTGACACACACATCATCCAAACACATTGCACCACACTCACTGACACACACATCACCCAAACACATTACACCACACTCACTGACACCCTTCACCCAAACACAGAGCACCACAATCACTGATACACTTCACCCAAACACATTGCACCACACTCACTGACACACACATCACGCTAACACATTGCACCACACTCACTGACACACTTCACCCAAACACATTGCACCACACTCACTGACACACATCACGCAAATATATTGCACCACTCTCACTGACACACACATCTCCCAAACACATTGCACCACACTCACAGACACATTTCACCCAAACACATTGCACCACACTCACTGACACACAATTCTCCCAAACACATTGCACCGCACTCACTGACACACTTCACCCAAACACATTGCACCACACTCACTGACACACTTCACCCAAACACATGGCACCACACTCACTGACACACACATCACCCAAACACATTGCCCCACACTCACTGACACATTTCACCCAAACACATTGCACCACAGTTACTGACACATTTCACCCAAACACATTGCACCACACTCACTGACAAACTTCACCCAAACACAATGCACCACACCCACTGACACACTTCACCCAAACACATTGCACCACACTCACTGACACACATCACCCAAACACATTGCACCACACTCACTGACACACATCACCCAAACACATTGCTCCCCACTCACTGACACACATCACCCAAACACATTGCACCACACTCACTGACACACATCACCCAAACACATTGCTCCACACTCACTGACACACATCACCCAAACACATTGCACCACACTCACTGACACACTTCACCCAAACACATTGCACCACACTCACTGACACACACTTCACCCAAACACATTGCACCACACTCAGTGATACACACTTCACCCAAACACATTGCACCACACTCAGTAATACACACTTCACCCAAACACATTGCACCACACTCACTGATACACACTGGCCCCAAACACATTGCACCACACTTACTGACACACTTCACCCAAACACATTGCACCACACTCACTGACACACTTCACCCAAACACATTGCGCCGCATTCACTGACACACTTCATCCAAACACATTGCCCCACACTCACTGACGCACTTCACCCAAACACATTGCCCCACACTCACTGACGCACTTCACCCAAACACATTGCACCACACTCACTGACACACTTCACCCAAACACATTGCACCGCACTCACTGACAGACATCACCCAAACACATTGCACCGCACTCACTGACACACTTCACCCAAACACATTGCACCACACTCATTGAAACACACTTCACCCAAACACATTGCACCACACTCACTGACACACTTCACCAAACACATTGCACCACACTCACTGACACACTTCACCCAAACACATTGCACCACACTCACTGACACACTTCACCCAAACACATTGCACCACACTCACTGACACACTTCACCCAAACACATTGCACCACACTCTCTGACACACTTCACCCAAACACATGGCACCACACTCACTGACACACACATCACCCAAACACATTGCAACACACTCACTGACACATTTCACCCAAACACATTGCACCACACTCACTGACACATTTCACCCAAACACATTGCACCACACTCACTGACACATTTCACCGAACACGCATTGCACCACACTCAATGACACACATCACCCAAACACATTGCAACACACTCACTGACACACACATCAGCCAAGCACATTGCACCACACTCACTGACACACTTCACCCAAACACATTGCCCCACACTCACTGACACACAAGACCCAAACACATTGCACCACACTCACTGACACACATCACCCAAACACATTGCACCACACTAACTGACACACATCACCCAAACACATTGCTCCCCACTCACTGACACACATCACCCAAACACATTGCACCACCCTCACTGACACACATCACCCAAACACATTGCACCACACTCACTGACACACATCACCCAAACACATTGCTCCCCACTCACTGACACACATCACCCAAACACATTGCACCACACTCACTGACACACATCACCCAAACACATTGCTCCACACTCACGGACACACATCACCCAAACACATTGCACCACACTCACTGACACACACTTCACCCAAACACATTGCACCACACTCAGTGACACACTTCACCCAAACAGATTGCACCGCACTCACTGACACACTTCACCCAAACACATTGCACCACACTCACTGATACACACTGGCCCCAAACACATTGCACCACACTTACTGACACACTTCACCCAAACACATTGCACCACACTCACTGACACACTTCACCCAAACACATTGCACCGCACTCACTGACGCACTTCACCCAAACACACTGCCCCACACTCACTGACACACTTCACCCAAACACATTGCACCACACTCATTGAAACACACTTCACCCAAACACATTGCACCACACTCACTGAGACACACATCACCCAAACACATTGCACCACACTCACTGACACACTTCACCCAAACACATTGCACCACACTCACTGACACACACATCACCCAAACACATTGCACCACAATCACTGACACACATCACCCAAACACATTGCACCACACTCACTGACACACACAGCACCCAAACACATTGCACCGCACTCACTGACACACATCACCCAAACACATTGCACCACACTCAGACACATTTCACCCAAACACATTGCACCACACTCACTGACACATTTCACCCAAACACATTGCACCACACTTACTGACACATTTCACCCAAACACATTGCACCACACTCACTGACACACTTCACCCAAACACATTGCACCACACTCACTGACACACATCAGCCAAACACATTGCACCACACTCACTGACACACATCACCCAAACACATTGCACCACACTCACTGACACACATCACCCAAACACATTGCACCACACTCACTGACACACATCAGCCAAACACATTGCACCACACTCACTGACACACATCACCCAAACACATTGCACCACACTCACTGACACACATCACCCAAACACATTGCTCCCCACTCACTGACACACATCACCCAAACACATTGCACCACACTCACTGACACACTTCACCCAAACACATTGCACCACACTCACTGACACACTTCACCCAAACACATTGCACCACACTCACTGACACACTTCACCCAAACACATTGCACCACAATCACCCAAACACATTGCACCACACTCAGACACATTTCACCCAAACACATTGCACCACACTCACTGACACACTTCACCCAAACACATTGCACCACACTCACTGACACACTTCAGCCAAACACATTGCACCACACTCACTGACACACTTCACCCAAACACATTGCACCACACTCACTGACACACACATCACCCAAACACATTGCACCACACTCACTGACACACTTCACCCAAACACATTGCACCACACTCACTGACACACACATCACCCAAACACATTGCACCACACTCAGACACATTTCACCCAAACACATTGCACCACACTCACTGACACACTTCACCCAAACACATTGCACCACACTCACTGACACACTTCACCCAAACACATTGCACCACACTCACTGACACACACATCACCCAAACACATTGCACCACACTCACTGACACACTTCACCCAAACACATTGCACCACACTCACTGACACACTTCACCCAAACACATTGCAACACACTCATTGACACACACATCACCCAAACACATTGCACCACACTCACTGACACACTTCACCCAAACACATTGCACCAGACTCACTGACACACTTCACCCAAACACATTGCACCACACTCACTGACACACTTCACCCAAACACATTGCACCACACTCACTGACACACTTCACCCAAACACATTGCACCACACTCACTGACACACACATCACACAAACACATTGCAACACACTCACTGACACACACATCACCCAAGCACATTGCACCACACTCACTGACAAACACTTCACCCAAACACATTGCACCACACTCACTGATACACACTTCACCCAAACAAATTGCACCACACTCAGTGACACACTTCACCCAAACATATTGCACCGCACTCACTGACACACTTCACCCAAACACATTGCACCACACTCACTGATACACACTGGCCCCAAAGATATTGCACCACACTTACTGACACACTTCACCCAAACACATTGCACCACACTCACTGACACACTTCACCCAAACACATTGCACCGCACTCACTGACACACACATCACCCAAACACATTGCACCACACTCACTGACACACTTCACCCAAACACATTGCACCACACTCACTGACACACTTCACCCAAACACATTGCACCACAATCACCCAAACACATTGCACCACACTCAGACACATTTCACCCAAACACATTGCACCACACTCACTGACACACTTCACCCAAACACATTGCACCACACTCACTGACACACTTCAGCCAAACACATTGCACCACACTCACTGACACACTTCACCCAAACACATTGCACCACACTCACTGACACACACATCACCCAAACACATTGCACCACACTCACTGACACACTTCACCCAAACACATTGCACCACACTCACTGACACACACATCACCCAAACACATTGCACCACACTCAGACACATTTCACCCAAACACATTGCACCACACTCACTGACACACTTCACCCAAACACATTGCACCACACTCACTGACACACTTCACCCAAACACATTGCACCACACTCACTGACACACACATCACCCAAACACATTGCACCACACTCACTGACACACTTCACCCAAACACATTGCACCACACTCACTGACACACTTCACCCAAACACATTGCAACACACTCATTGACACACACATCACCCAAACACATTGCACCACACTCACTGACACACTTCACCCAAACACATTGCACCAGACTCACTGACACACTTCACCCAAACACATTGCACCACACTCACTGACACACTTCACCCAAACACATTGCACCACACTCACTGACACACTTCACCCAAACACATTGCACCACACTCACTGACACACACATCACACAAACACATTGCAACACACTCACTGACACACACATCACCCAAGCACATTGCACCACACTCACTGACAAACACTTCACCCAAACACATTGCACCACACTCACTGATACACACTTCACCCAAACAAATTGCACCACACTCAGTGACACACTTCACCCAAACATATTGCACCGCACTCACTGACACACTTCACCCAAACACATTGCACCACACTCACTGATACACACTGGCCCCAAAGATATTGCACCACACTTACTGACACACTTCACCCAAACACATTGCACCACACTCACTGACACACTTCACCCAAACACATTGCACCGCACTCACTGACACACACATCACCCAAACACATTGCACCACACTCACTGACACACTTCATCCAAACACATTGCGCCACACTCACTGACACACTTCACCCAAACACATTGCACCGCACTCACTGACACACACATCACCCAAACACATTGCACCACACTCACTGACACACTTCACCCAAACACATTGCACCGCACTCACTGACACACACATCACCCAAACACATTGCACCACACTCACTGACACACTTCACCCAAACACATTGCACCGCACTCACTGACACACACATCACCCAAACACATTGCACCACACTCACTGACACACTTCACCCAAACACATTGCGCCACACTCACTGACACATTTCACCCAAACACATTGCACCACACTCACTGACACATTTCACCCAAACACATTGCACCACACTCACTGACACACTTCACCCAAACACATTGCACCACACTCACTGACACACTTCACCCAAACACATTGCACCACACTCACTGACACACTTCACCCAAACACATTGCACCACACTCACTGACACACACATCACCCAAACACATTGCACCCCACTCACTGACACACATCACCCAAACACATTGCACCACACTCAGACACATTTCACCCAAACACATTGCACCACACTCACTGACACACTTCACCCAAACACATTGCACCACACTCACTGACACACTTCACCCAAACACATTGCACCACACTCACTGACACACTTCACCCAAACACATTGCACCACACTCACTGACACACACATCACCCAAACACATTGCACCACACTCACTGACACACTTCACCCAAAAAGATTGCACCGCACTCACTGACACACTTCACCCAAACGCATTGCACCAGACTCACTGACACACATCACCCAAACACATTGCACCACACTCACTGACACACATCACCCAAACACATTGCACCACACTCCCTGACACACCTCACCCAATCACATTGCACCACACTCACTGACACACTTCACCCAAACACATTGCACCACACTCACTGACACACACATCACCCAAACACATTGCACCACACTCACTGACACACTTCACCCAAACACATGGCACCACACTCACTGACACACTTCACCCAAACACGTTGCGCCGCACTCACTGACACACTTCACCCAAACACATTGCACCACACTCACTGACACACTTCACCCAAACACATTGCACCACACTCACTGACACACTTCACCCAAACACATTGCACCACACTCACTGACACACATCACCCAAACACATTGCACCACACTCACTGACACACATCACCCAAACACATTGCACCACACTCAGACACATTTCACCCAAACACATTGCACCACACTCACTGACACACTTCACCCAAACACATTGCACCACACTCACTGACACACTTCACCCAAACACATTGCACCACACTCACTGACACACTTCACCCAAACACATTGCACCACACTCACTGACACACACATCACCCAAACACATTGCACCACACTCACTGACACACTTCACCCAAAAAATTTGCACCGCACTCACTGACACACTTCACCCAAACGCATTGCACCAGACTCACTGACACACATCACCCAAACACATTGCACCACACTCACTGACACACTTCACCCAAACACATTGCACCACACTCACTGACACACATCACCCAAACACATTGCACCACACTCCCTGACACACCTCACCCAATCACATTGCACCACACTCACTGACACACTTCACCCAAACACATTGCACCACACTCACTGACACACACATCACCCAAACACATTGCACCACACTCACTGACACACTTCACCCAAACACATTGCACCACACTCACTGACACACTTCACCCAAACACGTTGCGCCGCCCTCACTGACACACTTCATCCAAACACATTGAACCACACTCACTGACACACTTCACCCAAACACATTGCCCCATACTCACTGACGCACTTCACCCAAACACAGTGCACCACACTCACTGACACACTTCACCCAAACACATTGCGCCACACTCACTGACACACTTCACCCAAACACATTGCGCCACACTCACTGACACACTTCACCCAAACACATTGCACCACACTCACTGACACACTTCACCCAAACACATTGCACCACACTCACTGACACACTTCACCCAAACACATTGCACCACACTCACTGACACACTTCACCCAAAGACATTGCACCACACTCACTGATACACACTTCACCCAAACACATTGCACCACACTCACTGACACACTTCACCAAACACATTGCACCACACTCACTGTCACACAATTCACCCAAACACATTGCCCCACACTCACTGACACACACTTCACCCAAACACATTGCACCACACTCAGTGATACACACTTCACCCAAACAAATTGCACCACACTCACTGACACACTTCACCCAAACACATTGCACCACACTCAGTGATACACACTTCACCCAAACACATTGCCAAACACTCACTGACACACTTCACCCAAACACATTGCACCACACTCACTGACAGACATCAACCAAACACATTGCACCACACTCCCTGACACACTTCACCCAAACACATTGCACCGCTCTCACTGACACACTTCTCCCAAACACATTGCACACACTCACTGACACACATCACCGAAACACATTGCACCACACTTATTGACACACATCACCCAAACACATTGCACCACACTCACTGACACACATCACCCAAACACATTGCACCACACTCACTGACACACACATCACCCAAACACATTGCACCACACTCACTGACACACTTCACTCAAACACATTGCACCACACTCACTGACACACACTTCACCCAAACACATTGCACCACACTCAGTGATACACACTTCACCCAAACAAATTGCACCACACTCACTGACACACTTCACCCAAAAAGATTGCACCGCACTCACTGACACACTTCACCCAAACGCATTGCACCAGACTCACTGACACACATCACCCAAACACATTGCACCACACTCACTGACACACATCACCCAAACACATTGCACCACACTCACTGACACACCTCACCCAATCACATTGCACCACACTCACTGACACACTTCACCCAAACACATTGCACCACACTCACTGACACACACATCACCCAAACACATTGCACCACACTCACTGACACACTTCACCCAAACACATTGCACCACACTCACTGACACACTTCACCCAAACACGTTGCGCCGCACTCACTGACACACTTCATCCAAACACATTGAACCACACTCACTGACACACTTCACCCAAACGCATTGCACCAGACTCACTGACACACATCACCCAAACACATTGCACCACACTCACTGACACACTTCACCCAAACACATTGCACCACACTCACTGACACACACATCACCCAAACACATTGCACCACACTCACTGACACACTTCACCCAAAAAGATTGCACCGCACTCACTGACACACTTCACCCAAACGCATTGCACCAGACTCACTGACACACATCACCCAAACACATTGCACCACACTCACTGACACACATCACCCAAACACATTGCACCACACTCCCTGACACACCTCACCCAAACACATTGCACCACACTCACTGACACACTTCACCCAAACACATTGCACCACACTCACTGACACACACATCACCCAAACACATTGCACCACACTCACTGACACACTTCACCCAAACACATGGCACCACACTCACTGACACACTTCACCCAAACACGTTGCGCCGCACTCACTGACACACTTCACCCAAACACATTGCACCACACTCACTGACACACTTCACCCAAACACATTGCACCACACTCACTGACACACTTCACCCAAACACATTGCACCACACTCACTGACACACACATCACCCAAACACATTGCACCACACTCACTGACACACATCACCCAAACACATTGCACCACACTCAGACACATTTCACCCAAACACATTGCACCACACTCACTGACACACTTCACCCAAACACATTGCACCACACTCACTGACACACTTCACCCAAACACATTGCACCACACTCACTGACACACTTCACCCAAACACATTGCACCACACTCACTGACACACACATCACCCAAACACATTGCACCACACTCACTGACACACTTCACCCAAAAAATTTGCACCGCACTCACTGACACACTTCACCCAAACGCATTGCACCAGACTCACTGACACACATCACCCAAACACATTGCACCACACTCACTGACACACATCACCCAAACACATTGCACCACACTCCCTGACACACCTCACCCAATCACATTGCACCACACTCACTGACACACTTCACCCAAACACATTGCACCACACTCACTGACACACACATCACCCAAACACATTGCACCACACTCACTGACACACTTCACCCAAACACATTGCACCACACTCACTGACACACTTCACCCAAACACGTTGCGCCGCACTCACTGACACACTTCATCCAAACACATTGAACCACACTCACTGACACACTTCACCCAAACACATTGCCCCATACTCACTGACGCACTTCACCCAAACACAGTGCACCACACTCAATGACACACTTCACCCAAACACATTGCACCACACTCACTGACACACTTCACCCAAACACATTGCACTACACTCACTAACACACTTCACCCAAACACATTGCACCACACTCACTGACACACTTCACCCAAAGACATTGCACCACACTCACTGATACACACTTCACCCAAACACATTGCACCACACTCACTGACACACTTCACCAAACACATTGCACCACACTCACTGTCACACAATTCACCCAAACACATTGCCCCACACTCACTGACACACACTTCACCCAAACACATTGCACCACACTCAGTGATACACACTTCACCCAAGCAAATTGCACCACACTCACTGACACACTTCACCCAAACACATTGCACCACACTCAGTGATACACACTTCATCCAAACACATTGCCAAACACTCACTGACACACTTCACCCAAACACATTGCACCACACTCACTGACAGACATCAACCAAACACATTGCACCACTCACTGACACACACATCACCCAAACACATTGCACCGCTCTCACTGACACACTTCTCCCAAACACATTGCACACACTCACTGACACACATCACTGAAACACATTGCACCACACTTATTGACACACATCACCCAAACACATTGCACCACACTCACTGACACACATCACCCAAACACATTGCACCACACTCACTGACACACACATCACCCAAACACATTGCACCACACTCACTGACACACTTCACTCAAACACATTGCACCACACTCACTGACACACACTTCACCCAAACACATTGCACCACACTCAGTGATACACGCTTCACCCAAACAAATTGCACCACACTCACTGACACACTTCACCCAAACAGATTGCACCGCACTCACTGACACACTTCACCCAAACGCATTGCACCAGACTCACTGACACACATCACCCAAACACATTGCACCACACTCACTGACACACATCACCCAAACACATTGCACCACACTCCCTGACACACCTCACCCAATCACATTGCACCACACTCACTGACACACTTCACCCAAACACATTGCACCACACTCACTGACACACACATCACCCAAACACATTGCACCACACTCACTGACACACTTCACCCAAACACATGGCACCACACTCACTGACACACTTCACCCAAACACGTTGCGCCGCACTCACTGACACACTTCATCCAAACACATTGAACCACACTCACTGACACACTTCACCCAAACACATTGCCCCATACTCACTGACGCACTTCACCCAAACACAGTGCACCACACTCACTGACACACTTCACCCAAACACATTGCGCCACACTCAGTAACACACTTCACCCAAACACATTGCACCACACTCAGACACACTTCACCCAAACACATTGCACCACACTCACTGACACACTTCACCAAACACATTGCACCACACTCAGACACACTTCACCCAAACACATTGCACCACACTCACTGACACACTTCACCCAAACACATTGCACCACACTCAATGACACACTTCATCCAAACACATTGCACCACACTCACTGACACACTTCACCCAAACACAGTGCACCACACTCACTGACACACTTCACCAAACACATTGCACCACACTCACTGATACACACTTCACCCAAACACATTGCACCACACTCACTGACACACTTCACCAAACACATTGCACCACACTCACTGTCACACAATTCACCCAAACACATTGCCCCACACTCACTGACACACACTTCACCCAAACACATTGCACCACACTCAGTGATACACACTTCACCCAAACAAATTGCACCACACTCACTGACACACTTCACCCAAACACATTGCACCACACTCAGTGAGACACACTTCACCCAAACACATTGCACCACACTCACTGACACACTTCACCCAAACACATTGCACCACACTCACTGACACACACATCATCCAAACATATTGCACCGCTCTCACTGACACACTTCTCCCAAACACATTGCACCACACTCACTGACACACATCACCCAAACACATTGCACCACACTTATTGACACACATCACCCAAACACATTGCACCACACTCACTGACACACATCACCCAAACACATTGCACCACACTCACTGACACACACATCACCCAAACACATTGCACCACACTCACTGACACACTTCACCCAAACACATTGCACCACACTCACTGACACACACTTCACCCAAACACATTGCACCACACTCAGTGATACACACTTCACCCAAACAAATTGCACCACACTCACTGACACACTTCACCCAAACACATTGCCCCACACTCACTGACACACTTCACCCAAACAGATTGCACCGCACTCACTGACACACTTCACCCAAACACATTGCACCACACTCACTGACACACTTCACCCAAACACATTGCACCACACTCACTGACACACTTCACCCAAACACATTGCGCCGCACTCACTGACACACTTCATCCAAACACATTGAACCACACTCACTGACACACTTCACCCAAACACATTGCCCCACACTCACTGACGCACTTCACCCAAACACAGTGCACCACACTCACTGACACACTTCACCCAAACACATTGAACCACACTCACTGACACACTTCACCCAAACACATTGCACCACACTCACTGACACACACATCACCCAAACACATTGCACCACACTCACTGACACACTTCATCCAAACACATTGAACCACACTCACTGACACACTTCACCCAAACACATTGCCCCATACTCACTGACGCACTTCACCCAAACACAGTGCACCACACTCACTGACACACTTCACCCAAACACATTGAACCACACTCACTGACACACTTCACCCAAACACATTGCACCACACTCACTGACACACACATCACCCAAACACATTGCACAACACTCACTGACACACATCACCCAAACACATTGCACCACACTCACTGACACACTTCACCCAAACACATTGCACCACACTCACTGACACACATCACCCAAACACATTGCACCACACTCACTGACACACATCACCCAAACACATTGCACCACACTCACTGACACACTGCACCCAAGCACATTGCACCACACTCACTGACACACACATCACCCAAACACATTGCACCACACTCACTGACACACATCACCCAAACACATTGCTCCACACTCACTGACACACTTCACCCAAACACATTGCACCACACTCATTGAAACACACTTCACCCAAACACATTGCACCACACTCACTGACACACATCACCCAAACACATTGCACCACACTCACTGACACACACTTCACCAAACACATTGCACCACACTCACTGACACACTTCACCAAACACATTGCACCACACTCACTGACACACTTCACCCAAACACATTGCACTACACTCACTAACACACTTCACCCAAACACATTGCACCACACTCACTGACACACTTCACCCAAAGACATTGCACCACACTCACTGATACACACTTCACCCAAACACATTGCACCACACTCACTGACACACTTCACCAAACACATTGCACCACACTCACTGTCACACAATTCACCCAAACACATTGCCCCACACTCACTGACACACACTTCACCCAAACACATTGCACCACACTCAGTGATACACACTTCACCCAAACAAATTGCACCACACTCACTGACACACTTCACCCAAACACATTGCACCACACTCAGTGATACACACTTCATCCAAACACATTGCCAAACACTCACTGACACACTTCACCCAAACACATTGCACCACACTCACTGACAGACATCAACCAAACACATTGCACCACACTCACTGACACACACATCACCCAAACATATTGCACCGCTCTCACTGACACACTTCTCCAAACACATTGCACACACTCACTGACACACATCACCCAAACACATTGCACCACACTTATTGACACACATCACCCAAACACATTGCACCACACTCACTGACACACATCACCCAAACACATTGCACCACACTCACTGACACACATCACCCAAACACATTGCACCACACTCACTGACACACTTCACTCAAACACATTGCACCACACTCACTGACACACACTTCACCCAAACACATTGCACCACACTCAGTGATACACGCTTCACCCAAACAAATTGCACCACACTCACTGACACACTTCACCCAAACAGATTGCACCGCACTCACTGACACACTTCACCCAAACGCATTGCACCAGACTCACTGACACACATCACCCAAACACATTGCACCACACTCACTGACACACATCACCCAAACACATTGCACCACACTCCCTGACACACCTCACCCAATCACATTGCACCACACTCACTGACACACTTCACCCAAACACATTGCACCACACTCACTGACACACACATCACCCAAACACATTGCACCACACTCACTGACACACTTCACCCAAACACATGGCACCACACTCACTGACACACTTCACCCAAACACATTGCGCCACACTCACTGACACACTTCACCCAAACACATTGAACCACACTCACTGACACACTTCACCCAAACACATTGCACCATACTCACTGACACACTTCACCCAAACACAGTGCACCACACTCACTGACACACTTCACCCAAACACATTGCACCACACTCACTGAACACACTTCACCCAAACACATTGCACCACACTCACTGACACACTTCACCAAACACATTGCACCACACTCACTGACACACTTCACCCAAACACATTGCACCACACTCACTGACACACTTCACCCAAACACATTGCACCACACTCACTGACACACTTCACCCAAACACATTGCACCACACTCACTGACACACTTCACCCAAACACATTGCACCACACTCACTGACACACTTCACCAAACACAATGCACCACACTCACTGACACACTTCACCCAAACACATTGCACCACACTCACTGACACACTTCACCCAAACACATTGCACCACACTCACTGTCACACATTCACCCAAACACATTGCACCACACTCACTGATACACACTTCACCCAAACACATTGCACCACACTCACTGACACACTTCACCCAAACACATTGCACCACACTCACTGACACACACTTCACCCAAACACATTGCACCACACTCACTGACACACTTCACCCAAACACATTGCACCACACTCACTGACACACTTCACCCAAACACATTGCACCACACTCACTGACACACACATCACCCAAACACATTGCACCACACTCACTGACACACACTTCACCCAAACACATTGCACCACACTCACTGACACACTTCACCCAAACACATTGCACCACACTCACTGACACACTTCACCCAAACACATTGCACCACACTCACTGACACACATCATCCAAACACATTGCACCACTCTCACTGACACACTTCACCCAAACACATTGCACCACACTCACTGACACACTTCACCCAAACACATTGCACCACACTCACTGACACACACATCACCCAAACATATTGCACCGCTCTCACTGACACACTTCTCCCAAACACATTGCACCACACTCACTGACACACATCACCCAAACACATTGCACCACACTCACTGACACACTTCACCCAAACACATTGCACCACACTCACTGACACACACTTCACCCAAACACATTGCACCACACTCAGTGATACACACTTCACCCAAACAAATTGCACCACACTCACTGACACACTTCACCCAAACACATTGCCCCACACTCACTGACACACTTCACCCAAACAGATTGCACCGCACTCACTGACACACTTCACCCAAACACATTACACCACACTCACTGACACACTTCACCCAAACACATTGCACCACACTCACTGACACACTTCACCCAAACACATTGCGCCGCACTCACTGACACACTTCATCCAAACACATTGAACCACACTCACTGACACACTTCACCCAAACACATTGCCCCATACTCACTGACGCACTTCACCCAAACACAGTGCACCACACTCACTGACACACTTCACCCAAACACATTGAACCACACTCACTGACACACTTCACCCAAACACATTGCACCACACTCACTGACACACACATCACCCAAACACATTGCACCACTCACTGACACACTTCATCCAAACACATTGAACCACACTCACTGACGCACTTCACCCAAACACAGTGCACCACACTCACTGACACACTTCACCCAAACACATTGAACCACACTCACTGACACACTTCACCCAAACACATTGCACCACACTCACTGACACACACATCACCCAAACACATTGCACCACACTCACTGACACACATCACCCAAACACATTGCACCACACTCACTGACACACTTCACCCAAACACATTGCACCACACTCACTGACACACATCACCCAAACACATTGCACCACACTCACTGACACACATCACCCAAACACATTGCACCACACTCACTGACACACTGCACCCAAGCACATTGCACCACACTCACTGACACACTTCACCCAAACACATTGCACCACACTCACTGACACACATCACCCAAACACATTGCACCACACTCACTGACACACATCACCCAAACACATTGCTCCACACTCACTGACACACTTCACCCAAACACATTGCACCACACTCATTGAAACACACTTCACCCAAACACATTGCACCACACTCACTGACACACATCACCCAAACACATTGCACCACACTCACTGACACACACTTCACCAAACACATTGCACCACACTCACTGACACACTTCACCAAACACATTGCACCACACTCACTGACACACTTCACCCAAACACATTGCACCACACTCACTGACACACACTTCACCCAAACACATTGCACCACACTCACTGACACACTTCACCCAAACACATTGCGCTACACTCACTGACACACTTCACCCAAACACATTGCACCACACTCACTGTCACACATCACCCAAACACATTGCACCACACTCACTGACACACTTCACCCAAACACATTGCACCACACTCACTGACACACACATCACCCAAACACATTGCACCACACTCACTGACACCCACATCACCCAAACACATTGCCCCACACTCACTGACGCACTTCACACTAACACATTGCCCCACACTCACTGACGCACTTCATACTAACACATTGCACCACACTCACTGACACACTTCACACTAACACATTGAACCACACTCACTGACACACACTTCACCCAAACACATTGCACCACACTCACTGACACACACTTCACCCAAACACATTGCACCACACTCACTGACACACTTCACCCAAACACATTGCACCACACTCACTGACACACTTCCCTCTCTCTTGCAGAACAAGGTGGCTCGCAATCGGAGACAGCAGAGGCTACCTGAAGGGGCACAGGCGCGCCTGCATAATCTTATCCTCATGGAGGAGACGGCGCTGGCCAGTTTCGGGGGGGCAATCGCAGAGCCCTTGGCCAGCGGCGGCGCTGAAGCAATCCAAGATGACAGTGTCCTCATACCTAATCCTCCTTCTCACATCCTACTTCCCCTCATCCCACACTCTCTTCTGATTTATAAGCTGCACATGGTGTAAGCATGCGTCTCTTTCTCCTGCCCCCCACCCCAGCCTAGAGCACAACCCTACCCTTGTGTCTTTCTCCTTTCCGATAGCCAAGAACTGCCACCTGGCCAGGCACTGGTGGAGGAGCTGGAAGACACAGCGTCACTTGATTTCATATTCCCAGCCACCAGCTCAGATACTGAAACTCTGCGTACTTTAAACGATAGGTTAGACGCGGGACCAGGCACGTAGTGAGACACCGGGCACGAGTGGCCTGCAGGGGGAATGTGTAGCGCAGGTGCCAGCTCCCCAGAGGGCGAGGTCGCACATGAGTTCTGCTGCACAGGACTCGGATGAAGACTTCGATGGGGCGGCGTACGGAAGAACACTGAGGGTATGCAGAATGAAATGCTTGGTGCATTGGCAGGCCTGCCAGAATGCCTGAGTGCAATGTCAAGGAGCATGGAGGAGTCCGGCAGCAACCTTGCACAGGGCTTTGCGCTGAGCTTGAAAACCATGAGTTCCAGCATGGAAGTGATGAGTAACTCCATTAGTGCACTTGTGGACCCAACCATGATGCAGAGCCTGATGTTCCAGCTTCCACTGTAGCAGAATGAGAAGACACCCAACGTCTGAGTGCTGCAGTGGAAGCTCATACTTCTGCCACACAAGCTCAGACTGCCGCTATCGTGGCTGCGTTTACCAATGTGGAAAGGGGCTTGCAGGGTGTCACAGCAGGCCAGCAATCTGTCCTCCAACAGATGGCTAAGAATGCTGAGGCGCCGCCCCACGGAAGTGACAGTGGCTTTGAGGAGGACGAACCTGCTGCCCTCTCTCAGGATGAAAGCATTCATCCTCCCACCCCTGCCACTCTACCAGTGCCCTTGCTGTTGCTTGTCAGCCAGCCAGCCCAGACTGCTTCCTCCAATGCAGAGCTAGTGCAGTCCACAGCCGGGCCTTCTCGGCACAGAGCTGCTCGAGGTCATCCTGCAAGTCCATCTACAGCCTCCCCCACTGAAAGTCAGCATCCTTCCACCAGCCATGCTGCAGCAACTGGGGTAACACTTCATAGGAGCACCAGGACAGGCAAAGGCACACGCAAGACAGGCACTAAGGCAATGCACAAGGATGATTAGTTGAATTTTTTTAATTTGTTGCTGGGATGTAGGGGTCACTGGCAAGGGCAGCATTTATTGCCCATCCCTAATTGCCCTTGAGAAGGTGGTGGTGAGCCGCCTTCTTGAACCGCTGCAGTCCGTGTGGTGTAAGTACCCCCACAGTGCTGTTAGGTAGGGAGTTCCAGGATTTTGACCCAGTGACGATGAAGGAACAGCGATATACCTTTAAGTCAGGATGGTGTGTGACTTGGAGAGGAACTTGGAGGTGGTGGTGTTCCCATGCATCTGCTGCCCTTGTCCTTCTAGGTGGAAGAGGTCGCGGGTTTGGGAGGTGCTGCCGAAGAAGCCTTGGCGAGTTGCTGCAGTGCATCTTGTAGATGGTACACACTGCAGCCATGGTGTGCCGGTGGTGGAGGGAGTGAATGTTTAAGGTGGTAGATGGGGTGCCAATCAAGTCGGCTGCTTTGTCCTGGATGGTGTCGAGCTTCTTGAGTGTTGTTGGAGCTGCACTCATCCAGGCAAGTGAAGAGTATTCCATCACACTCCTTACTTGTGCCTTGTAGATGGTAGAAAGGCTTTGGGGAGTCAGGAGGTGAGACACTCGCCGCAGAATACCCAGCCTCTGACCTGCTCTTGTTGCCGTAGTATTTATGTGGCTGGTCCAGTTAAGTTTCTGGTCAATGGTGACCCCCAGGATGTTGATGGTGGGGGATTCGGCGATGGTAATGCCATTGAATGTCAAGGGGCGGTGGTTAGACACTCGCTTGTTGGAGATAGTCATTGCCTGGCACTTCTGTGGCGTGAATGTTACCTGCCACTTATCAGCCCAAGCCTGAACGTTGTCCAGATCTTGTTGCATGCGGACATGGACTGCTTCATTATCTTAGGAGTTGTGAATGGCACTGAACACTGTGCAGTCATCAGTGAACATCCCCATTTCTGACCTTCTGTTGGAGGGAAGGTCATTGATGAAGCAGCTGAAGATGGTTGGGCCTAGGACACTGCCCTGAGGAACTCCTACAATGATGTCCTGGGGCTGTGATGATTGACCTTCAATCACCACAACTATCTTCCTTTGTGCTAGGTATGACTCCAGCCAGTGGAGAGTTTTCCCCCTGATTCCCATTGACTTCAGTTTTACTAGGGCTCCTTGATGTCACACTCGGTCAAATGCTGCCTTGATGTCAAGGGCAGTCACTCTCACCTCACCTCTGGAATTCAGCTCCTTTGTCCATGTTTGGACCAAGGCTGTAATGAGGTCGGGAGCCGAGTGATCTTGGCGGAACCCAAACTGTGCATCAGTGTCGCTTGATAGCACTGTCGATGACACCTTCCATCACTTTGCTGATGATTGAGAGTCGACTGATGGGGCGGTAATTGGCCGGATTGGATTTTTCCTGCTTTTTGTGGACAGGACATACCTGGGCAGTTTTCCACATTGTCGGATAGATGCCAGTGTTGTAGCTGTTATGGAACAGCTTGGCTAGAGGTGCAGCTAGTTCTGGAGCACAAGTCTTCACCACAACAGTCGGGATGTTGTCAGGGCCCATAGACTTTGCTGTATCCAGTGCGATCAGCCGTTTCTTGATATCACATGAAGTGAATCGAATTGTTTGAAGACTGGCTTCTGTGATGGTGGGGACCTCAGGAGGAGGCCGATATGGATCATCCACTCGGCACTTCAGGCTGAAGATAGAGGATAGAGATTGAGGATGGGAATGTTTGTGGAGCCTCCTCCTCCCGTTAGTTGGTTAATGGTCCACCACCATTCACGACTGGATGTGGCAGGACTGCAGAGCTGTGATCTGATCCGTTGATTGTGGGATCGCTTAGCCCTGTCTAAAGCATGCTGCTTCCACTTTTTAACATGCATGTAGTCCTGTGTTGCAGCTTCCCCAGGTTGGCACCTCATTTTTAGGTACGCCTGGTGCTGCTCCTGGCATGCTCTTCTACACTCCTTATTGAACCAGGGTTGGTCCCCTGGCTTGATGGTAATGGTAGAGTGAGGGATATGCCGGGCCATGTGGTTACAGATTGTGCTGGAATACAATTCTGCTGCTGCTGATGGCCCACAGCGCCTCATGGATGCCCAGTTTTGAGCTGCTAGATCTGTTCTGAATCTATCCCATTTAGCACGGTGGTAGTGCCACACAACACGATGGAGGGTGTCCTCAGTGTGAAGACGGGACTTCGTCTCCACAATGGCTGTGCAGTGGTCACTGCTACCAATACTATCATGGACAGATGCATCTACGACAGGTAGATTGGTGAGGACGAGGTCAAGTAGGTTTTTCCCCTCGTGTTGGTTCTCTCACCACCTGTCGCAGGCCCAGATGGGCAGTTATGTCCTTCAGGACTCGGCCAGTAGTGATGCTACCGAGCCACTCTTGGTGATGGACATTGAAATCCCCCACCCAGAGTACATTCTGTGCCCTTGCTACTCTCAATGCGTCTTCCAAGTGGGGTTCTGATTCATCAGCTGAGGGTGGGCATCAGCAGGAGGTTTCCTTGCCCATGCTTGACCTGAAGCCATGAGACTTCATGGGGTCCGGAGTCAATGTTGAGGACTCCCAGGGTCACTCCTTCCCGACTGTATCACCACCCCTGGTGGGTCTGTCCTGCCGGTGGGACAGGACGTACCCAGCAATGGTGATGGAGGAGATTGGGACATTGATTCTGTGAGTATGACTATGGCAGGCTCCTGCTTAACTAGTCTGTGGGACAGTTCTCCCAATTTTGGCACAAGTCCCCAGATGTTGGTGAGGAGGACTTTACAGGGTCAACTGGGCTGGGTGTGCCGTTGCGGTGTCCGTTGCCAGTGCCAGGTGGTCCATCCAGTTTCATTTTTATTGTTTTTCGTAGCGGTTAGTTACAACTGAGTGGCTTGCTTGGCCATTTCAGAGGGCAGTTAAGAGTCAACCACATTGCTGTGCGTCTGGAGTCACATGTAGGCCAGACCGGGTAAGATTTCCTTCCCTAAAGGACATTAGTGAACCAGATGGGTTTTTACGACAATCCGATAGTTTCATAGTTACCATTACTGATACTAGTAATTATTCCAGATTTATTTAATTAACTGAATTTAAATTCCCCAGCTGCCGTGGTGGGATTTGAACTCACGTCTCCGGATCATTAGTCCAGGCCTCTGGATTACTAGCCCAGTGACATTACCACTACGCTACCATTCCCATTAGTTGACTTTGTTATGTAATATTGGATGGATTGATGTGTAAAGTTGTATTGGAATGTTTCTTTTGTGGTGTCTTTTATTTCAGCATTGTGGCCAGGAAGATGGTCAGTAACAGAGGGAAGGCAAGCTGTGGGACTATTGTTGAATGGGAAATTGGGGTTGCGTTCATTTTTACTGCAGTCGGATGAGGCGATCCCGGACAGTTCGGGAAGAAAGGGGTTGTCTGGGTTGCCTCCTCTCTTCCGCTTCCTCCTCTTCCACTTCCTTCTCTTCCGCTTCCTCCTTCTCCTCCTCTTCTTCCTCCTCCTCCACCTCCTCCTAAGCTGGTCGCCGTATGCCTGGTGGCAAGGGCTGTGCCCTCATGGTGGCGAGGTAGTGGAGCATGCAGCAGACCACGATGAATCTTGAGACGCGTTCTGGTGAGTACTGCAGGGCTCCTCCAGAGTGATCCAGGCAGCGGAAACATTGTTTAAGGATGCCAATGGTCTGCTCTATCAGATTCCGCATCGCAGCATGGCTCTCATTGTACGCATGCTGCCCACATGTGGTTGGGTTGTGGAGCGGAGTCAGGAGCCCGGTGGTCAGTGGATAGCCCTTGTTGCAGAAGTAGACACCCTCTGGTTCAAAGACTGACTCATAGAATGATAGAAATTTACAGAACAGAAGGAGGCCATTCGGCACATTGTTTCTGTCCCGGCCGAAAAAGAGCTGTCCAGCCTAATCCCACTTTCCAGCTCTTGGTCCGTAGCCTTGTAGGTTACTGCACTTCAAGTGCATATCCAAGAACTTTTTAAATGTGATGAGAGTTTCTGCCTCTGCCACCCTTTCAGGTAGAGTTCCAGACCCCCACCACCCTGTGTGTGAAAAAAAGTTCTCAACTCCCCTCTAATCCTTCTACCAATTACTTTAAATCCATGTCCCTTGGTTATTGACCTCTCTGCTAGGGGAAATAGGTCCTTCCTATTCACTCTATCTGGGCCCCTCATAATTTTATACACCTCAATCAAGTCTCCCCTCATCCTCCTCTGTTCCAAAGAAAACAACCCCAGCCTATCCAATTTTTCCTCATAGCTAAAATTCCCCAGCCCAGGCAACATCCTTGTAAATCTCCTCTGTACCCTCTCTAGTGCAATCACATCTTTCCTGTAATGCGGTGACCAGAACTGTCCACAGTACTCTAGCTGTAGCCGAACTAGTGTTTTATACAGTTCTAGCATAACCTCTCTGCTCTTATATTCTATGCCTCGGCTAATAAAGTAAAGTATCCCGTATGCCTTCTTAACCATATGTGGACATGCACTCCAAGGTCCCTCTGTTCCTCTACATTTCTCAGTATCCTACTATTTATTGTGTATTCAATTGCCTTGTTAGCCCTCCCCAAATGCATTACCTCACACCTCTCCGGATTTAATTCCATTTGCCACTTTTCTGCTCCCCTGACCAGTTCATTGAAATCTTCCAGCAGTCTACAGCTTTCTTCCTCACTATCAACCACATGGCCAATTTTTGTATCATCTGCAAACTTCTTAATCATGCCCCTACATTGAAGTCTAAATCATTGATATATACCACAAAGAGAAAGGGACCTAGTACTGAGCCCTGCGGAACCCCACTGGAAACAGCCTTCCAGTCACAAAAACACCCGTCGACGATTACCCTTTGTTTCCTGCCACTGAGCCAATTTTAGATCCAACTTGCCACTTTCTCTTGGATCCCATAGGCTTTTACTTTTTTGACCAACCTGCCTTGTGCGACCTTGTCAAAAGCCTTGCTAAAATGCATGTAGACTACATCAAAAGCACTACCCTCATTGACCCTCCTTGTTACCTCCTCAAAATATTCAATCAAGTTAATCAGACACGACCTTCCCTTAACAAATCCATGCTGACTATCCTTGATTAATCTGTGACTTTCTAAATGATGATTAATACTGTCCCTCAGAATTTTTTCCATTAATTTTCCTATCACCAAGGTTAGGCTGACTGGCCTGTAATTACTCGGTCTATCCCTTTCTCCCTTTTGAAACAATGGCACAACATTAGCAGTCCTCCAGTCCTCCGGCACCACACCTGTAGCCAGAGAGGATTGGAAAATGATGGTCAGAGTCTGAGGGAGCAGTGGACTGGTGCAGAATAAAAGCATCATGACTGCTGCCAGGATACCGGGCATTCACCATCATGATGTGCTGAGCATGGTCGCACACCAACTGCAAATTCAGCAAGTGGTAACCTTTGCGGTTACGGTACATCTCAGCATTTAGATGCGGCGCCCACAAAGCCACGTGTGTGCAGTCGATGGCGCCCTGCACCATGGGGAAGCCCGCTATCCTGGCAAAGCTACGCACATGCTCTGCCTGCTTCCAGAGAGAAGACAATGAAGTTCCCTCTCCTGGCATAAAGAGCGTCTGTCATCTCTCTTATGCAGCAGTGGACGGCGAACTGGGTGATGTTACAGATGTCACCTGCTCCAGCCTGGAAGGATCTCAATGTGAGGAAATTCAGCGCCATGGCCACCATAAATGGGTCATTTTCTGGTTGGCAAGATGTAGCGAGTGGTGTGCCACAGGGATCAGTGCTGGGGCCTCAAATTTTTACAATTTATATGAATGACTTGGATGAAGGGACCGAAGGTATGGTTGCTAAATTTGCTGATGACACAAAGATAGGTAGGAAAGTAAATTGTGAAGAGGACATAAGGAGGCTAGAAAGGGATATAGATAGGTTAAGTGAGTGGGCAAAGATCTGGCAAATGGAGTATAATGTGGGAAAATGTGAAATTGTCCATTTTGGCAGGAAGAATAAAAAAGAAGCATATTATCTAAATGGTGAGAGATTGCAGAGCTCTGAGATGCAGAAGGTTCTGGGTGTCCTAGTGCATGAATCACAAAAGGTTAGTATGCAGGTGCAGCAAGTAATTAGGAAAGCTAATAGAATGTTATTGCGAGGGGAATTGAAGACACAAGTAGGGAGGTTATGTTTCAGTTATACCACATCTGGAGTACTGTGTACAGTATTGGTCTCCTTATTTAAAGGATGGATGTAAATGCATTGGAAGCAGTTCAGAGAAGGTTTACTAGACTAATACCTGGAATGGATGGGTTGTCTTATGAGGAAAGGTTGGACAGGCTAGGCTTGTATCCGCTGGAGTTTAGAAGAGTAAGAGGTGACTTGATTGAAACATATAAGATCCTGAGGGGTCTTGACAGGGTGGATGTGGAGAGGATGTTTCCTCTTGTGGGAGAATCTAGAACTAAGGGTCACTGTTTAAAAATAAGGGGTCGCCCATTTAAGACAGAGATGAGGAGAAATTTTTTCTCAGAGGGTCGTTAGTCTTTGGAACTCTCTTCCTCAGAGGGCGGTGGAAGCAGAGTCTTTGAATATTTTTAAGGCGGAGGGAGATAGATTCTTGATGAGCAAGGGGGTGAAAGGTTATCGGGGTAGGCGGGAATGTGGAGTAATCAGATCAGCCATGATCTTATTGAATGGTGGAGCAGGCTCGAGGGGCCGAGTGGCCTACTCCTGCTCCTAATTCGTATGTTCATATGTTCACAGCCACTGGCAGTGCTGTCCTTCCCCTGGACTGAGGCTGCAGGTCTGGTTGCAAGAGGTGGCAGAGTTCTGTGAGCACCTCTTTTGTAAAGCGCAGATGTCTCACAAACTGCCCCTGGCTCAGGCTGAGGTAAGATTCACTCCACGTGATATCAAGAAACGGCTGAGCACACTGGATACAGCAAAGGCCCCGACTGTGAAGGAATAAGCCATATTCAGAAAAATACACCATTTTATGAAAGAATTCTGGCCTTTGTAACATGTCAAACTGGGCTTGAAAATCTAAAAACCTAACAATGGAAAAGCTGTATTGTTAACAGCATTCAGGCTATTGGGATAAGATAAGTTGTTGACACTGAATCAATAACCATTTTGAAACAGGAGGTTGAAATCTCCTGAAGTCTGAAGCTTTGGAAAGAACACAATGGTACACCCTGTTAAGGTGTCCTAAATTACACTTCAGAAAGAAACACAGAAAATTAAGAAACATATGCCTTCGTAAAAATGACATCAAATGAAACACAGGAGACACGATTCTGTGTTGCAACCAGCTGAGGTAACTAAGAACTGCATAGATCACCCTGGTTGAGGTGTTTTTAATTTACATGTCGTAAAAAGACACAAACAGAAGCCCTTGGTAAGAATGACATCAAATAGATACAGCTGCTGTTACACTGATTTTTATGATAAGCTCCGAACACCTTGGGTAGAGACATGATTCTTAATGCTACCAGCTGAACTGACTGTAAGAATAGCAGAAGTCAGCAGAAAAATGACTAGAGATAATTAACTTACATCAGCAGGAAACTTCAAAGGACATACCACTGAAAAAGGATATAAATATTGAACTTTTAAATGGGATGATAGATTCGCTGTAAAGGGGCAAAGCGATTCTCAGGCTTCAGAGTCAAGCTCTGTAAGTCTACAACTCTTTGTACCTCGGGGATCAAGGTATTGTACTGTATTTGATTTTGGTGGATATCCTGGAATAAGACTAAGAACTGTAAAAATGTAACAAAGTTAAGATTTGAGAATAAGGATCTCTGATAATAGAATTGTAAGATTTCTGTTTTTGGAACTGTTAATGTTGCGATTGAATCACCAACTGTATTTACATGTCGGTTCTTTAATAAATCTATATATTTTTAGAATTATCTCACATAATACTTCTGTATCAAACTCGCGAACTCAATCTCTGTACGCTCTTTGGTGAGGAGTTGCAGAATTCTGAGGGGGTTTTCCGGACCCTCATAATATCCGGAACGTTACAGTCCAGCTAAACTTATTAAAAGTGCTATCTGGAGGACGGTAACATCTTCAGTTTGTTCCTTTCCTTTAGGGAGAGATAGTCTGGACCTTTAGACCCAATTAAGTGTCTTTAGGATTCAGCTACCTCAAACTTTAGTTGAAAGTGAACATCTGGGGAATATGCCTGATCCGGGGTAGCCCTAAAGGGGCTAGGACTAGTAATTATCCCTTCACGACAACATCCCGGCTATCGTGCTGAAGACTTAGGGGGAAAAATTAGGTCGCACCCCGTTTGGGGCGCAAATATCGTCTGGACGCAAAAATTAGCGCCTGGCGCTAATTATCGCCACTGACTGGAAACTTCACTTTTACCGCCCCGGGAGGTGAGTGGAGCGCTAAATCAGGCGCTGCACACCTGTCTTAAGGTGCAAAGGCCGAGCAGTGAGGCGCTAACTCAGCGCGCGAGCGCAGCGCAGGTGCTGCCAGTTAGCGAGGGAACACAGACACACTGGCGCCGGCCAGTTCTTAAAGCGGGGGGGCCAACTTGCTCCCCAGCCACACCCTGCTCATTGCAGCCTTGAATCTCGGCCTGGAGAGACCTGTGAATCCATTTTGCTGCCAAGGATGGAGAGGGTGAGAGAACGAGCTCAGCGCTTCACCGAGCGGGCCTTGGATGCTCTGGTTGGCGCGGTGGAGCGCAGAAGATCTATACTCTTCCCTGAGCGTGGCAGGAGGCCTTTGCCACGCGAGTACAGAAGAGTGTGGAGGGAGGTGGCTCAGAGCATCTCCTCCAGGAGCACGGTGCCCAGGACCCATGTTCAATGCCGCAAAAAGTTCAACGACCTCACTCGGGTCGTCAGGGTGAGTGGCTTTTTCTCAATACCTCTCCATCCCTCCATCTCAACCTCACTCTATGGCCAGAGGGTCTTAAAACCCCAATGCACAACACTCATCCAACACCTATGGCCCTTTCATGAAACACACACACACATTCCACACTTTGCATACAGAAAGGGCTATTCACCTATGGGAGGCACATCAGGCAAGACCATGGCTGCATACAGTAAGGGCTATTCACCTATGGGAGGCACATCAGGCAAGACCATGGCTGTATATTTACTCAGATGCTGTCCTTTTTCTTGCAGGCCAAGCTGGCGCATAATAGGAGACAGCAGCAACGGACAGGTGGAGGGCGGCCTCAGCTGCAACCCCTCAGCGATCTGGAGGAGCGCGTCCACAGGATTGTGGCAAGCCGGGTGATCGGTCCCGTTGCCACTGGAGACGCCGACCCCGTTCTGGACAGCAATGGTAAGGTCATCACCTTTTTGTCCTCTGTCCTTCCACTTGTTCCTCACAACACCAGCCTTTGACACTTTCAATCCAACTTGCTAACTCGCTGCACTTATTCCTCCCTTACTGCCACCCTGTCCTCATGCTAAAGCCACTCTTGTACCTCCCTGCTTTCAGATGGTGATTCACCAGCTGAGGAGACGGGCCCTGAAGCTGCCACTGGGAGTGAAGCTGCAGCCGAGGAGGAAGAGGAAGCCGGAGCATCAGTGCCACCCTCTCCCGAGGAAGCCCATGCCCACACTGGGAACACGCCTTCCCTGGAGGGGAGCAGGGGGGAAGGGTCTGATGAGGGTGAAGCTCCAGGACCCAGCGGGCTGCAGCAACGCCATGGGGGTAGGGAAGAACGGGGGCCTTCTCCCCAGAGGGAGAGTATGCCAGCGACTCCTACTGCAATGGACGCAGAAGAGGAGCGGCTGATCGCAGAAATGAACACCCAGGCGGTGGGCATGCACACTGAGCTCATGGGTGCAGTGGGAAGGGTGCCCGAATGCATTGAGTCACTGGCAAGGAGTGTGGAGCACTTCGCTGTAGCACAGGCGGATGCCACACTAACGCTTAGTGCTGCAATTCAGTCACTGACTGCCGTGATCCCATCTCTGACAGCTCTCATGCAGACTCAGATTGAGGCCACGCGAGCACTGACTGCTGCCAACCTCGATGATTCGTTCACATGTACCCGGGGCTCTCACTGCGCCGCAGCAGGCCAGCAATCTGTGCTCCAGCAGATTGCTTCGGATGCTGAAGTGCTGCCCCTTGGGAGTGCCAGTGTGTCGGTCGAGCAGGGAGTTGCTGTCCTCTCTCACGATGACAGCATTCCTGCTGCCAACACTGTCACTTCTCCACTGCACTTGCCACCGCCTGTAGGACAGACTGCTGCCGCCCATGCAGAGTTGGTGCAGTCTGCAGCCGGGCCCTCCAGGCCCAGAACTGGTCGAGGCCGTCCTTCAGGGGCATCTGCAGTGTCAGGGTCTGACAATCAGCAGCCTTCCACCAGCCTTGCTGCAGCCACTGAGGTCCCATTACGGAGGAGCAGTAGGGTTAGAAGGGGGGAAGTGCGCAAGGGAAGGAGATCACCCTCGAAGGGCAAAAAGTAGGAGGTGTGACAAAATGCTGGTCATTTTTTTATTAAAGGCCGAGGTTCGTGGTCCAACTTTTGTCTAGTGTTTTGGACATTATCTCCAGGTTGTGAGAACCAGTTATGTTAATGACTGTTTTTTTGTGTTTATTTCTATGAGTTTGTCATGAGGAAATGACACACACAGAGTTTGTAAAATAAATAAGTTTTTGTATTCAAAATATACATGTTTGGTGTTTGGAATCATTGGTGCCTTGGCCGGCTTAGGGGTTGCGTGCTGGGTTCATTGATGTTGTTAGCAATGGCAGAAGCCATTTCCACAGCAGGGGCCCTAGAAGCGGCTTGCTATCAGCCGTTGACGGACGGCCCTTGCAGTTTCACCATTGTGGGCCGCCCTCCCGCCTGGGTGCTGCTGATGATCATCCTCCTCGTCCTCTTCCTCCTCCTCCTCTGGTGGTGCTCCAAGGCCTGGTGGCATTGGCTGGGTCCTGACGATTGCCATGTTATGCAACATGCAGCACACAACTACGAAGTTGGATACTCGCTCAGGCGAGTACTGCAGGGCTCCTCCAGAATGGTCGAGACAGCGGAACCGTTGCTTCAGCACGCCGATTGTGCGCTCAATGATGTTCCTGGTAGCTTGATGGCTCTCGTTGTACCGCAGCTCAGCAGGGGTGTTGGGCGTACGGAGTGGTGTCATCAGCCAGGTGCGCAATGGATACCCCTTGTCCCCGAGAAGCCAACCAACTGGCTGATGCGGTGCCTCGAAAAGTTCTGCCACAGTAGTCTGGCGCAGGATGAAAGCATCGTGGCAGCTGCCAGGATAGTGGGCATTGACAGCGAGTATCAGCTGTCTGTGGTCACAGACCAACTGAACATTCAAGGAATGGAACCCCTTTCTGTTCCGGAAATCCTCGGCATTCTCATGTGGAGCACGCAAAGCCACATGCGTGCAGTCAATGGCGCCCTGCACCATGGGGAAGCCCGCTATCCTCGCAAAGCCCAGAGCGCGGTCACGCTGCTTGTCTGGGGTCATGGGGAAAGAGATGAACTCTTGTCTCCTTTTAAAGAGGGCATTTGTGACCTGCCGGATGCAGCAATGCACCGCAAACTGGGAGATATTGGCGAGGTCCCCAGCAGCAGCTTGAAATGAGCCAGTAGCATAGAAGTTGAGAGCCACTGTGACCTTCACTGCCACCGACAGAGACGTCCTGGACCTCAGTTGAGGCTGCAGATCTGGCTGCAGCAGGTGGCAGAGCTCAGTGACCACCTCCTTGCTGAATCGCAGCCTTCGCAAACACAGCTCCTCAGACAAATGAATGTAGGAGAGCTGTTCACGATATACCCTGGGAGGGTAAGCTCTCCTGTACAGACGCCTGTTGGCCCTCCTCCGTCTGGCCATCATTGCCACTCTCTCTCTGTGTCTCTGTGTCCTCCGATTCAGCTGGAGCAGGACGACGCCCCCATTCAGTGCAGCCCCCATAGTCTCTTTGCATGCAAAGTTATGAAGGACAGCAACCAAAGTACCAGTGAAGTTAGGATCAGTAGGCAAAACTACCTCACAAAGCGTTGACTCAATGCAGAAGTCTCTCTTTCTCTCTCTCCGAATCTCTCTCTCTCTCGCAGAACGAGTGGTGCAAAAATGTCAACCACAGAAAAAGACAGGAAGAGGCCCCCTTTAAATAGCGCCCCCCCCCAGCCCCACAGCGATTGATAGCGTTCCAGTCTTCCGGTTGTTGGATGCGCCAGGCGGTAAGGCAGGGGGCGCCACTCAATTTCCGCTCCGGGGCGCCACAAGGGCGTTGCACCAAGGAATGACGTCACAATCTGCGCGCGCAGGTGGTCGCAGCGGTAAAGTTTAGCGCCACCGCACAATGTCTAGTTAAGTTCCCGAGCGGCGCAAACATCGCTGCGCCCGGGCGCTAGCGGCTTTGCGCCCCATTAGCGCCCTCTTAAGGCGCTAACGGGAGGCGCAACCAACTGAATTTTTCCCCCTTATGCTCCAGAACTAGTCACGCCTCTAGCCAAGCTGTTCCAGTACAGCTACAACACTGGCATCTATTCGACAATGTGGAATACTGCCCAGGTATGTCCTGTCCACAAAAAGCAGGACAAATCCAACCCGACCAATTACCGCCCCATCAGTCTACTCTCAATCATCAGCAAAGTGATGGAAGGTGTCATCGACAGTGCTATCAAGCAGCACTTACTCACCAATAACCTGCTCACTGATGCCCAGTTTGGGTTCCGCCAAGACCACTTGGCTCCCGACCTCATTACAGCCTTGGTCCAAACATGGACAAAGGAGCTGAATTCCAGAGGTGAGGTGAGAGTGACTGCCCTTGACATCAAGGCAGCATTTGACCGAGTGTGGCATCAAGGAGCCCTAGTAAAACTGAAGTCAATGGGAATCGGGGGGAAAACTCTCCACTGGCTGGAGTCATACCTAGCACAAAGGAAGATGGTTGTGGTGGTTGAAGGTCAATCATCTCAGCCCCAGGACATCGCTGCAGGAGTTACCTCAGGGCAGTGTCCTCGGCCCAACCATCTTCAGCTGCTTCATCAATGACCTTCCCTCCAACAGAAGGTCAGAAATGGGGATGTTTGCTGATGACTGCACAGTGTTCAGTGCCATTCACAACTCCTCAGATAATGAAGCAGTCCATGCCCGCATGCAACAAGACTTGGACGACGTTCAGGTTTGGGCTGATAAGTGGCAGGTAACATTCGCACCACAGAAGTGCCAAGCAATGACTATCACCAACAAGCGAGAGTCTAACCAACTCCCCTCGACATTAAAGGGTATTACTTTTGCCGAATCCCCCACCATCAACATCCTGGGGGTCACCATTGACCAGAAACTTAACTGGACCAGCCACATAAATACTGTGGCAACAAGAGCAGGTCAGAGGCTAGGTATTCTGCGGCGAGTGTCTCACCTCCTGACTCCCCAAAGCCTTTCAACCATCTACAAGGCAAAGGTGCAGCTCCAACAACACTCAAGAAGCTCGACATCATCCAGGACAAAGCAGCCTGCTTGATTGGCACCCCATCTACCACCTTAAACATTCATTCCCTCCACCACTGGCGTACCGTGGCTGCAATGTGTACCATCTACAAGATGCACTGCAGCAACTCGCCAAGGCTTCTTCGGCAGCACCTCCCAAACCCGCGACCTCTTCCACTTAGAAGGACAAGGGCAGCAGATGCATGGGAACACCACCACCTCCAAGTTCCCCTCCAAGTCACACACCATCCTGACTTAGAAGTATATCGCGATCCTTCATCGTCGTTGGGTAAAAATCTCGGAACTCCCTCCCTAACAGCACTATGGGAGCACCTTCACCACATGGACTGGTGCGGTTCAAGAAGGCGGCTCACCACCACCTTCTCAAGAGCAATTAGGGATGGGCAATAAATGCTGGCTTTGCCAGCGACGCCCACATCCCATAAACGAATTAAAAAAAAGAGAATTGCTCTCGGAAGACCCTAGGTGGGTAAGGCCTCCTTTTGAGAGCCCTTCTCCCCCTCCGCCTCCTCCCTCTGCGAGCATCTTGTCCTCTTCTTCTCTGCCTCCACTCCATCTCCCTGTCATGCTGCAGGCCAGGGGTGATGACAACTAGAGCACCCATGACTGGAAGCAAGTGGTCAGACCAGAACCCTTGAAGTCAGAAGCAAGGCCTTCTCCACTTGCAGCACCACTCCCTGTCACCTCACTAACTTTAAACAACTCTAGAAAGCTCCAAACACTTCCACAAACTTACACAGAGCCAGTAGAAATTAATCAGCAACAAACCTTAGAGTGGTTGCTGATCCCTTCAAATATCGCTGGTAAGGGGTCCTTGCTGCTGCTGAACGCATGTTGCGCTGTGCGAGGTTAACACAGGGCGTTAGCTCCAGCGTTGAGGACGAAAATGGCAGCGCTGGTGTCAAATCGCCGTTGCACGCTGATTGATGTCACGATCTGTCTACTCTATATACTTTTAGCGCACGCTCCCAGTGCCATCGCTAACGCTCTCCCCAAGATGGCGTCCAGCGCGGCCCGCACCAGAAGTGTGCGCGCGCGGCGTGGATGCCATTTTCAACCCAAAATGGCACCCGTTAGCGCTGGAAAATCGGGCGCTACGCAGCTGAATTTTTCACCCAAAGAGTATTGATGAAAGAAGCAGCGTAAAATTTGGGGAGGTATTGATTAGGTTCTCAAAGGATCTTGGACTCCTGTTAGTTCGAATCTACAGTAATGACCTGGATGCCAAAACCAATTCTGAGTTTGCAGATGACACTAAAATAAGGAGAGCAGTTCAGATACAGGCTCATGTGCCTGATTTGCAGAAAGATTTAAATTAGTTATCGAATTGGACAGGCAAAAGAGAAAATTAATTATTTCTGGCAAATGTAAATAATTACAAATGAGGTGAAAAATGTGCAACATACAAAATGTAATAAACGGTGTAGAAATGAATGAACTTCCTGCCAGTGATATTTGTAAAAAACACATTCATATGACATTTCACTTAATATATGTTAAGCCATTTAACAAAGACATTAAATAGTGCACAGATGAATTTCATATGATTATGTTGATGTGTCTGCTACGAATACCACTAACAATAATTTTGACTCATTAGAAATGGACCAGGGAAATCAATGGATTCATCACTTTCACTGTTTAGACATTGTGGCAATGTGGCAAATCAATTAAAAAAGCAATAGATTGTTACTATATATATACATAGTCCATTCCATGCTGGCGTTTATGCTCCACTCAAGCCTCCTCCCATCCTTCCTCATCTGACTCTATCAGCATAACCCTCTATTCCCTTCTCCCTCATATGCTTATCTAGCTTCCCCTTAAACGCATCTATACTATTCGCCTCAACTACTCCCTGTGGTAGCGAGTTCCACATTCTCACCACTCTTTGGGTAAAGAAGTTTCTTCTGAATTCTCTATTTGATTTCTTGGTGACCATCTTATATTGATGGCCTCTAGTTTTGCTCTTCCCCACAAGTGGAAACATTCTCTCTGTGTCTACTCTATCAAAACCTTTCATATTTTTAAAGACCTCTATCAGGTCACCCATCAGCCTTCTCTTTTCAAGAGAAAAGAGACCCAGCCCATTCGTCCTTTCCTGATAGGGAAACCCTCGCAGTTCTGGTATCATCCTTGTAAATCCACTCTGGATCGATCGGATGGCAGCTAAGATGCTAACTTCTGGTCAGAAGGTTACATAAAGGGTTTGCATTGGAGAGGGTTAAAAGGTGATCACAAATGATCCTAAATGTAAAGGGAATGAACTATAAGCAAACATTAGAGGACTTTAAGCTCCCACAGTCTAGAGAGAATTGTAATATGGTTCTTGCTGAGGATTTTGGTGGTTTATTTATTCATTAACTTTAGATTATCTCTAGTTTCTGTTGCAACAATCAGATTCCACCACGACCAATTTTTGTGGCATACATATTCCTTAAAATAAAAGTTATAACATACTAAACACATAATGGAGGAACTTCCATGGGCATTCTCTCACTTGTCCAGTGATGGAAGAGCTACAGAAACCCAGATTGCTGTTCATAAGAACATAAGAACATAAGAAATAAGAGCAGGAGTAGGCCATTCAGTCCCTTGAGCCTGCTCCGCCATTCAGTAAGATCATTGCTGATCAGATCTTGGCCTCAACTCCACTTTCCTGCCCGCTCCCCATAACCCTTGATTCCCCTGTTTTTCAAAAATCTGTCTATCTCTGCCTTAAATATATTCAATGACTCCGCCTCCACAGCTCTCTGGGGTAGAGAATTCCAAAGATTCACAACCCTCTGAGAGAAGAAATTCCTCCTCATCTCCGTTTTAAAAGGGCGACCCCTTATTCTGAAACCATGCCCCCTAGTTCTAGATTCCCCCACGAGGGGAAACATCCTCCCTGCATCTACCCTGTCGAGCCCCATCAGAATCTTATATGTTTCAATACGATCACCTCTCATTCTTCTAAACTCCAATGAGTATAGGCCCAACCTGCTCAACCTTTCCTCATAAGACAACCCCTTCATCCCAGGAATCAACCTTGTGAACCTTTTCTGAACTGCCTCCAATGCAAGGATATCCCTCCTTAAATAAGGAGACCAAAACTGTACGCAGTACTCCAGGTGCGGTCTCACCAACGCCCCGTACAGTTGTAGCAAGACTTCCCTACTTTTATACTCCATTCCCCTTGCAATAAAGGCCAATATTCCATAAATAATACATGCAGTAAGCACATGGGTCTTCCCTCTTTTGCCTCATTGCCCTTTTGTGGCTGCAGAACAAAACTAACATGCCAACAGTGCCCAAATCCGAATCTCACCTCAAGTGCTGCCAATCTCTAAACCCTGTTCTGACATCTGCCTCACTAACTCGGGGCTGCTGGTCTCCTCCTTGGCAGTCTTGGGCAACTGACCTCACTCTTGCCCATTAAAATGCCCCCGAGCCTCCTCTCTTTCAGACCCCACCCACTTGGCTCCTAGCCTCACTGTCAGACCTCTCTGCTATCCCAGACTCAACCCCTGGATCCAGATATGTACCAGTTCTTGGGCTAGAGCCCACCTTGCTCTGCTTTTTAGGCATGGACCTGAAGAGCGACTTACTAGGACTTATCGCCACCAATTGCCATTGATGTTGACCCTCTCCAAAATCATGGGGACAGAGTCATTTAGATAGTCGGGATCACTGACCCACACCTGTACAGGTGCAACACAGGCACCCACCCTGACTGCTGGCCTGAAAATGAGATATAGTTTCACCTTGGCAGCAGAACAATATACTGTAGATTACATGAACTAACGATCCTGTCCTAATAAAACAGTATATCATCTAGGAGCAATGCCATGGGAGCTCCACTGTTATAATGTATACACTGGAGTGAAAAAGATGACCTGAATCAGGAGACAGCAATATCAGTTTTATGATCCCATACAATACTCCAACTGATCTCATACAGTTCTCTATTGGACATGGAGATGTGTATGTTGGACATCTTGGGGAGTTAAGGGTTAATAGTCAAACTTCTTTGTATCTTGGAGCAACAGGTTTTCCAAGATAAACAGGATGGCTTTGAAGTGTCGTGAGAGGAATGCATAGCTTGTCTTCTGATAGGAGACGTGCTTGTGTAAGGAAATAAGTGACAGTAATGATGTCCGCCATCAGTGATTAAAGTATAACTTTAGGGACTAGGGTAATAAACATGGGTAGAGGTATCCATTATATTATAGAAATATAATGGTTGATAAAGCCTGTTCCTCCAAGAGGTTGGGAGCAGTTAGGTCAGTAAGTCTTGTTTGAGGGAAGTAGTTTTGGAATAGCTGTTTACATGAATAGTCTGTCTTCAAAGGATTTGGGAATAGATACTTCAAGGAGGTCTATCAATGCCATGTACCTTTGATGTAGGCAAAATATGGTGTATAAAGGAGCATAGTTTTCAACAGTTCTTCAGAGGGCACGAAAGATACAGAAACTGAAAAGCCACTCTCTGATCCGGGTTGGGTTGATCCCTCATCCTACGTATCAATAAAGTCTGTTCCGTATATTACACTACGAAGTGTCTCCTGCTTACTTGAAACCTGTTGTTGTAAACCAGAGGAGGAAGGAGGTTGACTGCTAACCAATGTTCCCGTTAAGCTGTGTGAAAAATTTAATGGGCTGCGCAACCAGTTAAAGGGCCCACGCACCCAAAAAAATTACAGGGAACATTGCTACTAACATACTTCAACTGATCTCATTCAGTTCTCCACTAATCCCATACAGTTCTCCAACTAATCCCATATAATAATACAACTGATCCTATACAGTACTCTATTGCTAAATCTAAATTTCTATCACTTTAAGAGTCACAATGAATTGCTAACAACAGGTTTGTTTGTGATTGTATTACAGTCATTACTGGAACTTTCTGTGGTGACCAGTCTGTTCTTCAGCACGATTTGTCCCAGTTTTATTCACAACTGCCTGTGAATTTTATGTAAATTCTCCATGTCTCAGATATAATATAGCGGAGGGCTTACAGTGGTCACTGCTGTCTTGATGAGCCTATCATAGATTACCCTGTGCCCAGAGATAGACGCTGCTGCAATGATAGAATTACAGTATGTTACAGAAGTGCTGTATTGAAGCAAGTTATTGAGCTTCAACCAAATTAACAAACTGTTCAAAGATTTATAATGTCATCCATTCTCTTAATTGTAACACATCCCAACTTGACTGATTAACAGCTTGTTTATCTTTCCTTCTGTCTGTCTATACGTCTGTCTTTCCCTGTCAATCATTCTGTCCGTCTGTCTATCCATCTGTCTCACTATCTTGCCGTCTATCCCATCTGTTTTCCTCTGTCCATCAAAGGCAAAATCTAGGCTGACACTCCCAGTGCAGTGCTGAGGGAGTGCTACACTGCCGGAGGTGCTGTCTTTCGGATGGGACGTTAAACCGAGGCCCCGTCTGCTCCTTCAGGTGGACATAAAAGATCCCATGGCACTATTTTGAAGAAGAGCAGGGGAGTTATCCTCGGTGTCCTGACCAATATTTATCCCTCAACCAACATCACTAAAACAGATTATCTGGTCATTATCACATTGCTGTTTGTGGGATCTTGCTATGTGCAAATTGGCTGCCGTGTTTCCTACATTACAACAGTGACTAAAGTACTTCATTGGCTATGAAGCGCTGTGGGACCATCTAAGGTCATGAAAGGCACTATATAAATGCAAGTCTTTCTTTTTTTCTCTGGCATTCCCTCCCTGAACCTCTCTGCCTCTCTCTCCTCCTTTAAGATCCTCCTTAACACCTACCTCTTCGACCAAGCTGTGGTCATGAAGTGTGGGATCAGACAGGGTGTCTAGATGACCAATGAGGGGATGCAACCAGGGGATAGTGGTTACAGATAGTTATTATAAAGGTTAAGGAGCAGCTATGGGCGAGAGCTGGCAGTGCCAGGACCTCCCTGACTGACCCACACCTAGTTTTTTTTAGCCAAATTTAGATTGGTCAAAATCCCCAAATTATCAGCAGATAAAATAAAAGAATGGATGGATTTAGATAATATTAATTTTTAGAAAAAAACACTCTGTGCTGAACGAAATCGACGTAAGTTCACACAGCCTCAGCAAATGAAAACGGACACAAAGGATTGGACTATCTTTTCAAACAAACCGCACCTTGCCATAAAACGCGGGCAAGGAGTTCAGCTGCGCCCCGTTGCTTTCCCCCCCTTCTCCTGTCCTTTGCCGACCCCTTTGTTATGCTCCGGCAGGAGTGTACTCACAGACACCGTGTAGAAAGCGGTCAGCAGCGCGACCCTGGGCGGACCCTTCATCGCCCGGGACTCCCTCCCGGCCAAGCACCAACCGAGGATGTCCTGCGATCGGCGGACGCTGTGGCGGTCTCGCCCCGCCGGAGTCCACGTGTGGGGAATGTGTGAAACTGAGGCGAACTGAAAAGCCACACTGAGAGAGAGACAGCAGCAACTCACCAACCCCCGTCTACACACCGAACTGTTTGGTCCTACACTCACTCGCAAATTAACAGCCAGCGGAATATAAGACACATATTAGACCCAGTCCCTCAGCATTCCTGGGATTTAAAAAAAATGACAGTATCCTAAAACATCTCCAAATAGGCATTTTAAAAAAAAAAATCCAGCCCAATTGTTACCCAGGCTTAATTTAAGACTGTCTGCTAACAAGACCTCGCAGTCTGGGGCGATCTGGTGAAGGTGCTCCTTACAGCAGAGCTGGGATATTCGCAGTCGGTTCCCGTTCAGTAAATAATCCGCTTATTGCAAATTCAGCAGCAATTCTCGGGTTTCACTGTTCAGTCTCCTCCGCTGCATCCGTTAACTTCCTCTCTGCGCTAATTGTGTAACTCAGTCGTTAACCAGGGGTTAATGCATTGACGCGCGATATAGAAATAAAACGAGGCACAGAGGAAATTAACCCTCCTCTTCCTGAGGTTTGCAGAGGGCAGTGTTATGAGTGGACCAGCACTGCCCTACGCTCTGTTGAATCAGTAACTAAAAGAACAGACAGTTCCAAACACGAGGAATTGCGATTCCCCTATCCAGTAATGTTAATACAATACCTACAATCGTTCTAAAGTAAAAAAAGAAAGACTTAGGGAGAAGAATTTTGCCTAAAATAGTCTATTCATAGAACATAGAACATAGAACAGTACAGCACAGTACAGGCCCTTCGGCCCTCGATGTTGTGCCGAGCATTGTCCGAGACCAAGATCAAGCTATCACACTCCCTATCACTCTGGTGTGCTCCATGTGCTTATCCAATAACCGCTTGAAAGTTCCTAAAGTGTCCGACTCCACTATCACAGCAGGCAGTCCATTCCACACCCCAACCACTCTCTGAGTAAAGAATCTACCTCGGACATCCCTTCTATATCTCCCCCCATGCACCTTATAGTTATGCCCCCTTGTAACAGCTGCCTCTACCCGAGGAAATAGTCTCTGAACATCCACTCTATCTATCCCCCTCATCATCTTATAAACCTCTATTAAGTCGCCTCTCATCCTCCTCCGCTCTAAAGAGAAAAGCCCCAACTCCCTCAATCTTTCCTCATAAGACCTCCCCCCCAAACCAGGCAGCATCCTGGTAAATCTCCTTTGCACTCTTTCCAATGCTTCCACGTCCTTCCTATAGTGAGGTGACCAGAACTGCACACAATATTCCAAATCTGGTCTCACCAAGGTCCTGTACAGTTGCAGCATAACCTCACGGTTCTTAAACTCAAACCCTCTGTTAATAAACACCAACACACCATAGGCCTTCTTTACTGCTCTATCCACTTGAGTGACAACCTTCAGAGATCTGTGGATATGAACCCCCAGATCCCTCTGCTCCTCCACGTTCCTCAGAACCCTGCCGTTGACCCTGTAATCCTTATTCAAATTTGCCCTACCAAAATGAATCACCTCGCACTTATCAGGGTTAAATTCCATCTGCCATTTTTCGGCCCAGCTCTGCATCCTATCAATGTCTCTTTGCAGCCTACAACTGCCCTCCACCTCATCCACTACTCCACCAATCTTGGTGTCATCAGCAAATTTACTGATCCACCCTTCAGTCCCCTCCTCCAAGTCATTGATAAAAATCACAAACAGCAGAGGACCCAGCACCGACCCCTGTGGCACACCGCTGGTAACTGGTCTCCAGTCCGAAAATGTTCCATCCACCACCACCCTCTGCCTTCTATGAGATATGTCACGATACATGACGTGATCCGGACTCGAGTCGTCGTTAGCTTGTTCACAGATGTGATTCCCAGTAAAAAAGTAAAAATTTTCCCAGTAAAAAAGTAAATTTTTTTTTAAAGCTTTTCGTTTTACATACAGACGGCAGCTTTTGACACGTTAGAACCCCTGCGACTTCACCTCATTGTCTCAGTTGTATCTTGCTATGTCTTTTGATGTGGTACCTTCCTGGCTGACTTAATTAACTTTATCACACCTCGGCAGATAGTCAGGATGATTTAATTTATTGGTCTGCAATTGTAAAGTACACATGCTTTTTTTTCCATCTATATATGCTCTGACGATTCTGTATCCAATTTACTTCACCTGAGGAAGGAGCGATAGTTCCGAAAGCTTGTGATTTCAAATAAAACTGTTGGACTATAACCTGGTGTTGTGCGACCTCTCAATTCTATGAGATAGCCAGTTACTTATCCAATCGGCCAAATTTCCCTCTATCCCACAACTCCTTACTTTCTTCATGAGACGACCATGGGGAACCTTATCAAACGCCTTACTAAAATCCATGTATACGACATCAACTGCTCTACCTTCATCTACACACTTAGTTACCTCCTCAAAGAATTCAATCAAATTTGTTAGGCAAGACTTACCCTTCACGAATCCGTGTTGGCTATCCCTGATTAAGTTGCCCCTTTCCAAATGGTCATAAATCCTATCCCTCAGGACCTTTTCCATTATCTTACCAACCACCGAAGTAAGACTAACCGGCCTATAATTACCAGGGTCATTCCTATTTCCTTTCTTGAAGAGAGGAACAACATTCGCCACTCTCCAGTCCTCTGGCACCATCCCCGTGGACAGTGAGGACCCAAATATCAAAGCCAAAGGCTCTGCAATCTCCTCCCTTGCCTCCCAAAGAATCCTAGGATATATCCCATCTGGCCCAGGGGACTTATCGACCCTCAGGTTCTTCAAAATTGCTAAAACATCTTCCCTCAGAACATCTACCACCTCCAGCCTATCCACCTTTATCACACTCTCATCCTCAAGAACATGGCCCCTCTCCTCGGTGAACACTGACGAAAAGTATTCATTCATCACCTCTCCTATCTCTTCTGACTCCATGCACAAGTTCCCACTACTGTCCTTGACCGGCCCTACCCTCACCCTGGTCATTCTTTTATTTTTCACATAAGAGTAAAAAGCCTTGGGGTTTTTCTTGATCCGACCCGCCAAGGACTTCTCATGCCCCCTCCTAGCTCTCCTAAGTTCTTTTTTTAGCTCATTCCTTGCTACCTTGTACCCCTCAATCGACCCAACTGAACCTTGTTTTCTCATCCTTACATACGCTTCCTTTTTCCTCTTGACTAGACATTCAACCTCTTTTGTGAACCATGGTTCTCTCACTCGGCCATTTCCTCCCTGCCTGACAGGGACATACCTATCAAGGACACGCAGTAATTGCTCCATGAAAAAGCTCCACTTTTCGTTTGTGCCTTTCCCTGATAGTTTCTGTTCCCATCTTATACTCCCTAATTCTTGCCTAATCGCATCATAATTACCCCTCCCCCAATTATAAACCCTGCCCTGCCGTATGGCCCTATCCCTCTCCATTGCAATAGTGAAAGTTACCGAATTGTGGTCACTATCTCCAAAGTGCTCTCCCACATACAAATCAAACACTTGGCCCGGTTCATTACCCAGTACCAAATCCAACGTGGCCCCAGCTCTTGTCGGCCTATCCACATATTGTGTCAGGAAACCCTCCTGCACACACTGTGCAAAAACTATCCCATCCGAACTGTTTGACCTATAAAGGTTCCAATCAATATTTGGAAAGTTGAAGTCACCCATGACAACTACTCTGTGACCTCCACACCTATTCCCTTCCCATTTAATTGTTACAGATGATCTGCCCCATTATATTTTAAATGTTGATTGTACTTTAAATCCCAATACATCCCCAACCTCTAACCTCTGAGCCAGAAAGTTGCGGGTTCAAGTGCTCCAGAGAAATGAGCACACAATTTGGGCTGACGCTCCAGTGCTGTGCTGAGGGAGTGCTGCACTGTCGGAGGTGCCGCCTTTCAGATGAGACATTAAATCGAGGCCCCGTCTGCTCTCTCAGGTGAACATTAAAGATCCCATGGCCACTATACCGAAGAAGAGCAGAGGAGTTCTCCAGGGTGTCCTGGCCAATGTTTATCCCTCAACCAACACCTAAAACAGATTATCTGGTCATTATCACATTACTGTTTGTGGGAGCTTGCTGTGCGCAAATTGGCTGATGCGTTTCGTACATTACAACAGTGACTACATTTCAAAAGTACTTCATTGGTTCTAAGGCACTTTGGGACATCTTGAGGTCGTGAAAGGCGATATAGAAATGCAAGTCTTTCTTTCTTTCAACCAACATCTCCTTCTAAGAAGCTGTCATTGACTGTAGGAAGCTCCTGAACTCCATGACTGACACCAGCTTGGTGCTTTTTCCTAGGGGGAATTATTCGGTACCTTAGCACCAGTAGATGGCGGTAACGGGGCGCTGATGCTGTAGCACTGGGGCGGGGTGAATCCAGAGCTTCACAGCAAATCTGGCTCCCCTGTTGTGCCGCTGGTACGAGTTACTGCCGGGGACTTCAATGTCAGGCAGATTGTGACATCAGTGAGTGTGCAACACTCACTGGCCGCCCGATCTGCGAAATTGATTGTCGCCACCTACCTTAACGCTTCGCCCAAACAGTGACAGGGAGAGCTGGCATGAAGCAGCTGGAAGCTGGCTCCAGGGACATTATTTAAAGGGATCATGAGTAATGAGTCGCAGCTGTAGGTTAGTGGAGTTTCAGTGCTTTCTTCTCACTTTCACGTTGTGCAACAGTTTAATTCAGTAATTTAAAGGTTATTTTGTATCAGGAGTGTTGTGGCAACTAAAAAGTAGCTACATTTATTCTTAAAAAAATCAAACTGCTACACTTGGTTACATTAATGGGGGCTGCACTGGCAGTCTACCTCACCCTCCAGGATCTATGGCAGAGGGAGCGCAGGCAGTTAGAAAGACAGGAACATGTGGCCAGAGGGAGGAGAAGGGCCATCAGGGCTCTCAACAGGAGGCCTTACCCTCCGAGGGTATTCCGAGAGCACTTCTCCTACCTCCAGTGAAGTGAGAAGCAGTGTATTAAAAGGCTCTGCTTCACCGAGGAGGTGATCACAAAACTCTGCCACCTCCTGCAACCAGACCTCCAGCCTCAGATCAGGGCGACCACGGGTCTCTCAGTGGCAGTCAAGGTCACCGTTGCCCTAAATTTCTTCGGTAGCAGATCCTTCCAGTCTGCAAAAGGAGACATAGCTAACATCTCGCAGTTCACCATCCATCGCTGCATCCGGGAGGTCACAGAAGTTCTTCTACAGTAGGAGAAGGGATTGCATTTCCTTCCCCATCACCAGAGAGAAGCAGGACGAGTGTGCATGTGGCTTTGCCAGGATAGTGGGATTCCCCATGGTGCAGGGCACCATTGACTGCACCCACATAACAATCCTGAGATCTTCCGGAACCGCAATGGCTACCACTCACTTAATGTGCAATTAGTATGCGACCACAGACAGTGAATCCTCAATGTGAATGCCCGCTATCCTGGCAGCAGCCATGATGCCTTCATCCTGCGCCAGCTCTGTTCCAGCCACCACATCAAGCTCGTGGCTGGCTGCTCAGAGACAAGGGCTATCCGCTCTCCACCTGGCTCATGACTCCCCTCCACAACCCCAACACTCCTGCCCAGCACTCATATAATGAGAGCCATGCTGCCACCAAGAACACTATCGAGCAGACCATCAGAGTGCTCAAGCAATGGTTCCGCTGCCTTGACCGCTCGGGAGAAGCCCTTCAGTACCCGGCTGAGTGGGTGTCCCATTTCGTGGTGGTCTGCTGCATGCTCCACAACTTGGCCATCATGAGGGCCCAGCCCTTGCCACCAGGGATTGCGGGACCACCTCAGTAGGAGGAAGAGGGAGAGGAGGAGGAGGACGAGGAGGATGACGAGGAAGAGAAACAGGAGCGAGGGAGGAGGCAGCCACTCAATCGGCCTTCCAGAAGGGCAGTCCGTGACCACCTCATCAGACTGTGGTTCCAATAAATTAAACCCCAGATCACCGTTGCTCATCACATCCCCATTATTCCATTCCCATCGCAGGCCACATCACAGCGTAAAGCTGAAATGAGACACACCACAAAAGAATCCAAATTGAATTAATACATTTATCAATAATCAGTGAACACATAATTACACCAAAAATATTAACTATTCACCCTTGTGCAATCCCTTAGTGCCTCTCGTTACTGTGCCTTTGCCTACTCTAGTGCTCCTACGAAGTGTTGGCCCAGTGGCTGCAGCAGGGCTGGTGGAAGGCTGCTGAGTGTCCATGCGGGAGACTTCAGATGGCCTTGCAGGATGCCCTCGACCAGCTCTGGGCCTGGAAGGCCCGGCTGTAGACTGCACCACCTCAGCATGGGCGGCAGCAGTCTGGGCTGGCTGGATGACGGGCAGCTACAAGGACAATGGCGGAGTGGCAGCGGTGGGAGCAGGAATGCTGTCATCCTGAGAGAGGACAGCAGGTTCCTGCTCCACTGACCCACTGCCTCTCCCCCGGGGCAGCACCTCAGCATCCCTAGCAATCTTCTGGAGCACAGATTGCTGGCCTGCTGCGACACCGTGAAAGCCCCGGTCGATGGTGGTAGACCCAGCTACAATGGCAGCAGTCAGAGGTTGCGTGGCATCAAGCTGAGACTGCATGAGAGCAGTCTGAGATTGGATGCCACCAAGCATAGACTGCAAGACAGCACTAAGACGTTGCGTCACTTCCGCCTGTGCTGCAATGGAAGTTGCCAGATCACCCATCACACGCGGCATCAGGTCTGGGTCGCCACGGTCTCTCTGGGAGTCTATTATCCTTTCAAGACTCGAAATGATGGGCTCCATGGTGTGCGCAGAGCCTTGTGCAATGTTAGAGGTGGACTCCTCTACACTCCTTATCATTGCCGAGAGGCTCTCGAGCACCCTTGCCATTGCACCTATTATCTCCATGTGCATGCCCATCACCTTTCTTCGAAAGGCCTCCCCATTGAGGTCCTTATCTGAGTCCTGTGCAGCAGAATTTGCGTGCAAACTCACCCTCCGGGAGCTGGCCCCCGAGCTACCCTTTCCCCCTGGCCTTGCTGCAGCCTCTCATCTCCGGTGCCTCACCCTGTGCAGATCCCGCTAATATACTAGCCTCTAAAGAATGCGTAGTGTCAGTATCTGAGCTGGTGCCTGCAGGTGAGACATGCAGTGACGCGGTGTGTTCTTCTTCCTCCTCCTCCTCTTCTACCCCCTTGCTCTCTGCGGTGCCCTCAGGGACAGGCTGCTTCGGTGCTTGCTGATTATCTGAAAGCATAAAGGCACAAGAGTCGGGTTAAAGTGAGGGGAGGGGGCAGGAAGGGAGAAATGCATGCATACAGCATGATTAGCTGGAAAGTGTGAAACACTTGTGGGGTGAGGGGGAGGTGGGATGTGAGAAGAAAGATTAGGGATGAACATACCGTTGTTGTCCCCAAGGGCGTCAAAGTCGCTGGTGGCCACGGCGCCCACCACCTGGTGCCCAATAATCTCCAGCACTCGAGTCTCCAGCTCAGACAGTAGTTGGGTGTCAGCTTGTCCCCCGCCTGTGTGCTCCTGCTCCCTTCTGTTGTGAGCCACCTTGGCCTGTAAGAGAAAGGAAAGTGTGTGAGTGAGTGTGGAGCAATGTGTTTGGGTGATATGCCTGCCATAGTTGAATAGCTGTCATTGTGTGCAAGGTGTGAGATGTGGGTGTGAGTGTTGGTAGGTAGAGATTGTTGGTGGGTGAGTGCTGAGGGTGTGGTTCTTTGGGCAGTGTGTGAAGACTATAGTTCAGATGGTGGTATGTAGCATTTGCTGAAGCATTGACTCACCCTGCCCACCTGAGTGAGGTCATTAAATTTCAGTGAGAGTAATTAATTAATTAAGTGGTCTAATCTGGTTCTGTAACTGCCAGAGAGCTCACTTATTTAAATCTCAGCAGTATAAATAAGGGAGGCTAGAGTGCAGTTTGTCAGGGAGTGCAGATTGGAACAGAGTGTTAAGCTGTGAGTGAGTGAGTGAGTGAGTGAGTGAGTGAGTGAGTGAGTGAGTGAGTGAGTGAGTGAGTGAGTGAGTGAGTGAGTGAGTGAGTGAGTGAGTGAGTGAGTGAGTGAGTGAGTGAGTGAGTGAGTGAGTGAGTGCCTATCTTTGTCAGCTTCCAGGAGAGCAGGAGCTAAAAAGCTGCACAAGAGGGGACAGAGAACCAGCAGTGAGTATTTCTACATTCCAGTCATTAAAGTAAAAGTAAGGTCTCTAGTTTAGAGTAAGTAGTGTTTAACGGGAAGTAAGGTCCCGAGTGTATTTAATATTCTTTAATTTAAAGGGAGTAAATTAAGGGTAGGGCAGGGCAGCTCGGCAGTGTGGAGTGCTCCTCCTGTGCTATGTTGAAAGTCAGGGTCACTTTAGGTGTCCAGGGTGAACACATGTGCAGGAAGTGTCTCCAGCTGCAGCTATTCGAAATCCGAGTTTCGGAGCTGGAGCTGCGACAGGAGTCACTGTGGAGCATCCGCGAAGCTGAGATCTTCATGGATAGCACGTTTAACAAGGTGGTCACACCACAGGTAAAGAGTTCACAGACAGACAGGGAATGGGTGACCACCAGACAGAGTAAAAGAACTAGGAAGTTGGTGCAGAAGTCCTCTGGGTCAATCTCCCTCTCCGACAGATTTTCCATTTTGGATACTGATGGGGGAGATGGTTTCTCAGGGGAATGCAGCAAGAGCCAAGTCCGTGGCACTACGACTGGCTCAGCTGCACAGGAGGGGAGGAAAAAGAGTGGGAGAGCAATAGTGATAGGGGATTCTATTGTAAGGGGAACAGATAGACGTTTCTGTGGCTGCAGACGTGACTCCAGGATGGTATGTTGCCTCCCTGGTGCCAGGGTCAAGGATGTCACTGAATGGCTGCAGGGTATTCTGAAGGGGGAGGGCAAACAGTCAGAGGTCGTGGTTCACATTGGTACCAACGACATGGGTAGAAAGAGGGATGAGGTCCTGCAACAAGAATTTAGGGAGCTAGGTAGCAGATTAAAAAGCAGGACCTCAAAGGTTGTAATCTCTGGATTACTCCCGGTGCCACGTGCTAGTGAGTATAGGAATAGGAGGATAGAGCAGATGAATGCGTGGCTAAAGAGTTGGTGCAGGAGGGAGGGCTTTAGTTTCCTGGATCACTGAGTCTGCTTCTGGGGAAGGTGGGACCTGTACAAGTCAGGCGGGTTGCACCTGAACCGGAACGGGACCAACATCCTTGCGGGGAGGTTTGCTAGTACTGTTGTGGGGGGGCGGGGGGGGTTTAAACTAACTTGGTAGGGGGATGGGATACGGAGTGGAGCTATAGTAGGGGGTGATGCACAGTCAAATATAGAGGAAAAAACAAGTCAGCCTGGAAGGCAGAGCAAATATGTAACAGCACAAGGGAGTATGGCAAGGCTGGATGGCATTTATTTTAATGCAAGGAGTCTTGCGAGTAAGGTTGATGAATTGAAGGTGTTGATGAACACATGGGAGTATGATATTGTTGCTATCACAGAGACATGGTTGAGGGAGGGGCAGGACTGGCAGTTCAATATTCCGGGGTATAGAATCTTCAGGCGAGACAGAGGGGGGTGTAAAAGAGGAGGGGGTGTCGCAATATTAATCAAGGAGTCAATTACTGCTGTAAGGAGGGATGATATCTTAGCAGGTTCCTCTAATGAGGCCATATGGGTAGAACTTAAAAATAAAAAGGGGGCAAGCACTTTGCTGGGAGTGTACTATAGGCCCCCAAACAGTCAGGGGGAGATAGAGGAACAGATATGTAGGCAAATCTCAGAGGTGTAGCAATAATAGGGTAAAAATAATAGATTTCAACTTCCCCAATATTAACTGGGATAGTCAGAGTGTGAAAGGCTTAGAGGGTGCGGAATTCTTAAAGTGCATCCAGGAGAGGTTTTTAAGCCAGCATGTAGAAAGTCCTACAAGAGAGGGGGCGGTACTGGACCTAATTCTAGGGAATGTAGCCGGGCAAGTGGTAGAAGTGTTAGTAGGAGAGCATTTTGGTGACAGTGACCATAATTCGGTGAGATTTAAGGTAGTCATGGAAAAGGACAAAGATGGACCGGAACTAAAGGTTCTAAATTGGGGGAAGGCCGATTTTAATATGATAAGGCAGGATCTGGCCAAAGTGGACTTGGATCAGATATTTGTAGGAAAATCCACATCAGAGCAGTGGGAGTCTTTCAGAAAGGAAATAGAGAGAGTACAACGGCAACATGTTCCCGTAAAGGTCAAGGGTGGGACCAACAAGCCCAGGGAACCCTGGATGTCAAGGGATATACAAGAATGGATTAGGAAAAAAAGGGAGGCTTTTAGCAGATACAAAGGACTAAAAACAGTGGAAGCCCTAGAGGAGTATAGAAAGTGCAGGGGGGTACTTAAAAAAGAAATTAGGAGAGCGAAGAGGGGGCATGAAAAAACACTGGCGGGCAAAATAAAGGAAAATCCCAAGGTGTTTTATAAGTATATTAAGGGCAGAGGATAACCAGGCAAAGAGTAGGGCCCATTAGTGACCAAAGTGGCAATCTGTGTGTAGAGCCGGAAGATGTAGGTGGGGTTTTAAATAAATATTTTGCATCTGTGTTCACTATGGAGAAGGACGATGTAGGCATAGAAATCAGGCAGGGGGATTTTGATATACTTGAACAAATTAGTATTGAGAGGGAGGAGGTACTAGCGGTTTTAGCGGGCTTAAAAGTGGATAAATCCCCAGGCCCAGACGAGATGTATCCCAGGCTGCTGTGTGAGGCAAGGGAGGTGATTGCAGGGGCTCTGACACAAATTTTCAGAACCTCTCTGGCCACAGGGGAGGTGCCAGAGGACTGGAGAACAGCTAACATAGTATCATTATTCAAGAAGGGTAGTAGGGATAAACCAGGGAATTGCAGGCCAGTGAGCCTAACATCAGTGGTAGGGAAATTGTTGGAAAAAATTCTGAGGGACAGAATTAGTCTCCACTTGGAGAGGCAAGGATTAATCAACGATAGTCAGCATGGCTTTGTCAGGGGGAGACCATGTCTGACCAATTTGATTGAATTTTTCAAGGGGGTGACTAGGTGTGTGGATGAGGGTAGTGCAGTTGATGTGGTCTACATGGACTTCAGTAAAGCTTTTGTCAAAGTCCCGCATGGGAGACTAGTCAAGAAGGTAAGAGCCCTTGGGATCCAGGGCAACTTGGCACATTGGATCCAAAATTAGCTTAGTGGCAGGAGGCAGAGGGTGATGGTCGAAGGTTGTTTTTGTGACTGGAAGCTTGTGTCCAGTGGTGTACCACAGGGATCGGTGCTGGGTCCTTTGCTGTTTGTAGTGTACATTAATGATTTAGATATGAATGTAGGAGGTATGATCAGTAAGTTCGCAGATGACAGGAAAATTGGTGGAGTGGTAAATAGCGAGGAGGTAAGCCTCAGGCTACAGGACGATATAGACGGGTTGGTCAGATGGGCAGAACAGTGGCAAATGGAATTTAACCCTGATAAGTGTGAGGTGATGCATTTTGGGAGGACTAACAAGGCAAGGAAATACACAATGAATGGTGGGACCCTAGGAAGGACAGAGGATCAGAGGGACCTTGGTGTGCTTGTACATAGATCCCTGAAGGCAGCAGGACAGGTAGATAAGGTGGTTAAAAAGGCATATGGGATACTTGCCTTCATTAGCCGACAAAAATGAGAAGTCGCACAACACCAGGTTATAGTCCAACAGATTTATTTAAAATTACAAGCTTTCGGAGCTGTCGCCCCTTCGTCAGGCAAAGTTACTGTGAGAATCTATCAGAATTCACAGAATATAAAAACACAGAGAAAATGCATAGATTAAATCTTTCCCTACATCAGAGACACACTAAGAGCACAGCCAAGACAATGAGATGTGTCCCAGGGGGTCCAACGCGTCAGTACACCTGCTGGCTGCATATCCTCTCCATTTTTTGTGTTTGTTTCTTGTGTTTGTTTTTTTTTAAAAACTGGAAAGACCGGCAACGATGTCAAGTCACGTTCTATAAGGCATAGAATATAAGAGCAGGGAGGTTATGATGGAGCTGTACAAAACGTTAGTTAGGCCACAGCTGGAATACTGTGTGCAGTTCTGGTCGCCACACTATAGGAAGGTTGTGATTGCATTGGAGAGGGTGCAGAGGAGATTTACCAGGATGTTACCTGGGCTGGAGCGCTTCAGCTATGAAGAGAGACTGGACAGGCTGGGGTTGTTTTCCTTAGAGCAGAGAAGGCTGAGGGGGGACCTGATTGAGGTGTACAAAATTATGAGGGGCATAGATAGGGTAGATAGAAAGGAACTTTTCCCCTTAGTAGAGGGGTCAATAACCAGGGGGCATAGTTTCAAGGTAAGGGGCAGGAGGTTTAGAGGGGATTTGAGGAAAAACTTTTTCACCCAGAGGGTGGTTGGAATCTGGAACTCACTGCCTGAAAGGGTGGTAGAGGCAGGAACCCTCACAACATTCAAGAATCATTTAGATGAGCACTTGAAACGCTATAGCATACAAGGCTACGGACCAAGTGTTGGAAAATGGGATTAGAATAGACAGGGCTTGATGGCCGGTGCGGACACGATGGGCTGAAGGGCCTCTTTCTGTGCTGTATAACTCTATGACTCTATGACTATGAGTGCTGCGCTACCTCCCTCCACATGATGTGGAAGACTTGTGGCGAGGGCCTCCTGGCTCTTGTCGGGTAGAGCACGGCCCTCCGTCTCTCCACAGCAAACACCAACGCCTCCAATGCTTGATTGCTGAATCTGTGGGCTCTCTCCCTGGGGCATGGATCTGCCATGAGTACAGTTGTCCAGCTCCTTCTCCTTGACCTGCTGCTGCTTGCTGAGGCAGCTGCACAGCCAGCAATGCTGAGAATGAGGTTCTGCAGCAACAATTAACCTCCCCTTCAAGAACTGGAAAAAGCCTGTGGCAATGATGACTTGCGATTAGACTGCATGCAATATTGGTCCACCCTCTGAGTGTAACGCCAATGAGCCTGGGCTTTAAGACTTGAATTAGCGCTCCAAACATTTCTTTGAGCATTGAGCATGAATTTTGCGTGCAGTCTAAAGTATTAGTGCTTGCTGCTAATTCTCCAACTTTTCTAATGATACTGCTCATTCCTGGGCTATAATGAATTTCTAGCCCCTAGTCTCAGACTGGCTGAGGACCTCAAGGAGCTCCAGGGAAAAAGATTAGACAGTTTCCTGACTGCACGCTTCCGAGTCTTGGTCATTGGGCGCATGTATCAGGCGAATCGGACGTGTGTTTTACACGGGTTCCCACCATGTTGAGCACGCTGGCAATTTGCCGGTAAGTGCCCTTGGGAGGTAAGGCTCACTGCCCGGGAGTTAACATTTGGAACATCGGAGTTATATCCTGAGGGGCAGAGATAACTAAATGGTGGAATTCTGTACATTGAAAGTGATTCTCCTCAGTTACTCATTTATAGGGAGGAAATTGCATTTATATAGTACTTTTCATGTTTCCAGATGTCCCAAAGTGCTTGAAGTATATTTGAAGCATACTCACTGTTATAATGCAGGGAAATGCAGCAATGTCCCCAAACAGGATTGATAAGTAACCAGTTAATCTGTTTCTAGTGATGCTGGTTGTGGAATAAATATTGGCCAGGACACAGAGGAGGGCTCCCAAAGTGTGCCATTGAATCTTTTACGTCCACCAGAGAGGGCAGACGGGGCCATCAGTTTAACATCTAATCTGAAAGACGGTATCTCCAACAGTGCAGCTCTCCCTCAGTACTGCATTTGAGTGTCAGCCTGGACTTTGTGCTCAAATCTCTGGAGTGGGGCTTGAACCCACGACCTCCTAACTCGGAGGTGAGAGTGCTCCCCACTGAGCCATGGCTGGTACTGGAAGCAGAGGTGAATGAATGAAGGAGAGTTCGGGGGCGTAATGTAAACTGACTTTTCTTCCCTCATGATCGCTGCTCTGAGCTCTGCTCCCAGGGGTCAATGCTCTGTGTGTTGGGAGCTAACACTGTTACTGATGGGATTGATTCTCTCTGCACACTGTTAAGTCCACCTAGTTGCACACTTGCATAAATTCCTGTCTGTGCTATTTTAACCAGTAAACAGCTGTCTTGATGATGTGCATTCACCTTTATGATGAGGTAGTTGAGATCACACACGCGTGGGACACAGAGAAAATGGATGGTCATCCTGATCCCTTCAGGTTCCTGCCAGTGGGTTTGATTATTATTGTCCCCTTGCTGGTCAGAAAGGCAACAGTGTTCTCCAAAGGGCAGCAATGGTAACAAGGGTCCAGTTGATTAGACCTTGCACCTGGGGAGACCCTTTCAGTAAAAGTTCACTATCCTCTCCCACTGACTGAAGAGCGATGAACTGAACAGCTTGCAGCAGCGATGCATCTGTTACTTGCTTTGGGGAGCAATACCAGTGACTGGGGACTGGGAGCATTAGGAGAGAGACTGGGAATATTCTGAGAGACTAGGGACTGGGAGCTTTATGGGAGAGACTGGGGACATTACGAGAGAGACTGGGAACATTACGAGAGAGACTGGGAACATTACGAGAGAGACAGGGAACATTACGGGAGAGACTGGGAACATTACGAGAGAGATAGGGAACATTACGGGAGAGACTGGGAACATTACGAGAGAGATAGGGAACATTACGAGAGAGACCGGGAACATTACGAGAGAGACCGGGAACATTACGAGAGAGACCGGGAACATTACGAGAGAGACAGGGAACATTACGAGAGAGACAGGGAACATTACGAGAGAGACTGGGAACATTACAAGAGAGACAGGGGACTGGATTAGAGAAGCGCCTGTCAAGAGTGGCCCCCCAAAGCCAAGATTGCAGCCTACTGAGCTTCCATGGCAGCTGTGGGAACTGTCAGGAGGGGCTCCATAACATCTGGGCGCCACTGTGGTGTTCATGATCACTTGGTCCATGTTGGACAGAATGGTCCCATTCTCCATGCGAAACCTTGACACAAGTTGGAGCTGGATCTCCATGCTCTGGGGCATTGTGCACAAGCTCACTGGCATTTCCTAATGCATGCCCATCAGCCCTCTTCAGTAGGCTGGGCCCTCAAAGTCAACATATGAGTCCTCTGCAGCAGAGCTAGTACGCAACCTCGTCCTCTGGTGAGCTGGCACCTGTGGCATCCTATCCCCCTGCCCCAGCTCCTGCAACCTTGTGGCCGGTGATTCACTACGTGAAGACCCCTTCTCTAGCCAAGCCTCTAACACACGTGTGGTGCCAATCCCTGAGCTGGTGAGATTGAGTGACGGTGTATCTTCAGGAAGGCTGGCCTCCTCTCTTTCCACTGCCAGAGGGGCATCCACATTTTCAGCACCTGAAATAAAAGAGAAGGACAAGGGTTATCTTTAAGTGTAAAGGGAGAGCAGACAGAGAGAAGTGGTTGGTGAAAGCAAATGCAGTTTTTCATAGAGTGTATAGGATGAGATAGAAGTAAGGAAAAAAATTGAGGATAAGGTGTGAAGAAACCCTGTGCAACATCTCCTCCAGCGTTGCCAGTTGAGACGGGCATGACTCTCCCCCAGCCCATGATGGTCAGCTTCTTCCATGGGGGAGAGGGTGTACAGACGGGATCATCCTCTTCCGGAGGCAGCCCGCTGTCTGCATTTCTGGGCGACCTTCCCTGTTTTAGTGACAGTCTTGTGAAGTGTTCAAAGAATGTGGAATAGCTGATATGCAATGTTTAAGATTTGAGTTGTGGGGAAGTGAAGGGTGCAGTAGTGGTGAGTGTGTGAATCTGAGGAGAAGGAGGCGTAGTGAGGTGTGGTGCAGGGACTGCAGGAGAGTGACGGGGAGTGGGGAAGCAAGTATTGTTAGTATCGTGAGGCTGGAACTGATGGAGGTGTGAGCAGAGAGTAAGAGAGCAGTATTGTTACCTTGACAACCCTGGTGAGGTCATTGAACTTTTTCTGGCATTGCCACCATGTCCTTGGAGCTAAGCTCTCACCATTGACCTCCTCAGCGAACTCTTCCCCCTGGTGATGGAGTTGTTGCCTGGAGGTCTTTCTACCCCTTGGGGGGAGAAGAAGACCTCCCACCTCCTGTCCACTGCCAGTCTCAGGTCTTCCGAGGCAGCATCGAAGAACCTTAGTTCCCTCTCAGTGCTTGTTGTAGCATTTCTGTGTTGAAAAGTTTCCCCCTGGTGTCTACAACCAGAGTGCACCTCCCCTTTAGGAGGAGCTGGCTGGCTTTAAGTGGCATCAGAGATGCCCAATATACGGCCCCAGAAACATGCGTGCAAGCCAATGAGTAGCAAGGTTAGCCCTGGCATCACACCTGAGTCATGATAATTAACAAACAGTATGAATATTACTTGCTGTCTGGGTCAACACTAAGAGGCGCGTGCAGTGCGCCCCTTTCCCACGTGCTCCTGCCCTGCCCGCACCCCTACGCACCCAGCACCGCTCTCACCGCCCCATTTTTAGGCGTGAGTGAATTTCCAGGCCTTCATCTTGCGCTCCGCCTCGCTTTCTCTCTGAGTGAAGGTTTCCATCAGTGCTGGACCACAGCATTCAGCTGGGAGCCACGATTACAGCTGCAGCGATGGATGTAGCTGAAAGGTTTTTCAATAAGAGTTCGTTTTAATGGAAAATAACAGACGGGGGAGCTTTCCTACAGAGTCCGGGTGCAGGACAGATGGAGACAGAATTGTTTTCTTATCAAAGGTTTAAAAACCTCCTTTTTCTCAGATATTTAATATTTTAATTAAAAAGGCCCTGTCGCTTTCATCATCACCCCACACTGATTTACGAGAACCACTCATGCTGCCCATTCATATAACAAGCAAAAAACAAATACTAAAATGGCCAGGAGAGAGGGGGCTCATTCCTGCACAGTGTTTCTCGAACCCGACCAGGTGACCCGTTATCAATGATTTCGCTCTCAGAATTTTTGGCTTGAAAAATTGGGTACCAAGCTTTAGCACTTCCAGTTTGAACAGTGACTTGGACAACACCTTGGACCTGCCATTCCTTCTCCAGCCCTAACTCCCCCCCACATCTGGGCTGGCCACAGCTAGCCATAGTCACATTCCCACCACTTTTTCCATATTCTGGTTAAAAAATATCCAAAATATTTATCAATTTCCCTTTCAAAACTTATTATGCATTCTGCTTCCGTCAAATCAGAAAAGAAGTAGTGAGGGGTATCAGAGAGTAGTGAGGGATATCAGAGTGTAGTGAGGTGTATCAGAGTGCAGCGAGGGGTATCAGAGTGCAGTGAGGGGTATCAGAGCGCAGTGAGGGGTATCAGAGAGTAGTGAGGGGTATCAGAGTGTAGTGAGGGTTATAGAAACATAGAAACATAGAAGATAGGAGCAGGAGTAGGCCATTCGGCCCCTCTAGCCTGTTCCGCCATTCAATGCGATCATGGCTGATCATCAAAATTCAGTACACTGTCCCTGCTTTCTCCCCATATCCCTTGATCCCTTTAGCCTTAAGAAATATATCCAACTCCTTCTTGAATATATATAATGAATTGGCCTCTACTGCCTTCTGTGGTAGAGAATTCCACAGGTTCACCACCCTCTGGGTGAAGAAATTCCTCCTCATTTCTGTCCTAAATGGCTTAGCCCTTATCCTTAGACTGTGACCCCTGGTTCTGGACTCCCCGACCATCGGGAACATCATTCCTGCATCTAGTCTGTCCAGTCCTGTCAGAATTTTATAAGTTTCAATGAAATCCCCTCTCATTCTTCTAAATTCCAGCGAGTATAAGCCCAATGGACCCAATCTCTCCTCATACGTCATTCCTGCCATCCCAGGTATCAGCCTGGTGAATCTTCGCTGAACTCCTTCCATGGCAAGAACCTCCTTCCTTATATAAGGCGACCAAAACTGCACACAATACTCAAGATGTGGTCTCACCAAGACCCTGTACAACTGCAGCAAGACATCCTTGTTCCTGTACTCAAACCCTCTCACTACGAATGCCAATATACCATTTGCCGTCTTAACCGCCTGCTGCACCTGCATGCTTACCTTCAGCGACTGGTGCACAAGGACACCCAGGTCTCGTTGCACTTCCCCTTCTCCCAATCTATTGCCATTCAGATAATAATCTGCCTTCCTGTTTTTGACACCAAAGTGGATAACCTTGCATTTATCCACGTTATATTGCATCTGCCATGCTTCTGCCCAATCACCCAAACCGTCCAAATCATCCTGGAGTTTCTCGGCATCCGCCTCACAGCGCACACACACACCCAGCTTTGTGTCGTCTGCAAACTTGGAGATATTACATCCAGTTCCCTTGTCTAGATCATTAATATATATTGTGAATAGCTGGGGTCCAAGGACCGATCCCTGTGGTACCCCACTAGTCACTGCCTGCCACTTGGAAAAAGACCCGTTTATTCCAATTCTTTGCTTTCTGTCTGCCAAAAAGTTCTCTATCCAAGTCAATACCTTGCCCCCAATCCCATGTGTTTTAACTTTATAAGCAAGTCTCTTATGCGGGACCTTATCGAAAGCCTTTTGAAAGTCCAAATACACCACATCCACTGGTTCTCCCTTATCTATTTTACCAGTTACATCCTCAAAAAATTCCAGTAGATTAGTCAAGCACGATTTACCTTTTGTAAATCCATGTTGACTTTGTCCGATCCTGTCACTGTTTTCCAAGTGCTCTGCTATTACATCTTTTATAATGGACTCTAGCATTTTCCCCACTACCAATGTCAGGCTTATCGGTCTATAATTCCCCGTTTTCTCTCTACCACCTTTTTTGAATAGTGGAGTAACATTAGCTACCCTCCAATCCATGGGTATTGTTATCAGAGTGTTGTGAGTGGTATCAGATGCTAGTGAGGGGTATCAGAGTATAGTGAGGGGTATCAGAGGCTAGTGAGGACTATCAGAGAGTAGTGAGGGGTATCAGATTGTACTGTAGGGTCTCAGAGAGTAATGAGGAGTTCCAGTGTGTAGTGAGGGGTTTCAGCGTGTAGTGAGTGGTATCAGAGGTTAGAGAGGGTGTCAGATAGTAGTGAGGAGTATCAGAGAGTAGTGAGGGGTATCAGAGTGTCGTGAGGAATATCAGAGAGAAGTGAGGGGTATCAGAGTGTAGTGAGTGGTATTAGAGAGTAGTGAGGGGTATCTGAGTGTAGTGAGGGGTATCGGAGTGTAGTGAGTGGTATCAGAGAGTAGTGAGGGGTATCAGAGTGTAGTGAAGGGTATCAGAGAGCAGTGAGGGGTATACGAGTGTCGTGAGGGGTATCAGAGAGAAGTGAGTGTTATCAGAGAGAAGTAAGGGGTATCACAGTGGTGTGATGGATATCAGAGTTCTGAGGGGTATGAGAGTGTAGTAAGTGGTATCAGAGCATAGTGAGGGGTATCAGAGTGTAGTGACATGTATCAGAGTGTAGTGAGGGGTATCAGAGTGTAGTGAGGGGTATCAGAGTGTAGTGAGGGGTATCAGAGTGTAGTGCGGGGTATCAGAGAGTAGTGCAGGGTATCAGAGTAGTGAGGGATATCAGTGTAGTGAGGGATATCAGTGTAGTGAGGGATATCAGAATGTAGTGAGGGGTATCAGAGTGCAGTGAGGGATATCAGAGAATTGTGAGGGGTATCAGAGTGTAGTGAGGGGTATCAGAGAGAAGTGAGGGGTATCAGAGAGAAGTGAGGGATATCAGAGTGTAGTGAGGGTTATCAGAGAGAAGTGAGTGGTAGCAGAGTGTAGTGAGGGCTATCCGAGTGTAGTGAGGGATATCAAAGAATTGTGAGGGATATCAGAGAAGTGAGGGATATCAGAGTGTAGTGAGGGATATCAGTGTGTAGTGAGTGGTATCAGAGTGTAGTGAGGGTTATCAGAGAAGTGAGAGATATCAGAGAGTAGTGAAGTGTATCAGTGTGTAGTGAGGGGTATCAGAGTGTAGTGAGGGGTATCAGAGTATAGTGAGGGGTATCAGTGTGTAGTGAGGGGTATCAGTGTGTAGTGAGGGGTATCAGTGTGTAGTGAGGGATATCAGAATGTAATGAGGGGTATCAGAGAGTAGTGAGGGGTATCAGAGAGTAGTGAGGGGTATCAGAGTGTAGTGAGGGATATCAGAGAGTAGTGAGGGATATCAGAGTGAAGTAAGGGATATCAGAGTGTAGTGAGGGTTATCAGAGAGAAGTGAGGGATATCAGAGAATTGTGAAGGGTATCAGTGTGTAGTGAGGGGTATCAGTGTGTAGTGAGGGGTATCAGTGTGTAGTGAGGGGTATCAGAGTGTAGTGAGGGGTATCAGTGTGTAGTGAGGGGTATCAGAGTATAGTGAGGGGTATCAGTGTGTAGTGAGGGGTATCAAGTGTTGAGAGGGGTATCAGAGTGTAATGAGGGATATCAGAGAGTAGTGAGGGGTATCAGAGAGTAGTGAGGGGTATCAGAGTGAAGTGAGGGGTATCAGAGTGTAGTGAGGGATATCAGAGAGTAGTGAGGGGTATCAGAGTGTAGTGAGGGATATCAGAGAGTAGTGAGGGGTATCAGAGATCAGTGAGGGGTATCAGAGTGCATTGAGGGGTATCAGAGAGTAGTGACGGATATGAGAATGTAGTGAGGGGTATCAGAGTGCAGTGAGGGGTATCAGAGTGTCGTGAGGGGTGTCAGAGTGCAGTGAGGGGTGTCAGAGTGCAGTGAGGGGTATCAGAGTGCAGTGAGGGGTATCAGAGTGCAGTGAGGGGTATCAGAGAGTAGTGAGGGGTATCAGAGAGTAGCGAGTGGTATCAGAGAGAAGTAAGGGGTATCACAGTGGTTTGATGGATATCAGAGAGTTCTGAGGGGTATCAAAGTGTTGAGAGGGGTATCAGAGTGTAATGAGGGATATCAGAGAGTAGTGAGGGGTATCAGAGAGTAGTGAGGGGTATCAGAGTGAAGTGAGGGGTATCAGAGTGTAGTGAGGGATATCAGAGAGTAGTGAGGGGTATCAGAGTGTAGTGAGGGATATCAGAGAGTAGTGAGGGGTATCAGAGATCAGTGAGGGGTATCAGAGTGCATTGAGGGGTATCAGAGTAGTGACGGATATGAGAATGTAGTGAGGGGTATCAGAGTGCAGTGAGGGGTATCAGAGTGTCGTGAGGGGTATCAGAGTGCAGTGAGGGGTATCAGAGTGCAGTGAGGGGTATCAGAGAGTAGTGAGGGGTATCAGAGAGTAGCGAGTGGTATCAGAGAGAAGTAAGGGGTATCACAGTGGTTTGATGGATATCAGAGAGTTCTGAGGGGTATCAAAGTGTTGAGAGGGGTATCAGAGTGTAATGAGGGATATCAGTGTGTAGTGAGAGCTATCAGAGTGAAGTGAGGGATATCAGTGTGTAGTGAGAGCTATCAGAGTGAAGTGAGGGGTATCAGAGTGAAGTGAGGGTTATCAGAGTGTAGTGAGGGGTATCAGAGTGTAGGAAGGGGTATCAGAGTGTAGTGAGTGGTATCAGAGAGTAGTGAGGGGTATCAGAGTGTAGTGAGGGGTATCAGAGAGTAGTGAAGGGTATCAGAGTGTAGTGAGGGGTATCAGAGTGTAGTGAGGGGTATCAGAGTGTAGTGAGGGGTATCAGAGTGTAGGGAGGGGTATCAGAGTGTAGTGAGTGGTATCAGAGAGTAGTGAGGGGTATCAGAGTGTAGTGAAGGGTATCAGAGAGCAGTGAGGGGTATACGAGTGTAGTGAGGGGTAACAGAGAGAAGTGAGCGTTATCAGAGAGAAGTAAGGGGTATCACAGTGGTGTGACGGATATCAGAGAGTTGTTAGGGGTATGAGAGTGTAGTAAGTGGTATCAGAGCATAGTGAGGGGTATCAGAGAGTAGTGAGGGGTATCAGAGAGAAGTGAGGGATATCAGAGTGCAGTGAGGGGTATCAGAGAGAAGTGAGGGATATCAGAGTGCAGTGAGGGGTATCAGAGTGAAGTGAGGGGTATCAGATACTACTGAGGGATATCAGAGTGTAGTGAGGTTTATCAAAGAGAAGTGAGGGATATCAGTGAGTAGTGAAGGGCATCAGTGTGTAGTGAGGGGTATCAGTGTTTAGTGAGTGGTATCAGAGTGTAGTGAGGTTTATCAAAGAGAAGTGAGGGATATCAGTGAGTAGTGAAGGGCATCAGTGTGTAGTGAGGGGTATCAGTGTTTAGTGAGGGGTGTCAGAGAGTAGTGAGTGGTATCAGAGAGAAGTAAGGGGTATCAGAGTGTAGTGAGGGCTATCAGAGAGTAGTGAGGGGTATCAGAGAGTGGTGAGGGGTATCAGAGAGTAGTGAGGGGTATCAGAGAGTAGTGAGGGGTATCAGAGTGTAGTGAGGGGTATCAGAGTGTAGTGAGGGGTATCAGAGTGTAGTGAGGGGTATCAGAGCAGTGAGGGGTATCAGTGTGTAGTGAGGGGCATCCGAATGTAGTGAGCGGTATCAGAGTGTAGTGAGGGATATCAGAGTGTAGTGAGGGCTATCAGAGAGTAGTGAGGGGTGTCAGAGTGTAGTGAGGGGTATCAGAGAGTAGTGAGGGGTATCAGAGTGTAGTGAGGGGTATCAGAGTGTAGTGAGGGGTATCAGAGTGTAGTGAGTGGTATCAGTGTGTAGTGAGGAGTATCAGAGTGTAGTGAGTGGTATCAGAGTGTAGTGAGGTGTATCAGAGAGTAGTGAGGGGTATCAGAGTGTAGTGAGGGGTATCAGAGAGTAGTGAGGTATGAGAGAGTAGTGAGGGGTATAAGAGAGTAGTGAGGGGTATCAGAGAGTAGTGAGGTGTATCAGAGAGTAGTGAGGGGCATCAGCCTGTTGTGCGGGGTATCAGAGAGTAGCGAGGGTTATCAGAGTGTAGCGAGGGATATCAGAGAGCAGTGAGGGGTATCAGAGAGTAGTGAGGGGCATCACCCTGTTGTGAGGGGTATCAGAGAGTAGTGAGGGTTATCAGAGTGTAGTGAGTGGTATCAGAGTGTAGTGAGGGGTATCAGAGTGTAGTGAGGTGTATCAGAGTGTAGTGAGGTGTATCAGAGTGTAGTGAGTGGTATCAGAGTGTAGTGAGGGGTATCAGAGAGTAGTGAGGTGTATCAGAGTGTAGTGAGGGGTATCAGAGTGTAGTGAGGGGTATCAGAGTGTAGTGAGGTGTATCAGAGTGTAGTGAGGGGTATCAGAGTGTAGTGAGGGGTATCAGAGTGTAGTGAGGGATATCAGAGAGCAGTGAGGGGTATCAGAGTGTAGTGAGGTGTATCAGAGTGTAGTGAGGGGTATCAGAGTATAGTGAGTGGTATTAGATAGTATTGAGGGGTATCAGAGTGTAGTGAGGGGTATCAGAGTGTAGTGAGGGGTATCAGAGTGTAGTGAGGGGTATCAGAGTGTAGTGAGGGGTATCAGAGTGTATTGAGGGGTATCAGAATGTAGTGAGGGCAATCAGAGTGTAGTGAGGGGTATCAGAGAATAGTGAGGGGTATCTGAGTGTAGTGAGGGGTATCTGAGTGTAGTGAGGGGTATCAGAGTGTACTGAGTGGTATCAACGATTAGAGAGGGTGTCAGATAGTAGAGAGGGGAATCAGATAATTGTGAGGTGTATCAGAGTGTAGTGAGAGGTATCAGAGTGTAGTGAGGGGTATCAGAGAGTAGTGAGGTGTATCAGAGTGTAGTGAGGGGTATCAGAGTGTAGTGAGGGGTATCAGAGTGTAGTGAGGGGTATCAGAGTGTAGTGAGGTGTATCTGAGTGCAGTGAGGGGTATCAGAGTGTAGTGAGGGGTATCTGAGTGTAGTAAGGGGTAACAGAGTGTAGTGAGGGGTATCAGAGAGTAGTGAGGGCTATCAGAGTGTATTGAGGGGTATAAGAGTGTTGTGAGGGGTATCAGAGTGCAGTGAAGGGTATCAGAGAGTAGTGAGGGCTATCAGAGTGTATTGAGGGGTATAAGAGTGTTGTGAGGGGTATCAGAGTGTAGTGGGGGGTATCAGAGTGTATTGAGGGGTATCAGAGAGTAGTGAGGGGTATCAGAGAGTAGTGAGGGGTGTCAGAGTGTAGTGAGGGGTATCAGAGAGTAGTGAGGGGTATCAGAGAGTAGTGAGGGGTATCAGAGAGTAGTGAGGGGTATCAGAGAGTAGTGAGGGGTATCAGAGAGTAGTGAGGAGTATCAGAGAGTAGTGAGGGGTATCTGAGTGGTGAGGGGTATCAGAGTGTAGTGAGGGGTATCAGAGTGTAGTGAGGGGTATCAGAGTGTAGTGAGGGGTATCAGAGTGTAGTGAGTGGTATCAGAGTAGTGAGGGGTATCAGAGTAGTGAGGGGTATCAGAGAGTAGTGAGGGGTATCAGAGAGTAGTGAGGGGTATCAGAGTGTAGTGAGGGGTATCAGAGAGTAGTGAAGGGTATCAGAGAGTAGTGAGGGGTATCAGAGAGTAGTGAAGGGTATCAGAGAGTAGTGAAGGGTATCAGAGAGTAGTGAAGGGTATCAGAGAGTAGTGAGGGGTATCAGAGAGTAGTGAGGGGTATCAGAGAGTAGTGAGGGGTATCAGAGAGTAGTGAAGGGTATCAGAGAGTAGTGAAGTGTATCAGAGAGTAGTGAGGGGTATCTGAGTGTAGTGAGGGGTATCAGAGTGTAGTGAGGGGTATCAGAGTGTAGTGATGGGTATCAACGATTAGAGAGGGTGTCAGATAGTAGAGATGGGAATCAGATAATTGTGAGGGGTATAAGAGTGTAGTGATGGGTATCAACATGTAGTGAGCGGTATCAGAGTGTAGTGAGGGGTATCAGAGAGTAGTGAGGGGTATCAGAGTGTAGTGAGGGGTATCAGAGTGTAGTGAGGGGTATCAGAGTGTAGTGAGGGGTATAAGAGAGTAGTGAGGTGTATCAGTGAGAAGTGAGTTGTATCAGAGAGTAGTGAGGGGCATCAGCCTGTTGTGAGGGGTATCAGAGAGTAGTGAGTGGTATCAGAGTGTAGTGAGGGGTATCAGAGTGTATTGAGCTGTATCAGAGTGTAGAGGGGTATAAGAGAGTTGTGAGTGGTTTCAGAGAGTAGTGAGGTGTATCAATGAGAAGTGAGTTGTATCAGAGAGTAGTGAGGTGTATTAGAGTGTTGTGAGGGGTATCAGAGAATTGTTATGTGTATCAGAGTGTAATGAGGGGTATCAGAGTGTAGTAAGGGGTATCAGTGTGTCGTGAAAGGTAGCAGAGATTAGTAAGGGGTAGCAACGTGTAGTGAGGGGTATCAGAGTGTAGTGAGTGGTATCAGAGTGTAGTGAGGGGTATCAGAGTGTAGTGAGTGGTATCAGAGTGTAGTGAGGGGTATCAGAGAGTAGTGAGGGGTGTCAACGTGTAGTAAGTGGTATCAGAGTGTAGTGAGGGGTATCAGATTGTAGTGAGGAGTATCAGAGTGAAGTGAGTGTTATCCGAGTGTAGTGAGGGGTATCAGAGTGTAGTGAGGGGTATCAGATTGTAGTGAGGGTATCAGAGAGTAGTGAGGAGTATCAGAGTGAAGTGAGTGTTATCCGAGTGTAGTGAGGGGTATCAGAGTGTAGTGAGGGGTATCAGAGTGTAGTGAGGTGTATCAGAGTGTAGTGAGGGGTATCAGAGTGTAGTGAGGGGTATCAGAGTGTAGTGAGGGGTATCAGAGTGTAGTGAGGGATATCAGAGTGTAGTGAGGGATATCAGAGAGTAGTGAGGGGTATCTGAGTGTAGTAAGAGTAATCAGAGTGTTGTGAGGGGTATCAGTGTGTTGTGAGGGGTATCAGAGTGTAGTGGGGGGTATCAGAGTGTATTGAGGGGTATCAGAGAGTAGTGAGGGGTATCAGAGAGTAGTGAGGGGTATCAGAGAGTAGTGAGGGGTATCAGAGAGTAGTGAGGGGTATCAGAGAGTAGTGAGGGGTATCAGAGTGTAGTGAGGGGTATCAGAGAGTAGTGAGGGGTATCAGAGAGTAGTGAGGGGTATCAGAGAGTAGTGAGGGGTATCAGAGAGTAGTGAGGGGTATCAGAGTGTAGTGAGGGGTATCAGAGTGTATTGAGTGGTATCAGAGAGTAGTGAGGGGTATCAGAGAGTAGTGAGGGGTATCAGAGAGTAGTGAGGGGTATCAGAGAGTAGTGAGGGGTATCAGAGTGTAGTGAGGGGTATCAGAGAGTAGTGAGGGGTATCAGAGAGTAGTGAGGGGTATCAGAGAGTAGTGAGGGGTATCAGAGAGTAGTGAAGGGTATCAGAGAGTAGTGAGGGGTATCTGAGTGTAGTGAGGGGTATCAGAGTGTAGTGAGGGGTATCAACGATTAGAGAGGGTGTCAGATAGTAGAGATGGGAATCAGATAATTGTGAGGGGTATAAGAGTGTAGTGATGGGTATCAACATGTAGTGAGCGGTATCAGAGTGTAGTGAGGGGTATCAGAGAGTAGTGAGGGGTATCAGAGTGTAGTGAGGGGTATCAGAGTGTAGTGAGGGGTATCAGAGTGTAGTGAGGGGTATAAGAGAGTAGTGAGGTGTATCAGTGAGAAGTGAGTTGTATCAGAGAGTAGTGAGGGGCATCAGCCTGTTGTGAGGGGTATCAGAGAGTAGTGAGTGGTATCAGAGTGTAGTGAGGGGTATCAGAGTGTATTGAGCTGTATCAGAGTGTAGTGAGGGGTATAAGAGAGTTGTGAGTGGTTTCAGAGAGTAGTGAGGTGTATCAATGAGAAGTGAGTTGAATGAGAGAGTAGTGAGGTGTATTAGAGTGTTGTGAGGGGTATCAGAGAATTGTTATGTGTATCAGAGTGTAATGAGGGGTATCAGAGTGTAGTAAGGGGTATCAGTGTGTCGTGAAAGGTAGCAGAGATTAGTAAGGGGTAGCAACGTGTAGTGAGGGGTATCAGAGTGTAGTGAGTGGTATCAGAGTGTAGTGAGGGGTATCAGAGAGTAGTGAGGTGTATCAGAGAGTAGTGAGGGGTGTCAACGTGTAGTAAGTGGTATCAGAGTGTAGTGAGGGGTATCAGATTGTAGTGAGGAGTATCAGAGTGAAGTGAGTGTTATCCGAGTGTAGTGAGGGGTATCAGAGTGTAGTGAGGGGTATCAGAGTGTAGTGAGGTGTATCAGAGTGTAGTGAGGGGTATCAGAGTGTAGTGAGGGGTATCAGAGTGTAGTGAGGGGTATCAGAGTGTAGTGAGGGATATCAGAGTGTAGTGAGGGATATCAGAGAGTAGTGAGGGGTATCTGAGTGTAGTAAGAGTAATCAGAGTGTAGTGAGGGGTATCAGAGTGCAGTGAGGTGTTTCAGAGTGTAGTGAGGGGTATCAGAGATTATTGAGGGGTATCAGAGTGCAGTGAGGGATATCAGAGAGTAGTGAGGTGTATCAGAGTAGTGAGGGTTATCACAATGTAGTGAGGGGTATCAGAGTGTCGTGAGGGATGTCTTTCCAAAATAGTGTAAAAACATTGAATATAACTGGAGAAAAATTATTTTTTCACATTTAAACAAATCAAATCAAACTGCTTTGGAAAATTTCACCATAGCAACCGTGACTCCAAGGTTAAATGATAGACTGAAACATAATCTTTTGTTAAACAAACTTTTTGTTGTTCTTCTCAGTTTTTCCACACCAGCTTAACTTAAATTGTAGTCTAAAATTTTTTTTTTCAATTCATGGGGCACAATCTTATTCACACATTCTTAAAACTTCCAAAATCCAAGACATAGAAACATAGAAACATAGAAAATAGGTACAGGAGTAGACCATTCGGTCCTTCGAGCCTGCACCGCCATTCAATGCGTTCATGGCTGAACATGCCACCTCAGTACCCCATTCCTGCTTTCTCGCCATACCCCTTGATCCCCTTAGTTGTGAGTGTTATATCTAACTCCCTTTTGAATATATTTAGCGAACTGGCCTCAACAACCTTCTGTGGAAGAGAATTCCATAGATTCACCACTCTCTGGGTGAAGAAGTTCCTCCTCAGCTCAGTCCTAAATGGCTTCCCCTTAATCCTTAGACTGTGACCCCTGGTTCTAGTTTTCCCTACCATTGGGAACATTCTGCCCGCATCTAATTTGTCTAAACCAGTCAGGATTTTAAATGTCTCTATAAGATCCCCCCTCATTCTTCTGAACTCCAGAGGATACAAGTTCAGTTGACCCAATCTTTCTTGATATGTCAGTCCGGCCATCCCAGGAATCAATCTAGTGAACCTTCGCTGCACTCCCTCAATAGCAAGAATGTCCTTCCTTAAGTTAGGAGACCAAAACTGCGCACAATACTCCAGGTGTGGCCTCACCAAGGCCCTGTACAACTGTAGCATCACCTCCCTACTCCTGTACTCAAATCCCCTTGCTATGAAGGCCATCATTCCGTTTGCTTTCTTGACTGCCTGCTGCACTTGCATTCCCACCTTCAGTGACTGATGTACCATGACGCCCAGGTCTCGTTGCACGTCCCCTTTCCCTAATCTGCTACCATTCAGGTAATAGTCCGCCTCTCTATTTTTACCACCAAAGTGGATAACCTCACATTTATCCACATTGTACTTCATCTGCCATACATTTGCCCATTCACCCAACCTGTCCAAGTCACTCTGTAGCCTCCTAGCATCCTCCTCATTGTTCACACTGCCTCCCAATTTAGTGTCATCCGCAAATTTGGAGATATTACATTTAATCCCTTCGTCCAAATCATTAATATATAATGTAAACAGCTGGGGTCCCAGCACCGAACCCTGCGGTACCCCGCTGGTCACTGCCTGCCATTCTGAAAAGTACCCATTTACTCCTACTCTTTGTTTCCTGTGTGCCAACCAGTTCTCAATCCACGTCAATACATTACCCCCAATCCCATGTGCTTTAACTTTGCTCACCAATCTCTTGTGTGGGACCTTGTCGAAGGCCTTCTGAAAGTCCAAATACACCACATCTACTGGTTCCCCCCTGTCCACCCTATTGGAAACATCCTCAAAAAATTCCAGAAGATTTGTCAAGCATGATTTCCCTTTCACAAATCCATGCTGACTTGGACCTATCATGTCGCCACTTTCCAAATGGTCTGTTATGACATCTTTAATAATTGCTTCCATCATTTTACCCACGACCGATGTCAGGCTGACCGGTCTATAATTCCCTGCTTTCTCCCTCCCTCCTTTTTAAAAAAGAGGGGTTACATTGGCCACCCTCCACTCCATCGGAACTGATCCAGAGTCTAATGAATGTTGGAAAATGATTGTCAATGCATCCACTATTTCCAAGGCCACCTCCTTAAGTACTCTGGGATGCAGACCATCAGGCCCCGGGGATTTTTCAGCCTTCAGTCCCATCAATTTCCCCAATACCTTTTCCCGACTAATAAGGATTTCCCTCAGCTCCTCCCTCTTACCAGATCCTCTGACCCCTTTTATTTCCGGCAGGTTGTGTGTGTCCTCCACAGTAAACACCGAACCAAAGTACTTGTTCAATTGATCAGCCATTTCCTTGTTCCCCATTACGACTTCCCTGTTTCCGACTGCAGGGGACCTACGTTTGTTTTTACTAACCTCTTTCTTTTTACATATTTATAGAAGCTTTTGCAGTCCATTTTAATGTTCTCTGACAAGACAAAATTTGAAACGCTTTTAACACAGAGAACTGGGTGGAGCTAAAACAAACATAACAGAATCTTTCTTTTAAAGACAGACCTTCAGACAAAAGGAAATATGTAACTTCTTAAACATTTATAGTCAGGAAAACTTACACACTTTCACACAAACTGAAATTCCAGCATTTTTTTGAAGGTTCCTTTTACTCTGCAAATCTTGTGTTTTATTTGTCTCGGCACAGACGTTAATAACTTCCATGTCGTTAAAGCTTTAATTTACACTTTTTTTTTCTCTTTTTACATCGGTGTCTCAGCAGCTTTTCCTGGCTTTCCAAATCCCTGTTTTTTCCCTTCCTTTGCTGAGTTTTCAGATTGGTTAGCCTACAAATTAGATCGTTTTCCGTCTCTATCTCTCCCTCTCTTTCCTGTACTTTATGCTTAACCACCTGGCTATGTTTCTCTCTTAACCCGTTGTGTTTTTTCAGAGACAGACTTTCCGGAATAAAGTTTATCATTTTTTCAAAGGAGACTCGGTCTCCTTTGATTAAACGTTCTGTCAATAATACCTGCACTTCCTCCGCACAGGCGCCTCTGTCTAACTTACTCTTATATGCATTAACACAACTTTTATGAGCCATTTGGTGATTTTCTTAACAGACCTCTAACGGCGCACAATTCACGGGCACTCCCCACTCCCCATGGGGTTTATCCCTCCTCAAGAGCAGCAGCTGATCAGGAAGCTACTTTCAAGGTGAGATCTATTACACAATACCAGCCGCTTTGTCTTGTCCCATCTGGGGTGCCAATTTGTAAGATCTTAACGATCTCTGAGTTCTTGGACAAGACACCAATAGGCAGCAGCCAGTATGTTTGAGCAATAGATCAAGATTTATTAAGCATACAGCGTAATATACTTAATATTCGACGGTTTTAATGAGTAGCTCGCAGCCCTAGGTCTCTGGAACCTCTCGGACACAGATGATGCCGTCTTAAGTCTGTTCCTTTGTCCTCGCAGTACGTCTGTGTAAAGTTGTTCTTTGAGTATCGAGGTTTTAACCCTTTTCTTATCAAAAGTTGATTTGGCCAGTGTCCATATATGGTCTTTAACAAAATCACCTTTTATAATTGGTTCTAATGGTTAAAATACCATTGTCATCCAGACTAAGGTAGCATCCCGCCTTTCCAGTATTTTTCCACTAACTTTACCATGTTCAGTGTTATCTTGTTTATAGTTTTTCACCCTATTGGAATTTATTTTATCTCTTTCATTTCTAGCTTCCCTGGTACAAGGCCTTTATACCAAGGGGTCATATCAGCGCTCTTTCACTAGTCTTGAGGTATCCAAACTATCTCACTTTAATCGACCAGATAAATACTTTATCTCCATGATCTCTCTCATTTTATGTCCTTATACTAATTATTTTTTAAATATCGTTGCAATTAGTTTTGTTCAGCGAATTCTAATTTCTACTTAGCATCATAGTATGTTATTTAATGATTTAATCTTCACTCGCAGTCTGTGGCTGTTTGTTATCAAAACTTAGTGAAAACTGCTTTTGACTGTGCAACTACATTATGGGTAATATTATTTGGTCAATGGCTACACTTGAAGTTATACATATATGATTCTCGTCTACTAAATATCTCTGAATATCAGCCTTTCGTACAAGTCCCCACCTCGAGGATGAAATGTTTTAAACATTGATACCTCGACTACTTCAATCTATTCTCTGACTAGCGTTGCTGCAAATTGGAGTGCTCTAATTGAGGGGAATGGAGCGCTTCTCGAATGAGGTTTTATCCCCCTTTTCATTATAGGCCTGGGTGCTAAATATGACACTCACAGTGGCCGACCGCCTATCCTCATGGATGGAGGACACCCCGGGGTCGCCCCAACCATCATGTCGGCCGTGCTGATATGTCTTGCCTTCTAGTGCGTCCCACTCTATCCTTTCTCCTCCGCCCGCTGCTCCTATTGCTGCATCATACGATCTGGCAGTAACGGCCCTGATCTGACCCCTTACTTAAATTCAATTCACTGTTCCGGTGTTCCAATTCTGCCCCGCCTGGGGTATCCTCTACGTTGCTTCAGATCTTCTCTTTCGGTGTGCACAATGAATTTGTTAGTGCTGGTTAGTCATAGGCATGAGTATACAATTGGCTTATGTATCAAAGTCTTACTACATAGGTTACATATATCAAATACACTATCATTACAAGCTGGAGAACTACCAGAGCGTGTGAAATAATATGACCCTAAGGGTGTGCTGATGTATTAAGCCCAATATCCCACCAGTGTGAGTTGTCCTCTATGCTGTCAATTTCAATATCTATTCTCGAGTTGTCTTTCTCGAAAACATAAAAATGCTTTAGGGAGGAGTTCAGTCGCATCACGAGCTCACTGAAACCCTCAGACAACAGGGGAATGTCGTACCCGAATTGTGCCACATAATTGTGCAGCTCATACTTAAGTATCTCATTTACTGTCAGTTTCACTTGAGCATAGGTTTTGATATTGAGTAAAATGTATTGGTTGATGTGACAGGTCCTGTTAGACCCATAAAGCATGGTAGTTGCGGTAGTAGTGACACAGGAGGCACCACCAAAATCACCTCATACTGGATTCGTACTGGTTTTTCCCACGCTCTGTTACCTACAAAACACAATTATTACAGTCACAGTTAAATGCAGTCTTACAATCATTTCAAGCAACAGTACAGTTTAACATCTAATCAACAAATCATGGACTTTAAAGATTCTCCAGATCTCTCTTTTACTCGTATCCATCTTGTGGATAATTCTTACTAAACATGATTTCTCCTTAGCCTTCAATTGTCCCAATCCAAATTCCATGTAACTCTCCACTTCAACTTCAATTTCAATCCCTCTAACAGGTACCAGAGTGTTTAACTCTATTCTGATTGTTTCATTAATTAGATAGTTTCTCGATGGAGTTTGTGTCAATGCTTTAAAAGTTTCTCGCTCTCCTGAACCATATTAACCATTTGATGTCTTGCTGTTGTCAAGTAACTGAGCATGTCTGAGACCCGTTCTTCAGTGCAGATTCAACATGCATTTCCAGATGGTAATTGCTTCATATGTAACAAATCACATTTGCACACTCATATCGGTATCTCCATGTTATGCCACACGTGCCGTCCGATACAAGCCTTTCTCGGGCTTTCAGGTGATCTTATCAAAAGATTGTCTGGAGGTCTTTGTTCATCTTCCTCTGCATGGTCCCGATGTCTTGGGTAGTGGCCAGACTATCAAATTCAGTTTTCTTAAAAAGTTCATTATAGGCAGGGACACAAATGTCTCCAAGAGAAAGCTATCAATTTACTATTTCATTAACTACACTTTCCTGACTTTCACTAGAAAGTTTGGAAAATTCCCAATTGTTGGTGTAATTCTCCTGTTTCTATCTCACACCCTCAATCACTTCCTCTCTCCATTTTACACATCCCATGAATTATCATTCATATCTCATTCATGAGCCCTGGAGGAACTTTACTGTCCAGTACAATATTTAAGATTGAAAACATAGATCAAACATTCTCACTTGGTCCAAGTTATTAACGCTTTTTATTATCATTATTTTATAGGATCTTTTATTTTCCCAAAAGTAACCCAATATATAGTGCCTGAGTCATTACAAAATTATCCCAAAATCCAAACAGTGGTATTGTTGAACTGACAGGTTTTCTCAATGTTCAATTTCATTTTTATCAATTTATCTTCCATTTCCAATTTCAGAAACAAGTGATTCCCAGGCTAGGTGGCTTACACAGTGTTTTAACATTAGAGACAGAAGTGCTGCAATCAGTTTACAAGGTAACTTTCATATAACAAAAGAAAGCAAAGAATCCATTGTGACTCTGCTTAGAGCCCAAGGGGTTAATTTATCAAATCATAATTTTCCTTCTGTCACTGTGGGAAAATATTAACTTAAAATTATGAAACTTAAATTTAATAATATACAATATCTTTAAATTTCATACTAAAGTTGTTGCTTGGTGAACTTAAACAGCTGTCAGTGGAAAGGGTTAACTCCTTTGCAGGTTTTTAAGAAGGTGGAGCGAAACATTGTCAGGCGCACGCAATTGCGTCACTTCACTTAAATTAAAAAACAAACTTTCCCGATCGAAAAAGACAGTTGTGTTTTCACACTTTAACTAAACATGAACAGAACAGATAAAACAAAACAAAATAGCACATGATTGCAGAAAACAGTAAATTATGTCATATTTCTTATTGTCCTTTCTTCAGATGCCTTTCCAAAATACTATAAAAAAATTGAATATAACTGGAGAAAAATTATTTTTTCACATTTAAACAAATCAAATCAAACTGCTTTGGAAGATTTCACCATAGCAACCGCGACTCCAAGGTTAAATCTTAGACTGAAACTTAGGGGTAGAAATTAGGTCGCGCCCCATTTGGGGCGCAAATATCATCTGGACGCAAATATTAGCGCCTGGCGCTAATTATCGGCACTGACTGGAAACTTCACTTTTACCGCCCCGGGAGGTGAGTGGAGCGCTAAAGCAGGCGCTGCACACCTGTCTTAAGGCGCAAAGGCCAAGGAGTGAGGCGCTAACTCAGAGTGCTGGCGAAGCTCATGTAATGTCAGTCAGCAATGGAACACACACACAATGGCACGGGCCAGTTCTTAAAGGGGATGGTTAATCTTGCTTTCCATCCACATCCTGTTCATTGCAGCCTTGAATCTCGGCCTGGAGAGACTTGCACATCAAATGTGCTGGAAAGAACAATGGAGAGTACCAGGCAAAGAGCTCAGAGTGCACCTCCCAAAGTCTCTGCTAAATCGATACAAGGAATGGCAAATCAAAATGAACCTGCAAAGTGCTGCTCAGTACCCAAAACTCCTTCACACAACGTTGAATCTCTCCAGAAGTCTCTCCCTCTCTCTCTCAGAATGCGTAGTTCAAAAATGCCACCAACAGTAAAAGACAGGAAGAGGCCCCCTTTAAATAGCGCCCCCCCCAGCCCCACAGCGATTGATAGCGTTCCAGTCTTCTGGTCGTTGGATGCGCCAGGCGGTAAGGCAGGGGGCGCCACTCAATTTCTGCTCCGGGGCACCACAAGGGCGTTGCACCATGGAATGACGTCACAATCTGCGCGCGCAGGTGGTCGCAGCGGTAAAGTTTAGTGCCGCCGCACAATGTTAAGTTAAGTTCCCGAGCGGCGCAAACATCGCTGCGCTCGGGCGTTAGCGGCTTTGCGCCCCATTAGCGCCCTCTTAAGGCGCTAACGGGAGGCGCAACCAACTGAATTTTTACCCCTTAATCTTTTGTTAAACAAACTTTTTGTTGTTCTTCTCAGTTTTTCCACACCAGCTTAACTTAAATTGTAGTCCAAAGTTTTTTTTTTCAATTCATGGGGCACAATCTTATTTGCACATTCGTAAAACTTCCAAAATCCAAGACAAGACTAAAGTTTGAAACGCTTTTAACACAGAGAAGTGGGTGGAGCTAAAACAAACATAACAGAATCTTTCTTTTAAAGACAGACTTTCAGACAAAAGAAATATGTAACTTCTTAAACATTTATAGTCAGGAAAACTTACACACTTTCACACAAACTGAAATTCCAGCATTTTTTTTTAAGGTTCCTTTCACTCAGCAAATCTTGTGTTTTATTTGTCTCGGCACAGACGTTCCAAATAACTTCCATGTCGGTAAAACTTTAAGTTTCTCTTTTTTTTTCTCTTTTTACATCGGCGTCTCAGCAGCTTTTCCTGGCTTTCCAAATCCCTGTTTTTTCCCTTCCTTTGCTGAGTTTTCAGATTGGTTAGCCTGCAAATTAGATCGTTTTCCTTCTCTATCTCTCCCTCTCTCTCCTGCACTTTATGCTTAACCACCTGGCAATGTTTCTCTCTTAACCCGTTGTGTTTTTTCAGAGACAGACTTTCCGGAATAAAGTTTATCACGTTTTCAGAGGTGACTCGGTCTCCTTTGATTAAATGTTCTGTCAATAATACCTGTACTTCCTCCGCACAGGCGCCTCTGTCTAACTTACTCTTATATGCATTAACACAACTTTTATGAGCCATTTGGTGATTTTCTTAACAGACCTCTAACATCAATAACTAATGGTGCGCAATTCACGGGCACTCCCCACTCCCCATGGGGTTTATCCCTCTTCAAGAGCAGCAGCTGATCAGGAAGCTACTTTCGAGGTCCGATCTATTACACAATACTAGCCGCTTTGTCTTGTCCATTCTGGGGTGCCAATTTGCAAGATCTTAACGATCTCTGAGTTCTTGGACAAGACACCAATAGGCAGCAGCCAGTATGTTTGAGCAATAGATCAAGATTTATTAAGCATACAGCGTAATATACTTAATATTAGGCGATAGTTTTAATGAGTAGCTCACAGCCATAGGTCTCTGGAACCTCTCGGACACAGATGACTTCGTCTTAAGTCTGTTCCTTTGTCCTCACAGTACGTCTGTGTGAAGTTGTTCTTTGAGTTTCGAGGTTTTAACCCTTTTCTTATCAAAAGTTGGTTTGGCCAGTGTCCATATATGGTCTTTAACAAAATCACCTTTTATAATTGGTTCTAATGGTTAAAATACCATTGTCACTCAGACTAAGGTAGCATCCCGCCTTTCCAGTATTTTTCCACCAACTTTGCCATGTTCAGTGTTATCTTGTTTATAGTTTTTCACCCCATTGGAATTTACTTTATCTCTTTCATTTCTAGCTTCCCTGGTACAAGGCCTTTATACCAAGGGCCCATATCAGCGCCGTTTCACTCGTCTTGAGGTATCCAAACTATCTCACTTTAATTGACCAGATAAATACTTTATCTCCATGATCTCTCTCATTTTATGTCCTTATACTAATTATTCTTTAAATATCATTGCAATTAGTTTTGTTCAGCGAATTCTAATTTCTACTTAGCATCATAGTATGTTATTTAATGATTTAACCTTCACTGGCAGTCTGTGGCTGTTTGTTATCAAAACTTAGTCAAAACTGCTTTTGACTGTGCAGCTACATTATGGGTAATATTATTTGGTCAATGGCTACACTTGAAGTTATACATATATGATTCTCGTCTACTAAATATCTCTAAATATCAGCCTTTTGTACAAGTCCCCACCTCGAGGATGAAATGTTTTAAACATTGATTCCTCGACTACTTCAATCTATTCTCTGACTAGCGTTGCTGCAAATTGGAGTCCTCTAATTGAGGGGAATGGAGCGCTTCTCAAATTAGGTTTTATCCTCCTTTTCATTATAGGCCTGGGTGCTAACTATGACACTCACAGGGGCATCAGAGTGTAGTGAGGGGTATGAGAAAGTAGTGAGGGGTATCGGAGAGTAGTGAGGGGTATCAGAGAGTATTGAGGGGTATCAGAATGTAGTGAGGGGTATCACAGTTTAGTGAGGGGTACCACAAAGTAGTGAGGGGTATCAGAGTGTAGTGAGGGGTACCACAAAGTAGTGAGGGGTATCAGAGTGTAGTGAGGGGTATCAGAGTGTAGCGAGGTGTTTCAGAGAGTAGTGAGGGGTATCAGAGAGTATTGAGGGGTATCAGAGTGTTGTGAGGGTATCAGATTGTAGTGAGGGGTATCAGAGTGAAGTGAAGAGAATTAGAGAGTAGTGAGGGGTATCAGAGTGTAGTGAAGTTTATCAGAGAGTCGTGAGAGGTATCAGAGTGTATGGAGGGCTTTGAGAGTGTAGTGAGGTGTATCAGAACATTGTGAGGGGTATCAGAGAGTAATGAGGCGTGTCAGAGTGTAGTGAGGGGTATCAGAGTGTATTGTGGGGTACCACAAAGTAGTGAGAGCTAATAGAGTGTTGTGAGGGGTATCAGGGAGTATTGAGGGGTATCACAGTGTAGTGACCGGTATCAGATTGTAGTGAGGGGTATCCGAAATTAGTGAGGGGTATCAGTGTGTAGTGAGAGGTATCAGAGTGTAGTGAGTGGTATCAGAGTGTAGTGAGGGGTATCAGAGAGTAGTGAGGGGTATCAGAGAGTAGTGAGGAGTATCAGAGTGTAGTGAGGGGTATCAGAGAGCAGTGAGGGGTATCGGAGTGTAGTGAGGGGTATCAGGGAGTAGTGAGGGGTATCAGAGTGTAGTGAGGGCTATCAGAGAGTTATGAGTGTATCAGAGAGTAATAAGGGGTATCACAGAGTGGTGAGGAGTATCAGGGAGTAGTGAGTGGTACCAGAGAGTAGTGAGGGGTATCAGAGTGTCGTGAAGGGTATCAGAGATTAGTGAGGTGTATCAGAGTGTTGTGAGGGGTACTCGAGTGTAGTGTGCGTTTTCAGAATGAATTGCGGTGTATCAGAGAGTAGTCCGTGGTATCAGAGTGTAGTGAGGGGCATCAGAGGGTCGTGAGTGGTATCAGAGATTAGTGAGGGATATCAGAGTGTAGTGAGTGCTATCAGAGTAAACTGAGGTGTATCAGAGTGTAGTGAAGGCTATCAGAGTGTAGTGAGGGGTATCAGAGAGTAGTAATTCGATCGCATCCATTTCGTGTGTCGTGCTCCAAGCTCGGTCTTAAAAGACAGTGTACAACTACACCTTGTATTGTTCCTCCTTTTCGGTATCTTGCAGGACATCTTTCGATATTGTTTATGGAGACAGTTTTCAAAATATGCTTGCCATTCGTTTGGTTAACATGTATTTGAACTGTTGTTTCGTTAATAACAGATTGTATTTTAACAGGTTTTTTCCACTTCGTTGTTAAACCAGTTTTATACTTGAACTTCTTTTCCTGTACCCATTCTCCTACTATGGGTTGTCATTCTTTATTTGTCAATTTTTCAGCCTATTTGCTACCCTTATCGTCTGATCAATTCAATGAATCTCCTCTGTTACTTTAAAAAAAATATATATTTTTTTAACTGTCTCTGTTGGGTCAAAGACTCAGAGTGTGTAGAGGCAATAAAAGAACTGTGGGTAAGCAGTGTATGCATTTCAACCCCGTACATCAGATAATATGGAGTTTTAGGGGACACTGTCCCTGATGCAGATGTGGGCACATTATTGAGTGATAGCTGTACTCCCGGAATGATGGCGGTCCACTTATTCCCCCTGATTCTCAACAGTTTGACCAATAGCTTTATTATTTCCCGATTTTTACATTCCACCAGCCCCGCTGATTGCGGATGACGTGGTGTGCTGTGCTCTAACCCAATCCCCCTTTGTTCACAGTAGGCTTTGAAGACCTTGGATACAAAGGCTCCGCCTTTAATGGAGTGTAAGATTCTGGGTGCAGCAGCTACAGTAATTATATCAGAAATAGCCCTGGCAAGTGCGTTTTCCGAAACAGTTTTTGTGGGGACCAGCCAGCAGAAGGAAGTGCATCCATCCACACAAACAAGAACATGTCTATATCCCAAAGATGGGGAAAGTGGTCCAATAAAGTCAATAAAGAATTTTCCCATTTGCTCGTCAGCTTTCACAGGAGCCAATGGTGGTGGCTTAATTTAGTGATGACTTACTAGTCGAATAGCATGGCTCACAATTTGCCACGTATGTTTTACAGGCTCTAAGCATGCCTGTCCACCAATATATGTTTTTTTTTGCAGAATGTTGTTCTGGCACCACAATGTACTTAACTTATGCCCTTGTGAGCTTCTTTTACAAGCTGTTCTCGTTTGTGGCTCGGGGGTACCTCTCGGTTTCCCTTGGCAACTTAACTAGTACAAAACCCGTAGGGGTTTCCGAGTAAAAGTACTTTGGTGGATATTCTGGTGGATTCTCTGTTATCGGGTCTAATAGCTCAATCAGTTCCTCATCTTGATTAGCTGCCCGTTCTGCCCTAGTGATTACACTAACATTGGCTGGCCCCTCTCGAGGGGGTCTCATGCAGACCGAACGTTTCGCTTGTTCGTCAGCAAGGCTGTTTCCTTTTGAGTGTACTTATTCCAGTGGTATGCCCGATTACATTAATCACCTGACAATTCTGTTTCTCCATCCTCGAATGGAGAATTTCTCCCCACAGTGTGGGTTTAATAAAGTCTGCTTTCTCTAAAGCACACCGTAATGCTGCGGCTTCAGCGTATTGCGCTGTCTTATGGCCAAGGGGTTTAGACAGAAATTCTTCTGTATAAAAAGAATAGGAATCTCAAAGTCCCTACTACTATCCCCATCCCAGCTGAAGATTGTTGGGATGTCTCTTTTTTAATCGTCATTGACGATCCATCACAGTAAATAACTTGATGGTATTCTGTAAGCGGTCTCATAGGTATTTGTTTCGTGTGAATCCCCCTAATGATTTTTTACAAATTGGGCTTTCCCTTGTGTATTTGTGGGCAAGGTTGCCAAGGCATAGGGGAATTCAAGAGGCCCTGGCTGTGTGCCAGGCCTTCAATCCTAGGATTGTTCATCCTCAGAATTCTGAGCTACATTTGCTTCTTTGTCTTTAATTATTTTAACTGATTTTTGTTCCTCCCTCTTGGGGGTTTCATGTTTTCCAGATCCCTGAGGGGGTTTGTCTGACCGTTTATTATAATGGATTCTAAGCTGTCCATAGTTTTCTCGAAGATTGTGGCCATTTATTTCTTCATGAGCTTGCCACCTTAACTGGAATCCATGGCCCCCAGGAACATACACTGCTCCGGGTCCTGCTCTTCGGCCATGGTTGCCACCACCTTGTTGGGCACCGTTCATTAGGCCTCCCAATTGTGCAGGTGTGCACCTTAACATTAAGGAATTTATTGGATCTGGAGTATTTGTTTGATTATCCCACAGGATATTCTGTATTCCCTGGTTCTGGGGATCAACATTAATCGTGCCATGAGTTCTAACGGCTCCTTCGGCATCAAAGCCTTCTATTTCAAAAATTATCACTTGGTCTTGTGGTGGTTCAGGGATAGGATTATTTTCCCGAATAAAGCAATCGTTTAAATTTTCTAACAAAAAGACTTGGCCAATTCCGACAGGGTTTGCCATTTCTTCAGGACCTAACCTCGGTTAGGATTTAATATGAACTTTATAAGAAGCTTCTAGACCTCAATGGTATATTGAGGGAGTTCTGATTTAAGTTCTACAAGGCCTGATCAGGGACTTGTCATCTCTAGAAACTTAAATCTGTGTCTTAGAACCACTGTCAGTAAACACTCCTTCTATACTTAACAATCTACAGGATATATATAGATATAAATATAAGTATAGGTTCTGTATCAACTCGTTAACACACACGTTGGGTGCCAACTGAAGGGATAATTACAACTCCTAGCCCTTTCGGACTACCCCAGATCAGGCGTATTCCCCAGACGTTTACCTTCAACTAAAGTTAGCGGTAGCTGGATCCCATAAGATGCTTAATTGGGTCTAAAGGTCAGACTACCTCTCCCTAAAGGAAAGAAATGGTCTAAAGATGTTACCGTTCTCCGGATAGTACTTTTAATAAGCTTAACTCGACTGTAACCTTCCGGATATTATGAGGGTCCGGAATACCCCCCAGAATTCTGCAACTCCTTTGAGTGTACAGAAATTGAGTTCACAAGATGATACAGAAATACTCTTTGAGACAATTCTAAAAATATATAGATTTATTAAAGAACCGACATTTATGGCAATCGCAACTTTAACCGTTCAAAATACAAATAGCTTACATTTCTTATCAGAGATCATTATTCTCAAATCTTAACTTCGTTACATTTCCACACTTCTACTTATTTCTTAATCCAGAATATCTTAAGTCAATCGCGACTTTAATAGTTCAAAATACAAATAGCTTACATTTTCTTATTCTCAGAGATCCTGATTCTCAAATCTTAACTTCGTTACATTTCCATACTTCTACTTATTTCTTAATCCAGAATATCCTAAGTCAAATACCTTGATTACCCGAGACAAAAAAGTTAAAAACTTACAGAGCATATCTGTGAAGTTGAGAAACGCTTGTCTTCCCAGCGACTTCTGCTTTTCTGTTTGAAAAGGTCTTATTTTATATCTTTTTTGGGTGGTTTATCCTTTGAAGTTTTCCTGATGATGTAAGCCAATTATCTTTATTGATATCTCTGTTGAATGCTTTCTGTCTTTACTGTCAATTTAGCCATTGCATGCATAATTATGTCTCTACCTTAGATGTTTCAAAAACTATCATAAACACAATGACAGCAATGGTTTCTGTTTGATGCAATTCTTATTGAAGGTCTCCCATTCAATTCTTAATATTGGCTTAACTGGTTATTACCAGATGTCATGTCTCCTAACTATTCCAAGTTCAATACAAGAACAATGTAATTGCTTGATGTATCTATTGCTGTCATTTTCAAAGTCTTTCTGTAGGTATATTTTACAACTTGTAAATACTTATTCAAGGGTGTTCCATACATTTCTTATTTACTTCAATTGGTTTTTATCAGACCTCGGGACTCCATATTTCAATCTTAACATAAAAACTATTTGTTCAGCAGGCATTTCTTTTACTTGATGTCATTTCTTCAAAGCCTTCTGTAGGTATCATATTTACAATATGTAAATTGAAAACACTTTAACTCAGTGTTTACTTGTTTTCTAGCTATCTCAATTGGTTGCATATTTAATCATGTTTCCTGTCTTATTTGATGTTATATTATGAAGGCTTATGGTTGTTTAATATTCTAAGTTTCTGTTTGCATCAGTGTTAGCTTTTATCAGTTTAAACTGGGTGATTCCATTGTGTTGGTTCCAATGTTCAGACATAGAGGAACCTCCAATGGTTTGCTTCAATAGGGCATTGTTTTAGTTTTTTTAACTAACTCCCATTTCAAAGCTTGTGGTGTTTTACAACTTTGTTTAACAACTGATCTTTATCTCAGAAGCCTGTATTTATGCCTGCAGCCTTGTCTGCTAAGGCTTATGTCTTTTAAACCCAGTATGTCATTTTTTAATAATTTCAGAAATCTGTTCTTAGTATCTTGCATTTTTCTGAATCCTGGCTATTCCTTCAAAGCATATCAGAGTATAGTAAGGGCAATCAGAGAGTAGTGATAGGTATCAGAGTGTAGTGAGTGGCATCAGAGTGTATTGAGTGGTATCAGGGAGTAGTGAGAAGTATCAGAGACTAGTGAGGGGTATCAGAGTGTAGTGAGTGTATCAGAGTGTAGTGACGGGTATCAGAGAGTAGTGAGGGGTATCAGAATTTACTGAGGTGTATCATAGAGTAGTGAGGGGTATCAGAGTGAAGTGCGGGGTATCAGAGTAGTGAGGGTTATCAGGGTGTAATGAGGGGTATCAGAGTGTGGTGAGGGGTATCAGAATGTAGTGAGTGGTATCAGAGAGTAGTGAGGGTTATCAGGGTGTAATGAGGGTTATCAGAGTGTAGTGAGGGGTATCAGAGTGTAATGAGGGTTATCAGAATGTAGTGAGGGGTATCAGAGTGTAGTGAGGGGTATCAGAGTGTAGTGAGGGTTATCAGAGTAGTGAGGGGTATCAGAGTGTAGTGAGGTGTATCAGAGTGTAGTGAGGTGTATCAGAGTGTAGTGAGGTGTATCAGAGTGTAGTGAGGTGTATCAGAGTGTAGTGAGGTGTATCAGAGTGTAGCGAGGGGTATCAGAGTGTAATGAGGGTTATCAGAATGTAGTGAGGGGTATCAGAGTGTAGTGAGGTATCAGAGTGTAGTGAGGGATATCAGAGTGTAGTGAGGGTTATCAGAGTGTAGTGAGGGTTATCAGAGTGTAGTGAGGGTTATCAGAGTGTAGTGAGGGTTATCAGAGTGTAGTGAGGGTTATCAGAGTGTAGTGAGGGTTATCAGAGAGCAGTGAGGGGTATCTGAGAGTAGTGAGAGGTATCGGAGTGTAGTGAGTGGTATCTGAGAGTAGTGAGGGGTATCCAAGTGTAATGAGGGGTATCAGAGGGTAGTGAGGGGGTATCAGTGTGTAGTGAGGGGTATCAGTGTGTAGTGAGATGTATCAGAGTGTAGTGAGGGGTATCAGAGAGTAGTGAGGGGTATCAGAGTGTAGTGAGGTGTATCAGAGTGTAGTGAGGTGTATCAGAGTGTAGTGAGGTGTATCAGAGTGTAGTGAGGTGTATCAGAGTGTAGCGAGGGGTATCAGAGTGTTGTGAGGGCAATCAGAGTGTAGTGAGGGTTAGCAGAGAGTAATGAGGTTCTTCAGAGTGTTGTGAGGGCTATCAGAGAGTACTGAGGGGTATCAGAGTGTAGTGAGGGGTATCAGAGTGTAGTGAGGGGTATCAGAGTGTAGTGAGGGGTATCAGAGTGTAGTGAGGGGTATCAGAGTGTAGTGAGGGGTATCAGAGTGTAGTGAGGGGTATCAGAGTGTAGTGAGGGGTATCAGAGTGTAGTGAGGGGTATCAGAGTGTAGTGAGGGGTATCAGTGTGTAGTGAGGGGTATCAGTGTGTAGTGAGGGGTATCAGTGTGTAGTGAGGGGTATCAGAGTGTAGTGAGGGGTATCAGTGTGTAGTGAGGGGTATCAGAGTGTAGTGAGGGGAATCAGAGTGTAGTGAGGGGTATCAGAGTGTAGTGAGGGGTATCAGAGTAGTGAGGGGTATCCGTGTGTAGTGAGGGGTATCAGAGTAGTGAGGGGTATCCGTGTGTAGTGAGGGGAATCAGAGTGTAGTGAGGGGTATCCGTGTGTAGTGAGGGGAATCAGAGAGTAGTGAGGGGAATCAGAGTGTAGTGAGGGGTATCCGTGTGTAGTGAGGGGTATCAGAGTGTAGTGAGGGGTATCAGAGTGTAGTGAGTGGTATCAGAGAGTAGTGAGCGGTATCAGAGTGATGTGAGGGGTATCAGCGTGTAGTGAGGGGTATCAGAGTGTAGTGAGGGGTATCAGAGAGTAGTGAGCGGTATCAGAGTGATGTGAGGGGTATCAGCGTGTAGTGAGGGGTATCAGAGTGTAATGAGGGGTATCAGAATGTAATGAGGGTTATCAGAATTTAGTGAGGGGTATCAGACTGTAGTGAGGTATCAGAGTGTAGTGAGGGATATCAGAGTGTAGTGAGGGGGTATCAGAGTGTAGTGAGGGTTATCAGTGCAGTGAGGGGTATCAGAGTGTAGTGAGGTGTATCAGAGTGTAGTGAGGTGTATCAGAGTGTAGTGAGGGGGTATCAGAGTGTAGTGAGGGGTATCAGAGTGTAGTGAGTGGTATCCGTGTGTAGTGAGGGGAATCAGAGAGTAGTGAGGGGAATCAGAGTGTAGTGAGGGGTATCCATGTGTAGTGAGGGGTATCCATGTGTAGTGAGGGGTATCAGAGTGTAGTGAGGGGTATCCGTGTGTAGTGAGGGGAATCAGAGAGTAGTGAGGGGAATCAGAGTGTAGTGAGGGGTATCCATGTGTAGTGAGGGGTATCAGAGTGTAGTGAGGGGAATCAGAGAGTAGTGAGTGGTATCAGAGAGTAGTGAGGGGTATCAGAGTGTAGTGAGGGGAATCAGAGTGTAGTGAGGGGTATCAGAGTGTAGTGAGGGGTATCAGAGTGTAGTGAGGGGTATCAGAGTGTAGTGAGGGGTATCAGAGTGTAGTGAGTGGTATCAGAGAGTAGTGAGCGGTATCAGAGTGATGTGAGGGGTATCAGCGTGTAGTGAGGGGTATCAGAGTGTAGTGAGGGGTATCAGAGAGTAGTGAGCGGTATCAGAGTGATGTGAGGGGTATCAGCGTGTAGTGAGGTGTATCAGAGTGTAGCGAGGGGTATCAGAGTGTAGTGAGGGCAATCAGAGTGTAGTGAGGGTTAGCAGAGAGTAATGAGGTTCTTCAGAGTGTTGTGAGGGCTATCAGAGAGTACTGAGGGGTATCAGAGTGTAGTGAGGGGTATCAGAGTGTAGTGAGGGGTATCAGAGTGTAGTGAGGGGTATCAGAGTGTAGTGAGGGGTATCAGAGTGTAGTGAGGGGTATCAGAGTGTAGTGAGGGGTATCAGAGTGTAGTGAGGGGTATCAGTGTGTAGTGAGGGGTATCAGTGTGTAGTGAGGGGTATCAGTGTGTAGTGAGGGGTATCAGAGTTTTGTGAGGGGTATCAGTGTGTAGTGAGGGGTATCAGTGTGTAGTGAGGGGAATCAGAGTGTAGTGAGGGGTATCAGAGTGTAGTGAGGGGTATCAGTGTGTAGTGAGGGGAATCAGAGTGTAGTGAGGGGTATCAGAGTGTAGTGAAAGGTATCAGAGAGTAGTGAGGGGTATCAGTGTGTAGTGAGGGGAATCAGAGTGTAGTGAGGGGTATCAGAGTGTAGTGAGGGGTATCAGTGTGTAGTGAGGGGTATCAGTGTGTAGTGAGGGGTATCAGAGTGTAGTGAGGGGTATCAGAGAGTAGTGAGGGGTATCAGAGTGTAGTGAGGGGTATCAGTGTGTAGTGAGGGGTATCAGAGTGTAGTGAGGGGTATCAGAGTGTAGTGAGGGGTATCAGAGTAGTGAGGGGTATCCGTGTGTAGTGAGGGGTATCAGAGTAGTGAGGGGTATCCGTGTGTAGTGAGGGGAATCAGAGTGTAGTGAGGGGTATCCGTGTGTAGTGAGGGGAATCAGAGAGTAGTGAGGGGAATCAGAGTGTAGTGAGGGGTATCCGTGTGTAGTGAGGGGTATCAGAGTGTAGTGAGGGGTATCAGAGTGTAGTGAGTGGTATCAGAGAGTAGTGAGCGGTATCAGAGTGATGTGAGGGGTATCAGCGTGTAGTGAGGGGTATCCGAGTGTAGTGAGGGGTATCAGAGAGTAGTGAGCGGTATCAGAGTGATGTGAGGGGTATCAGCGTGTAGTGAGGGGTATCAGAGTGTAATGAGGGGTATCAGAATGTAATGAGGGTTATCAGAATTTAGTGAGGGGTATCAGCGTGTAGTGAGGGGTATCAGACTGTAGTGAGGGGTATCAGAGAGTAGTGAGCGGTATCAGAGTGATGTGAGGGGTATCAGCGTGTAGTGAGGTGTATCAGAGTGTAGCGAGGGGTATCAGAGTGTAGTGAGGGCAATCAGAGTGTAGTGAGGGTTAGCAGAGAGTAATGAGGTTCTTCAGAGTGTTGTGAGGGCTATCAGAGAGTACTGAGGGGTATCAGAGTGTAGTGAGGGGTATCAGAGTGTAGTGAGGGGTATCAGAGTGTAGTGAGGGGTATCAGAGTGTAGTGAGGGGTATCAGAGTGTAGTGAGGGGTATCAGAGTGTAGTGAGGGGTATCAGAGTGTAGTGAGGGGTATCAGTGTGTAGTGAGGGGTATCAGTGTGTAGTGAGGGGTATCAGTGTGTAGTGAGGGGTATCAGAGTTTTGTGAGGGGTATCAGTGTGTAGTGAGGGGTATCAGTGTGTAGTGAGGGGAATCAGAGTGTAGTGAGGGGTATCAGAGTGTAGTGAGGGGTATCAGTGTGTAGTGAGGGGAATCAGAGTGTAGTGAGGGGTATCAGAGTGTAGTGAAAGGTATCAGAGAGTAGTGAGGGGTATCAGTGTGTAGTGAGGGGAATCAGAGTGTAGTGAGGGGTATCAGAGTGTAGTGAGGGGTATCAGTGTGTAGTGAGGGGTATCAGTGTGTAGTGAGGGGTATCAGAGTGTAGTGAGGGGTATCAGAGTGTAGTGAGGGGTATCAGAGTAGTGAGGGGTATCCGTGTGTAGTGAGGGGTATCAGAGTAGTGAGGGGTATCCGTGTGTAGTGAGGGGAATCAGAGTGTAGTGAGGGGTATCCGTGTGTAGTGAGGGGAATCAGAGAGTAGTGAGGGGAATCAGAGTGTAGTGAGGGGTATCCGTGTGTAGTGAGGGGTATCAGAGTGTAGTGAGGGGTATCAGAGTGTAGTGAGTGGTATCAGAGAGTAGTGAGCGGTATCAGAGTGATGTGAGGGGTATCAGCGTGTAGTGAGGGGTATCCGAGTGTAGTGAGGGGTATCAGAGAGTAGTGAGCGGTATCAGAGTGATGTGAGGGGTATCAGCGTGTAGTGAGGGGTATCAGAGTGTAATGAGGGGTATCAGAATGTAATGAGGGTTATCAGAATTTAGTGAGGGGTATCAGACTGTAGTGAGGTATCAGAGTGTAGTGAGGGATATCAGAGTGTAGTGAGGGGGTATCAGAGTGTAGTGAGGGTTATCAGTGCAGTGAGGGGTATCAGAGTGTAGTGAGGTGTATCAGAGTGTAGTGAGGGGGTATCAGAGTGTAGTGAGGGGTATCAGAGTGTAGTGAGGGGTATCAGAGTGTAGTGAGTGGTATCCGTGTGTAGTGAGGGGAATCAGAGTGTAGTGAGTGGAATCAGAGTGTAGTGAGGGGTATCCATGTGTAGTGAGGGGTATCCATGTGTAGTGAGGGGTATCAGAGTGTAGTGAGGGGTATCCGTGTGTAGTGAGGGGAATCAGAGAGTAGTGAGGGGAATCAGAGTGTAGTGAGGGGTATCCATGTGTAGTGAGGGGTATCAGAGTGTAGTGAGGGGTATCAGAGAGTAGTGAGGGGTATCAGAGAGTAGTGAGGGGAATCAGAGTGTAGTGAGGGGTATCAGAGTGTAGTGAGGGGAATCAGAGTGTAGTGAGGGGTATCAGAGTGTAGTGAGGGGTATCAGAGTGTAGTGAGTGGTATCCATGTGTAGTGAGCGGTATCAGAGTGTAGTGAGGGGAATTTGAGAGTAGTGAGTGGTATCAGAGAGTAGTGAGGGATATCAGAGTGTAGTGAGGGGTATCAGAGTGTAGTGAGGGGAATCAGAGAGTAGTGAGTGGTATCAGAGAGTAGTGAGGGGTATCAGAGTGTAGTGAGGGGAATCAGAGAGTAGTGAGTGGTATCAGAGAGTAGTGAGGGATATCAGAGTGTAGTGAGGGGTATCAGAGTGTAGTGAGGGGTATCAGAGTGTAGTGAGGGGTATCAGAGTGTAGTGAGGGGTATCAGAGTGTAGTGAGTGGTATCAGAGAGTAGTGAGCGGTATCAGAGTGATGTGAGGGGTATCAGCGTGTAGTGAGGGGTATCAGAGTGTAGTGAGGGGTATCAGAGAGTAGTGAGCGGTATCAGAGTGATGTGAGGGGTATCAGCGTGTAGTGAGGGGTATCAGAGTGTAGTGAGGGGTATCAGAGTGTAGTGAGGGGTATCAGAGTGTAGTGAGGGGTATCAGAGAGTAGTGAGGGGTATCAGAGAGTAGTGAGGGGTATCAGAGTGTTGTGAGGGGTATCAGAGAGTAATGAGGTTCTTCAGAGAGTAGTGAGGGGTATCAGAGTGTAGTGAGGGGTATCAGAGTGTAGTGAGGGGTATCAGAGTGTAGTGAGGGGTATCAGAGTGTAGTGAGGGGTATCAGAGTGTAGTGAGGGGTATCAGAGTGTAGTGAGGGGTATAAGATTGTAGTGAGGGGTATCAGAGTGTAGTGAAGGGTATCAGAGTGTAGTGAGTGGTATGAGAGTGTAGTGAGTGGTATGAGAGTGTAGTGAGGGGTATCAGAGTGTAGTGAGGGGTATCAGAGTGTAGTGAGGGGTATCAGAGTGTAGTGAGGGGTATCAGAGTGTAGTGAGGGGTATCACAGAGCAGTGAGAGGTATCAGAGTGTAGTGAGGGGTATCAGTGTAGTGAGGGGTATCAGAGTGTAGTGAAGGGTATCACAGAGCAGTGAGGGGTATCAGAGAGTAGTGAGTTGTGCAAGTGTGTAGTGAGGTGTATCAGAGTGTAGTGAGGTGTATCAGAGTGTAGTGAGGTGTATCAGAGTGTAGTGAGGTGTATCAGAGTGTAGTGAGGGGTATCAGTGTAGTGAGGGGTATCAGAGTGTAGTGAGGGGTATCACAGAGCAGTGAGGGGTATCAGAGAGTAGTGAGTGGTATCAGAGCGTTGTGAGTTGTGCAAGTGTGTAGTGAGGGGTATCAGAGTGCAGTGAGGGGTATCAGAGTGTAGTGAGGTGTATCAGAGTGTAGTGAGGGGTATCAGAGTGTAGTGAGGGGTATCAGAGAGTAGTGAAGGGTATCAGAGGGTAGTGAAGGGTATCAGAGTGTAGCGAGGGGTATCAGAGAGCAGTGAGGTGTATCTGAGAGTAGTGAGGGGTATCTGAGAGTAATGAGGGCTGCAGAGAGTATTGAGGATTATAAGATTGTACTGATGAGTATCAGAGTAATGAGAGATATCAGAGTATAGTGAGGGGTATCAGAGTGTAGTGAGAGGTATCAGAGTGTAGTGAGTGGTATCAGAGAGTAGTGAGGGGTATCATAGTTTAGTGAGGGATATCCGAGTGTAGTGAAGGGTATCAGAGAGTAGTGAGGGGTATCAGTGAATAGTGAGGGGTATCAGAGTGTATTGAGGGGTATCAGAATGTAGTGAGGGGTATCAGAGTGTATTGAGGGGTATCAGAGAGTAGTGAGGGGTATCAAAGTGTAGTGAGGGGTATCAGAGTGTAGTGAGGTGTATCAGAGAGTAGTGAGGGGTATCTGAGAGTAATGAGGGCAGCAGAGAGTATTGAGGATTATAAGATTGTAGTGATGAGTATCAGAGTAATGAGAGATATCAGAGTATAGTGAGGGGTATCAGAGTGTAGTGAGAGGTATCAGAGTGTAGTGAGTGGTATCAGAGAGTAGTGAGGGGTATCATAGTTTAGTGAGGGGTATCCGAGAGTAGTGAAGGGTATCAGAGAGTAGTGAGGGGTATCAGTGAATAGTGAGGGGTATCAGAGTGTATTGAGGGGTATCAGAATGTAGTGAGGGGTATCAGAGTGTATTGAGGGGTATCAGAGAGTAGTGAGGGATATCAGAGTGTAGTGAGGGGTATCAGAGTGTAGTGAGGTGTATCAGAGAGTAGTGAGGGGTATCAGAGGGCAGTGAGTGGTATCAGAGAGTAGTGAGGGGTATCAGAGAGTAGTGAGGGGTATCTGAGAGGCGTGAGGGGTATCAGCGTGTAGTGAGGGGTATCAGAGTGTAGTGAGGGGTATCAGAGAGTAGTGTAGGTCATCAGAGTGTGGAGAGGGGTATCAGAGTTTACTGAGGGGTATCACAGAGCAGTGATGGTTATCAGAGAGTAGTGAGGGGTATTAGAGTGTAGTGAGGGGTATCAGAGAGTAGTGAGGGGTATCAGAGAGCAGTGAGAGGTATCTGAGAGTAGTGAGGTGTATCTGAGAGTAGTGAGGGGTATCTGAGAGTAATGAGGGTAGCAGAGAGTATTGAGGATTATAAGATTGTAGTGATGGTATCAGAGTAATGAGAGGTATCAGAGTGTAGTGAGGGGTATCAGAGAGTAGTGAGGGGTATCAGAGTGTAGTGAGGGGTATCAGAGTGTAGTGAGGGGTATCAGAGTGTAGTGAGGGGTATCAGAGTGTAGTGAGGGGTATCAGAGTGTAGTGAGGTGTATCAGAGAGTAGTGAGGGGTATCAGAGAGTAGTGAGGGGTATCAGAGTGTAGTGAGGGGTATCAGAGTGTAGTGAGGGGTATCAGAGTGTAGTGAGGGGTATCAGAGAGTAGTGAGGGGTATCAGAGTGTAGTGAGGTGTATCAGAGAGTAGTGAGGGGTATCAGAGGGCAGTGAGGGGTATCAGAATAGTGAGGGGTATCTGAGAGGCGTGAGGGGTATCAGAGTGTAGTGAGGGGTATCAGTGTGTAGTGAGGGGTATCAGAGTGTAGTGAGGGGTATCAGAGTGTAGTGAGGGGTATCAGAGAGTAGTGAGGGTTATCAGAGTGTAATGTGGGGTATCAGAGAGTAATGTAGGTCATCAGAGTGTGGAGAGGGGTATCAGAGTTTACTGAGGGGTATCACAGAGCAGTGAGAGTTATCAGAGAGTAGTGAGGGGTATCAGAGTGTAGTGAGGGGTATCAGAGAGTAGTGAGGGGTATTAGAGTGTAGTGAGGGGTATCAGAGAGTAGTGAGGGGTATCAGACAGCAGTGAGGTGTATCTGAGAGTAGTGAGGGGTATCTGAGAGTAATGAGGGCAGCAGAGAGTATTGAGGATTATAAGATTGTAGTGATGAGTATCAGAGTAATGAGAGATATCAGAGTATAGTGAGGGGTATCAGAGTGTAGTGAGAGGTATCAGAGTTTAGTGAGGGGTATCCGAGTGTAGTGAAGGGTATCAGAATGTAGTGAGGGGTATCAGAGAGTAGTGAGGGGTATCAGTGAATAGTGAGGGGTATCAGAGTGTATTGAGGGGTATCAGAATGTAGTGAGGGGTATCAGAGTGTATTGAGGGGTATCAGAGAGTAGTGAGGGGTATCAGAGAGTAGTGAGGGGTATCTGAGAGGCGTGAGGGGTATCAGAGTGTAGTGAGGTGTATCACAGAGCAGTGAGGGGTATCAGCGTGTAGTGAGGGGTATCAGAGTGTAATGTGGGGTATCAGAGTGTAGTGAGGGGTATCAGACTGTAGTGAGGGGTATGAGTGTGTAGTGAGGGGTTTCAGAGTGTAGTGAGGGGTATGAGTTTGTAGTGAGGGGTATCAGACTGTAGTGAGGGGTATCAGAGTGTAGTGAGGGGTATCAGAGTGTAGTGAGGGGTATCAGAGTGTAGTGAGGGGTATCAGACTGTAGTGAGGGGTATCAGAGTGTAGCGAGGGGTATCAGAGTGTAGTGAGGGGTATCAGAGAGTAGTGAGGGGTATCAGACTGTAGTGAGGGGTATCAGAGAGTAGTGAGTGGTATCAGAGTGTAGTGAGAGGTATCAGAGAGTAGTGAGGGTAATCAGAGAGTAGGGAGGGGTATCAGAGTGAAGTGAGGGGTATCAGAGTGGAGTGAGTGGTATCTTATACTGACATGGATTGAAAATTGGTTAACAGACAGGAAACAGAGAGTAGGAATAAATGGATCTTTTTCGGGGTGGCAGGCGGTGACTAGTGGGGTACCGCAGGGATCAGTGCTTGGGCCCCAGCTACTCACAATATATAAATCAATGATTTGGATGAGGGAACCAAAAGTAATATTTCCAAGTTTGCTGACGACACGAAACTAGGTGCGATTGTGAGTTGTGTGGCGGATGCAAAGAGGCTTCAAGGCGATTTAGACAAGTTGAGTGAGTGGGCAAATACATGACAGATGCAGTATAATGTGGATAAATGTGAAGTTATTCACTTCAGTAGGAAAAACAGAAAGGCAGAGTATTATTTAAATGGTGATAGATTGGGAAATGTTGATGTACAAAGGGATCTGGGTGTCCTTGTACAACAGTCACTGAAAGCAAACATGCAGGTGCAGCCAGCAGTTAGGAAGGCAAATGGTATGTTGGCCTCCATTGCAAGAGGATTTGAGTACAGGAGCAAGGATGTCTTACTACAGTTATACAGGGTCTTGGTGAGACCACACCTGGAGCACTGTGTGCAGTTTTGGTTTCCTTACCTAAGAAAGGATATACTTGCCATAGAGGGAGTGCAGCGAAGGTTCACCACACTGATTCCTGGGATGGCAGGACTGTCGTATGAGGAGAGATTTGGTCGACTAGGCCTGTATTCACTAGAGTTTAGAAGAATGAGAGGGGATCTCATTGAAACGTATAAAATTCTGACAGGGCTAGACAGACTGGAAGCAGGGAGGATGTTTCCCCTGGCTGGGGGGTCGAGAATGAGGGGTCACAGTCTCAGGATACGGGGTAGGACATTTAGGACTGAAATGAGGAGAAATTTCTTCACTCAGAGGGTGGTGAACCTGTGGAATTCTCTACCACACAAGGCTGTGGAGGCCAAGTCACTGAATATATTTAAGAAGGAGATAGATAGATTTCTAGACACAAGGGGCATCAAGGGTTATGGGGAGAGAGCGGGAATATGGTATTGAGATAGAGGATCAGCCATGATCATATTGAATGGCGGAGCAGGCTCGAAGGGCCGAATGGCCGACTCCTGCTCCTATTTTTCTATGTTTCTATCAGAGTGTAGTGAGGGTTATCAGAGGTTAGTGAGGGGCATCAGTGTGTAGTGAGGGGTATCAGAATGGAGTGAGGGGTATCAGTGTGTAGTGAGGGTATAAGAGTGTAGTGAGTGGTATCAGAGTGGAGTGAGGGGTATCAGAGTGGAGTGAGGGGTATCAGAGTGTAGTGAGGGGTATCAGAGTGTAGTGAGGGGTATCAGAGTGTTGTGGGGGTATGAGTGAGTATTGAAGGGTATGAGAGTGTAGTGAGAGGTATCACAGAGCAGTGAGGGGTATCAGAGTGTAGTGAGGGGTATCAGAGTGTAGTGAGGGGTATCAGAGAGTAGTGAGGGGTATCAGAGTAGTGAGGGGTATCAGAGAGTAGTGAGGGGTATCAGAGTGTAGTGAGAGGTATCAGAGTGTAGTGCGGGGTATCAGAGTGTAGTGAGGGGTATCAGAGTGTAATGAGGGGTATCAGAGTGTTGTGAGGGGTAGCAGATAATAGTGAGGGGTATCAGAGTGTAGTGAGGGGTTTCAGAGTGTAGAGAGGGGTATCAGAGAGTAGTGAGAGGTATCAGAGAGTAGTGAGGGGTATCAGAGTGCAGTGAGTGGTATCTTATACTGACATGGATTGAAAATTGTTTTCAGACAGGAAACAGAGTGTTGGAATAAATGGGTCTTTGTCGGGGTGGCAGGCAGTGACTAGTGGGGTACCGCAGGGATCAGTGCTTGGGCCCCAGCTACTCACAATATATGTATCAATGATTTGGATGAGGGAACCAAAAGTAATATTTCCAAGTTTGCTGACAACACAAAACTAGGTGCGATTGTGAGTTGTGAGGCGGATGCAAAGAGGCTTCAAGGCGATTTAGACAAGTTGAGTGAGTGGGCAAATACATGACAGATGCAGTATAATGTGGATAAATGTGAAGTTATTCACTTCAGTAGGAAAAACAGAAAGGCAGAGTATTATTTAAATGGTGATAGATTGGGAAATGTTGATGTGCAAAGGGATCTGGGTGTCCTTGTACACCAGTTACTGAAAGCAAACATGCAGGTGCAGCAAGCAATTAGGAAGGCAATGGTATGTTGGCCTCCATTGCAAGAGGATTTGAGTACAGGAGCAAGGATGTCTTACTACAGTTATACAGGGCCTTGCTGAGACAACACCTGGAGTACTGTATGCAGTTTTGGTTTCCTTACCTAAGAAAGGATATACTTGCCATAGAGGGAGTGCAGCGAAGGTTCACCAGACTGATTCCTGGGATGGCAGGACTGTCGTATGAGGAGAGATATGGTCGACTAGGCCTGTATTCACTAGAGTTTAGAAGAATGAGAGGGGATCTCATTGAAACGTATAAAATTCTGACAGGGCTAGACAGACTGGATGCAGGGAGGATGTTTCCACTGGCTGGGGTGTCTAGAACGAGGGGTCACAGTCTCAGGATACGGGGTAGGACATTTAGGACTAAAATGAGGAGAAATTTCTTCACAGAGGGTGGTGAACCTGTGGAATTCTCTACCACAGAAGGCTGTGGAGGCCAAGTCACTGAATATATTTAAGAAGGAGATAGATAGATTTCTAGACACAAGGGGCATCAAGGGGTATGGGGAGAGAGCAGGAATATGGTATTGAGATAGAGGATCAGCCATGATCATATTGAATGGCGGAGCAGTCTCGAAGGGCCGAATGGCCTACTCCCGCTCCTATTTTTCTATGTTTCTATCAGAGTGTAGTGAGGGTTATCAGAGGGTAGTGAGGGGCATCAGTGTGTAGTGAGGGGTATCAGAGTGTAGTGAGTAGTATAAGAGTGTAGTGAGGGGTATCAGAATGTAGTGAGGGGTATCAGAGTGTAGTGAGGGTATCAGAGTGTAGTGAGGGGTATCAGTGTGTAGTGAGGGGTATCAGAGTGTAGTGAGGGGTGTCATCAACAGTCCTATCAAGCGTCAGTTACTCAACAATAACCTGCTCATTAATGCCCAGTTTGGGTTCCGCCAAGACCACTTGGCTCCCGACCTCATTACAACCTTGGCCCAAACATGGACAAAGGAGCTGAATTCCAGAGGTGAGGTGAGAGTGACTGCCCTTGACATCAAGGCAGCATTTGACCGAGTCTGGCACCAATGAGCCCCAGTAAAATGGGAATCGCGGGAAAACTCTCCACTGGCTGGAGTCATATTTAGCACAAAGGAAGATGGTTGTGGTGGTTGAAGGTCAATCATCACAGCCCCAGGACATCGCTGTAGGAGTGCCTCAGGGCAGTGTCCTAGTCCCAACCATCTTCAGCTGCTTCATCAATGACCTTCCCTCCAACATAAGGTCAGAAATGGGGATGTTCACTGATGACTGCACAGTGTTCAGCACCATTCACAACTCCTCAGATAATGAAGCAGTCCATGCCCGCATGCAACAAAACCTGGACGACGTTCAGGCTTGGGCTGATAAGTGGCAGGTAACATTCGCGCCACAGAAGTGCCAGGCAACGACTATCTCCAACAAGCGAGAGTCTAAACACCTCCCCTTGACATTCAATGGCATTACTATTGCCGAATCCCCCCTATCAACATCCTGGGGGTCACCATTAATCAGAAACTTAACTGGACCATCCACATAAATACTGTGGCAACAAGAGCAGGTGAGAGGCTGGGTATTCTGCGGCGAGTGACTCACCTCCTGACTCCCCAAAGCCTTTCATAGAACCATAGAAACATAGAAGATAGGAGCAGGAGTAGGCCATTCAGCCCCTCGAGCCTGTTCTGCCATTTAATGAGATCATGGCTGATCATCCAAATTCAGTACCCTGTCCCTGCTTTCTCCCCATATCCCTTGATCCCTTTAGCCTTAAGAAATATATCTAACTCCTTCTTGAATATATTTAATGAATTGGCCTCAACGGCCTTCTGTGGTAGAGAATTCCACAGGTTCACCACTCTCTGGGTGAAGAAATTCCTCCTCATCTCAGTCCTAAATGGCTTACCCCTTATCCTTAGACTGTGACCCCTGGTTCTGGAATCCCCCGCCATCGGGAACAGCCTTCCTGCATCTAGTCTGTCTAGTCCTGTTAGAATTTTATAAGTTTCAATGAGATCCCCTCTCATTCTTCTGAACTCTAGCGAATATAAGCCCAATCGACCCAATTGCTCTTCATACGTCATTCTTCCCATCCCAGGTATCAGTCTGGTAAATCTTCACTGCACTCCTTCCATGGCAAGAACATCCTTCCTCAGATAAGGTGACCAAAACTGCACACAATACTCAAGGTGTGGTCTCACCAAGGCCCTGTACAACTGCAGCAAGACATCCTTGCTTCTACATTCGAATCCTCTTGCTATGAAGGCCAACATACCATTTGCCTTCTTAACCGCCTGCTGCACCTGCATGCTTACCTTCAGCGACTGGTGCACAAGGACACCCAGGTCTCGTTGTACTTCCCCTTTTCCCAATCTATTGCCGTTCAGATAATAATCTGCCTTCTTGTTTTTGCCACCAAAGTGGATAACCTCGCATTTATTCACATTATACTGCATCTGCCATGCATCTGCCCAATCACCCAACATGTCCAAATCATACTGGAGTTTCTCTGCATCCTCCTCACAGCACACACGTCCACCCAGCTTTGAGTCATCTGCAAACTTGGAGATATTACATCTAGTTCCCTCGTCTAGATCATTAATATATATTGTGAATAACTGGGGTCCTGGGACCGATCCCTGCAGTACCGCACTAGTCACAGCCTGCCACTCGGAAAAAGACCCGTTTATTCCAACTCTTTGCTTCCTGTCTGCCAACCAGTTCTCTATCCAAGTCAGTACCTTACCCCCAATCCCATGTGCTTTAATTTTGCATGCTAATCTCTTATGCGGGACCTTATCGAAAGCCTTCTCAAAGTCCAAATATACCACATCCACTGGTTCTCCCTTATCTATTCTACCAGTTACATCCTCAAAAAATTCCAGTAGATTAGTCAAGCTTGATTTACCTTTTGTAAATCCATGTTGACTTTGTCCGATCCTGTCACTGTTTTCCAAGTGCTCTGCTATTACATCTTTTATAATGGACTCTAGCATTTTCCCCACTACCGATGTCAGGCTTACCGGTCTATAATTCCCTGTTTTCTCTCTACCACCTTTTTTAAGTAGTGGGGTTACATTAGCTACCCTCCAATCCATGGGAACTGTTCCAGAGTCTATAGAATTTTGGAAGATGACCAGCAATGCATCTACTATTTCTAGGGCCACTTCCTTAAGTACCCTAGGATGTAGATTATCAGGCCCTAGGGATTTATCGGCCTTCAATCCCATCAATTTCCCTAACACCATTTCCCTACAAATACTGATTTCATTCCCTCTCATTAGACCCTACGTTCCCCGATATCTCTGGGAGGTTATTTGTGTCCTCCTTTGTGAAGACAGAACCAAAGTATGTATTTAATTGGTCTGCCATTTATTTGTTCCCCATTATAAATTCCCCTGATTCTGACTGCAAGGGACCTACGCTTGACTTCACCAATCTTTTTCTCTTCACATATCTATAGAAGCTTTTACAGTCAGTTTTTATGTTCCTTGAAGCTTACTCTCATACTCTATTTTCCCCCTCTTAATTAATCCCTTTGTCCACCTTTGCTGAATCCTATACTGCTCCCAATCCTCAGGTTTGCTGCTTTTTCTGGCCAATTTATATGTCCTCTCCTTGGATCTTATGCTATCCCTAATTTCCCTTGTTAGCCATGGTTGAGTAACCTTTTTTGTTTTATTTTTATGCCAAACAGGGATGAACAAATTTTGTAGTTCAGCCATGCGATCTTTAAATGTTTGCCATTGCCTATCCACCGTCAACCCTTTAAGTAACATTCCCCAATTCATCCTAACCAACTCGCCCCTCATACCATCGTAGATTCCTTTATTTAAATTCAGGACCCTCGTCTCTGAGTCAACTACTTAACTCTCCATCTTAATAAAGAATTCTATCATATTATGATCGCTCCTCCCCAAGGGGCCTTGCACAACAAGATTGCTAATTAATCCTTTCTCATTACATAATACCCAGTCTAAGATGACCTGCTCTCTAGTTGGTTCCTCAACATATTGGCCCAGGAAACCATCCCATATACACTCCAGGAATTCCTCCTCCACAGTATTGTTACGAATTTGGTTAGCCCAATCTATATGTAGATTAAAGTCACCCATGATGACTGTGGTGCCCTTATTGCACACGTCTCTAATTTCCCATTTAATGCCATCCCCAACCTCAGCATTACTGTTTGGTGGTGTGGAATCTGTATGGGTAGAACTGAGAAATACCAAGGGGCAGAAAACGATAGTGGGAGTTGTATACAGACCCCCAAACAGTAATGCCATGTTTGATTTACACCCTTGATTTCTCTGACTTCCACTTTTGCTTTTCTCCTTCCTGTCTTTTGCTTCTATCCTTGCTTCCCTTTCTCTGTCTCCCTGCACAGGTTCCCAACCCCCTGCCATTTTAGTTTAAACCCTCCCCAACAGCACTAGCAAACAGTCCCCTGAGGACATCGGTCCCGGTCCTGCCCAGGTGCAAACCGTCCAGTTTGTACTAGTCCCACCTCCCCCAGAACTGGTTCCAATGTCCCAGGAATTTGAATCCCTCCCCCTTACACCATTCCTCTAGCCACGTATTCATCTGAAATATCCTTCTATTTCTACTCTCACTGGCACGTGGCACTGGTAGCAATCCTGAGATTACTACCTTTTGAGGTCCTATTTTTTAATTTACCTCCTAACTCCCTGTATTCAGCTTTTAGGACCTCATCCCGTTTTTTACCTATACCGTTGGTACCTATGCACCATGACAACTGGCTGTTCACCCTCCCCCTCCAGAATGTCCTGCAGCCGCTCTGAGACATCCTTGACCCTTGCACCATGGAGGCAACATACCATCCTGGAGTCTCGTTTGCGGCCGCAGAAACACCTATCTGTTCCCCTTACAAAAGAATCCCGTATCACTATCGCTCTCCTGCTCTTTTTCCTCCCGTCCTGTGCAGCAGAATCACCCATGGTGCCAGGAAGTTGGCTGCTGCTGCCTTCCCCCGATAAGCCATCTACCATCTACAAGACACAAGTAAGGAGTGTGATGGAACACTCTCCACTTGCCTGGATGAGTGCAGCTCCAACAACACTCAAGAAGCTTGACACCATCCAGGACAAAGCATCCCGCTTGATTGGCACCATATCCACCACCTAAAACATTCCCTCCCTCCACCGTACCGTGGCTGCAGTGTGTACCATCTACAAGATGCACGGCAGCAACTCGCCAAGGAATCTTCGGCAGCACCTCCCAAACCCGCGACCTCGTCCACCTGGAAGGACAAGGGCAGCAGGCGCATGGGAACACCAACACCTCCAAGTTCCCCTCCAAGTCACACACCATCCTTCTTCGAAGTATATTGCCGATCCTTCATCGTCGCTGGGTCAAAATCCTCGAACTCCCTACCTAACAGCACAGTGGGAGCACCTTCACCACACGGACTGCAGCGTTTCAAGAAAGCGACTCACCACCACCTTCTCAAGGGCAATTAGGGATGGGCAATAAATGCTGGTCTTGCCAGCGACGCCCACATCCCATAAGCGAATCAAGAAAAACTACTCTATGACACCATTCACTCAAGTCTGATACCCCTCACTACTCTCTGATAACCCTCACTACACTCTGATACACCTCACTACACTCTGATACGCCTCACTACTCTCTGATACCATTCATTATTCTCTGATACCCCTCACTACACTCTGATACCCCTCACAACTCTCTGATACTCCTCACTACTCTCTGATAACCCTCACTTCTCTCTGATAACCCTCACTACACTCTGATACCCCTCACAACACTGATACCCCTCACCACTCTCTGATAAACCTCACTAGTCTCTGATACACGTCACTACGCTCTGATGCCCCTCACTATACTCGGATACCCCTCACTACACTCTGAGACCCCTCACTACTCTCTGATACCCCTCACTACACTCTGATACCCCTCACTACACTCTGATACCCCTCACTACTCTCTGATACCCCTCACTGCACTCAGAGTAGTGAGTGGTATCAGAGTATAGTGAGGGGGATCAGAGTGTAGTGAGGGGTATCAGAGAGTAGTGAGGGGTATCAGAGTTTACTGAGGAGGATCACAGTGTAGTGAGGGGTATCAGAGAGTAGTGAGGGGTATCAGAGTGTAGTGAGGGGTATCAGAGTGCAGTGAGGGGTATCAGAGTGTAGTGAGGGGTATCAGCGTGTAGTGAGGGGTATCCGATTGTAGTGAGGGGTATCAGAGTGTATTGAGGGGTATCAGAGAGTAGTGAAGGGTATCCGAGTGTAGTGAGGGGTATCAGATTGTAGTGAGGGGTATCAGAGTGTAATGAGGGGTATCAGAGTGTAGGGAGGGGTATCAGAGTGTAGTGAGGGGTATCACAGAGTAGTTGAAGGGTATCTGAGTGTAGTGAGGGGTATCAGGGTGTAGTGAGGGGTATCAGGGTGTAGTGAGGGGTATCAGAGGGTAGTGAGGTGTATCAGAGTTCAGTGAGGGGTATCAGAGAGTAGTGAGGGTATCAGAGAGTAGTGAGGGTATCAGAGTGTAGTGAGGGGTATCAGAGGGTAGTGAGGGGTATTAGAGAGCAGTGAGGGGTATCAGAGAGTAGTGAGGGGTATCAGAGTGTAGTGAGGGGTATCAGAGGGTAGTGAGATGTATCAGAGAGCAGTGATGGGTATCAGAGGGTAGTGAGGTGTATCAGAGGGTATCGAGGGGTATCAGAGTGTAGTGAGGGTAGTGAGGGGTATCAGAGAGTAGTGAGGGGTATCAGAGTGCAGTGAGGGGTATCAGAGAGTAGTGAGTGGTATCAGAGTGCAGTGAGGGTATCAGAGGGTAGTGAGGTGTATCAGAGAGCAGTGAGGGGTATCAGATTGTAGTGAGGTGTATCAGAGGGTATTGAGGGGTATCAGAGTGTAGTGAGGGGTATCAGAGTGTATTGAGTGGTATCAGAGGGTCATGATGTGTATCAGAGTGTAGTGAGGGGTATCAGAGGGTAGTGAGGAGTATCAGAGGGTAGTGAAGGGTATCAAAGTGTAGTGAGGGGTATCAGAGGGTAGTGAGGGGTATCAGAGTGTAGTGAGGGGTATCAGAGTGTAGTGAGGGGTATCAGAGAGTAGTGAGGGGTATCAGAGGGTTGTGAGGGGTATCAGAGTGTAATGAGGGGTATCAGAGTGTAGTGAGGGGTATCAGAGTGTAGTGAGGGGTATCAGAGTGCAGTGAGGGGTATCAGAGTGCAGTGAGGGGTATCAGAGTGTAGTGAGGGGTATCAGAGTGTAGTGAGGGGTATCAGAGAGTAGTGAGGGGTATCAGAGTGTAGTGAGGGGTATCAGAGTGTAGTGAGGGGTATCAGAGTGTAGTGAGGGGTATCAGAGTGTAGTGAGGGGTATCAGAGTGCAGTGAGGGGTATCAGAGTGCAGTGAGGGGTATCAGAGTGTAATGAGGGGTATCAGAGTGTAGTGAGGGGTATCAGAGTGTAGTGAGGGGTATCAGAGTGCAGTGAGGGGTATCAGAGTGTAGTGAGGTGTATCAGAGTGTAGTGAGGGATATCAGATGGTAGTGAGGGGTATCAGAGTGTAGTGAGGGGTATCAGAGTAGTGAGGGGTATCAGAGTGTAGTGAGGGGTATCAGAGTGTAGTGAGGGATATCAGAGTGTAGTGAGGGGTATCAGAGTGTAGTGAGCGGTATCAGAGAGTAGTGAGGGGTATCAGAGTGTAGTGAGGGGTATCAAAGTGTAGCGAGGGGTATCAGAGGGTAGTGAGGGGTATCAGAGTGTAGCGAGGGGTATCAGAGGGTAGTGAGGGGTATCAGAGAGTAGTGAGGGGTATCAGAGTGTAGTGAGGGGTATCAGAGTGTAGTGAGGGGTATCAGAGTGTAGTGAGGGATATCAGAGGGTAGTGAGGGGTATCAGAGTGTAGTGAGGGGTATCAGAGAGTAGTGAGGGGTATCAGAGAGTAGTGAGGGGTATCAGAGTGTAGTGAGGGATATCAGAGGGTAGTGAGGGGTATCAGAGTGTAGTGAGGGGTATCAGAGAGTAGTGAGGGGTATCAGACGGTAGTGAGGGGTATCAGAGTGTAGTGAGGGGTATCAGAGTGTAGTGAGGGGTATCAGAGAGTAGTGAGGGGTATCAGAGGGTTGTGAGGGGTATCAGAGTGTAGTGAGGGTATCAGAGTGTAGTGAGGGGTATCAGAGTGTAGTGAGGGGTATCAGAGTGTAGTGAGGGGTATCAGAGTGCAGTGAGGGGTATCAGAGTGCAGTGAGGGGTATCAGAGTGTAATGAGGGGTATCAGAGTGTAGTGAGGGGTATCAGAGTGTAGTGAGGGGTATCAGAGTGCAGTGAGGGGTATCAGAGTGTAGTGAGGTGTATCAGAGTGTAGTGAGGGATATCAGATGGTAGTGAGGGGTATCAGAGTGTAGTGAGGGGTATCAGAGTAGTGAGGGGTATCAGAGTGTAGTGAGGGGTATCAGAGTGTAGTGAGGGATATCAGAGTGTAGTGAGGGGTATCAGAGTGTAGTGAGCGGTATCAGAGAGTAGTGAGGGGTATCAGAGTGTAGTGAGGGGTATCAGAGTGTAGCGAGGGGTATCAGAGGGTAGTGAGGGGTATCAGAGTGTAGCAAGGGGTATCAGAGGGTAGTGAGGGGTATCAGAGAGTAGTGAGGGGTATCAGAGTGTAGTGAGGGGTATCAGAGTGTAGTGAGGGGTATCAGAGTGTAGTGAGGGATATCAGAGGGTAGTGAGGGGTATCAGAGTGTATTGAGGGGTATCAGAGAGTAGTGAGGGGTATCAGAGAGTAGTGAGGGGTATCAGAGTGTAGTGAGGGATATCAGAGGGTAGTGAGGGGTATCAGAGTGTAGTGAGGGGTATCAGAGAGTAGTGAGGGGTATCAGACGGTAGTGAGGGGTATCAGAGTGTATTGAGGGGTATCAGAGAGTATGCCATGTGATTGTTTGATAATTCTTTATTGCCGCTCAGAAGATTTTTTTTGCAAGGATTTGTTGTTTCAAAGTTGCTTTTTCCTGCTTTTCTTTCGCTATTTTAGATTCGCGGACAGCGAGAGTGGAGTAGAATATTCGGATCCAGTGGCAGTGTCCTAGTCATTCCCTGGTTCACTGCCTTCGATTGTGATCCACAGGGTGCTGTATCTGTGGTGGATGCCTGATGGGCTTTTAATAACTTTGTTTGTTTATTGTTATTCATGATTCTTTTAACATCAGCTTGAAAGCGTGCAACCTGAGAATGGCTGTCAGTTCGTTCACCTGAAGGATCAGTCAGCATCAGATGACAGCATTGACCATTCACAGTTCCGGTAAGGTTGAAATGGAGAGCAGCACCTTTTGTCTGGGGCATCTGCCACAATCATCGTGCCTTTGATGTGTGGATGGATTCTGTAATCATTGTCAAAGAATCATCAAATGTTCCAGCACAGAAAGAGGCTGTTCAGCCCCTCAAACCTGTGCCGGTGATGCCACTGCAGCACCAGAAGATCCGAAGAGGAACCTCAAAGTTGCAGAAAAAAAGGGAGGCGTATGACAGATACCGAGGGCTAAATACTGCAGAATCTTTACAGGTGTACAGAAAGTGCAGGGGTGCAATTAAAAAGGAGATTAGGAAAGCAAAGAGAGAGCATGAAAAATTCTTGGCAAGTAAAATCAAAGAAAACCCAAAGATGTTTTATAAATATATTAAGAGTAAGAGGATAACTAAAGAAAGGGTAGGGCCTATTAGAGATCATGAGGGTAATCCGTGTGTGGAGGCGGGAGACGTCGGTAGGGTTCTTAATGAATACTTTGCGTCTGTTTTCACAAAGGAGAGGGGCGAAGCAGACATTGCTATCAGGGAGAAGGAGTGTAAAATATTAGATGAAATAAACATAGTGAGAGAGGAAGTATTAAGGGGTTTAGCAGCTTTAAAAGTGGATAAATCCCCAGGCCCGGATGAAATGTATCCCAGGCTGTTAAGCGAAGCAAAAGAGGAAATAGCAGAGGCCCTGACCATCATTTTTCAATCCTCTCTGGCTTCAGGTGTGGTGCCGGAGGACTGGAGAACTGCTAATGTGGTACCCTTGTTTAAAAAGGGAGAAAAGGATAGATCGAGTAATAACAGGCCAGTCAGCCTAACCTCGGTGGTGGGAAAATTATTGGAAAGAATTCTGAAGGACAGGATAAATCTTCATTTAGAAAGACACGGATTAATCAAAGATAGTCAGCACGGATTTGTTAAGGGAAGGTCATGTCTAACAAACTTGATTGAATTTTTTGAGGAGGTAACAAGGGGAGGGTAGATGAGGGTAGTGCGTTTAATGTAGTGTATATGGACTTTAGCAAGGCTTTTGATAAGGTTCCACATGACAGACTGGTCACGAAATTGAAAGCCCATGGGATCCAGGGCAAAGTGTCAAGTTGGATTCAAAACTGGCTCGGAGACAGGAAGCAGAGGGTAATGGTTGATGGGTGTTTTTGTGACTGGAAGGCTGTTTCCAGTGGGGTTCCACAGGGCTCAGTACTAGTTCCCTTGCTTTTTGTGGTATATATCAATGATCTAGACTTGAATATAGGGGGTATGATTAAGAGGTTTGCAGATGATACTAAAATCGGCTGTGTGGTTGATACTGAAGAAGGAAGCTGTAGACTGCAGGAAGATATCAATAAATTGGTCAGGTGGGCAGAACAGTGGCAAATGGAATTCAATCCGGAGAAGTGAGAGGTAATGCATTTAGGGAGGGCTAACAAGGAAAGGGAATACACATTAAATGGTAGGACACTGAGTAGTGTGGAGGAACAAAGGGACCTTGGAGTGCATGTCCACAGATCCCTGAAGGTAGCAGGCCAGGTAGACAAGGTGGTTAAGAAGGCATACGGAATGCTTGCCTTTATTAGCCATGGAAAAATCGCATAGACCTCCTCAGAAGGCAAACACGGGACACAACCAACAGGGTACCCTACGTCGTCCAGTACTTCCCCGGAGCGGAGAAACTACGACATGTTCTTCGCAGCCTTCAACATGTCATCGATGACGACAAACACCTCGCTAAGGCCATCCCCACGCCTCCACTACTTGCCTTCAAACAGCCGCCTAACCTCAGAAGTACCATCGTTCGCAGCAAATTACCCAGCTTTCAGGATAACAGCGACCACGACACCACACAACCCTGCCATGGCAAACTCTGCAAGACATGCCAGATCATCAACACAGATACCACCATCACACGTGAGGACACTACCCACCAGGTACATGGTACATACTCATGTGACTCGGCCAACGTTGTCTACCTCATACGTTGCAGGAAAGAATGCACCGCGGCATGGTACATCGGCGAGACCATGCAGACACTGAGACAACGTATGAACGAGCACCGCGCAACAATCGCCAGGCAGGATTGTTACCTCCCAGTCGGGGAACACTTCAGCAGTCAAGGACATTCAGCCTCGGATCTGCGGGTAAGCGTTCTCCAAGGCAACCTTAGAAACACACGACAACGCAAAATCATCGAGCAGAAACTGATAGCCAAGTTCCGCACTCATGAAGACGGTCTCAATCGGGATCTTGGGTTTATGTCACGATACATGACGTGATCCGGACTCGAGTCGTCGTTAGCTTGTTCACAGATGTGATTCCCAGTAAAAAAGTAAAAATTTTCCCAGTAAAAAAGTAAAATTTTTTTTAAAGCTTTTCGTTTTACATACAGACGGCAGCTTTTGACACGTTAGAACCCCTGCGACTACACCTCATTGTCTCAGTTGTATCTTGCTATGTCTTTTGATGTGGTACCTTCCTGGCTGACTTCATTAACTTTATCACACCTCGGCAGATAGTCAGGATGATTTAATTTATTGGTCTGCAATTGTAAAGTACACATGCTTTTTTTCCCATCTATATATGCTCTGCATAGAATACAAGAGCAGGGGGGTTATGCTTCAACTGTATAAAACACTAGTTAGGCCTCAGCTAGAGTACTGCGTGCAGTTCTGGTCACCACATTACAGGAAAGATGTGATTGCACTAGAGAGGGTACAGAGGAGATTTACAAGGATGTTGCCGGGAGTAGAGAATCTTAGCTATGAGGAAAGGCTGGATAGGCTGGGTCTGTTTTCCTTGGAACAGAGGAGGCTGAGGGGAGACCTTATTGAGGTGTATAAAATTATGAAGGGCATAGATAAAGTGGATAGAAAGGACCTATTTCCCTTAGCAGAGGGGTCAAAAACCAGGGGGCACAGATTTAAAGTAATTGATTGAAGGTTTAGAGGGGATTTGAGGGGAAATTTCTTCACCCAGAGGGTTGTGGGTGTCTGGAACTCACTGCCTGAAAGGATGGTAGAGGCAGAAACCCTAACCACATTTAAAAAGTACTTGGATGTGCACTTGGGATGCTGTAACCTGCAGGGCTACGGACCAAGAGCTGGGAAGTGGGATTAGGCTGGATAGCTCTTTGTTGGCCGGCGCGGACACGATGGGCCGAAATGGCCTCCTTCCGTGCTGTAACTTTCTATGATTCTATGATTCTAAGCGCCCTAAATATCGGAATGAAGACTGAGGAGCTCGATCGAGAGGGCGGATTTCAGCAGTTAAGTCTCTGGGGCTAGGCAGTTAGAGGCATTTACTGCTGTTGCCAGGGGTTTCCTACCAACTTTGACATGGTGGGCCTGGGGACTGGTGGTAAGTGTGACGGAAAGCAGGAAAATCCACCAGGACCCCAGGGCTGACCCCTCTGCTGCTATTTGTATGTTGCAGGTAGGGAAGCAGCAGGCAGTGGTTGTCCTGGCTGGGTCAGAGGACAGGAAATTCCTGGTCAGGCAGTGAGGCAGTGGTAGGCCTGAATTTTCTGACATTCTCCATTAATGGAAACATGTCAATCTTTACACATCAAGGGGTACAGCAGTATAGTGTTTATGTTTACTGGACTATTAATAAGAAAACTTGCTTTTATATAGCACCTTTTATGACCAAAGGATGCCCCAAAGTACTTTACAGCCAATGAAGTACTTTTTGAAGTTTAGTCACAGTTGTAATGTAGGAAACATGGCAGTCAATTTGCATATAACAAGGTCCCACAAACAGCAATGTGATAATGACCAGATAATCTGTTCTAGTGATGTCGGTTGACGGATCAATATTGGCCAGGACACCGGGGATAACTCCCCTGCTCTTCTTCGAAATAGTGCCATGGGATCTTTTACGTCCACCTGAGCAGGCAGACTCGGTTTAACGTCTCATCCGAAAGACGGCACTTCCGACAATGCAGCACTCCCTCAGCACTGCACTGGAGTGTCAGCCTAGATTTTGTGCTCATGTCCCTTGAACCCGCAACCTTTGGACTCAGAGGCCACAGTGCTACCACTGAACCACAACTGACACCTGGAAGTCAGTAATCCAGAAGCCTGGACTAATAATCCAGAGAACTTAATCCCACCACCGCAGTTTGAGAATTTGATTTAAGCTTAAAATATGAATCTGGAAATAAAAAGCTGGTATCAATAAAAATGACCATGAAGCTGTTGGATTGTTGTAAAAACCCAACTGGTTCACCTGGGAAGGTAACCTGCCGTCCTTACCCGCTCTGGCTTATATGTAACTCCAGTCCCACACAAACGTGGTTGACTCTTAACTGCCCTTTGAAGTGCTCTAACTAGCTGCTCAGTTGTGTCAATGCACTGGTTCAATAAGACGGTCCACCACCACTGCCTTCTCAGAGCAGCTAGGGACGGCCAGTTATGTCCACATCCTGAAAATGAATAAAAACATCACTGTTGAGCTAGCTTTCAGCCATTCAAAGACTAACATTTTGGCAGCTGTTTTCACCTCCAAAATGGAGAATGGGAAGGAATATAAAGTAACAATAGTACTTTTGACAGTTGTTTTTGGAGAAAATTTAGCAATATTGTGGGAACACCATCACCACCAAGTCACACACCATCCTGACTTGGCCATATATCGGCCGTTCCTTCATTGTCGCTGGGTCAAAATCCTGGAATTCCCTCCCTAACAGCACTGTGGAAGCACCTTCACCACACGGACTGCAGTAGCTCAAGAAGGCGGCTCACCACCACCTTCTCAGGGTAACTAGGAATGCCGGCCTTGCCAGTGTTGTCCATATCCTGAGAACAAATAATAAAAAGGATAGATTAGGGAAAAGCGAAGGAAAAGTAGAATCAAAATAATAAAACTGGAAGAGAAAGAGGATGAGGGTTTGGAGAAAATGGAGAGGCTGAAAGACAGACTTCCATGACCTCAGGACTTACAAAGTGTTTTACAGCCAATGAAGTACTTTTGAAATGTAGTCACTGTTGAAATGTAGGAAACACGGCAGCCAATTTGGGCACAGCAAGCTCCCACATACAGCAATGCTATAAATGACCAGATAATCTGTTTTTGTTTTGTTGGTTGAGGGATAAATATTGTCCAGGACACTGGGGTGAATTCCCCTGCTCTTCTTTGAAAAAGTACCATGGGAATTTTTACATCCACCTGAGAGAGCAGACAGAGCCTTGGTTTTACGTCTGATGCGACCTTCAACAGTGCAGCACTCCCTCAGTGTTATCATAGAATCATAGAATGGTTACAGCACAGAAGGAGGTCAGTCGGCCCGTTGAGCCCGTGCCGGCTCTCTGCAAGAGCACTTCAGCTAATCCCACTCCCCCGCCCTTTCCCTGTAGCTCTGCAAATTGTTTTCTTTCAGGTACTTCTCCAATTCCCTTTTGAAAGCCATGATTGAATCTGCCTCCACCACCCTCTCAGGCAGTGCATTCCAGATCCTAAACACTCGCTGCATAAAAAAGATTTTCCTCATGTTGCCTTTGGTTCATCTGCCAATCACCTTAAATCTGTGTCCTCTGGTTCTCGACCCTTCTGCCAATGGGAACAGTTTCTCTCTATCTACTCTGTCTAAACCCATCATGATTTTGAACATCTCTATCCTTCTCTGCTCTAAGGAGAACAACCCCAGCTTCTCCAGTCTATCCACGTAACTGAAGTCCCTCATCCCTGGAACCATTCTTGTAAATCTTTTCTGCACACTCTCTAAGGCCTTCACATCCTAAAGTGCGGTGCCCAGAATTGGACACAATATTCCAGTTGAGACCGAACCAGTGTTTTATACAAGTTCATCATAACTTCCTTGCTTTTGTACTCTATACCTCTATTTATGAAGCCCAGGATCCCGTATGCATTTTTAACCGCTTTCTCAACCTGCCCTGCCACCTTCAACGATTTGTGCACATATACCTCCAGGTCTCTCTGTTAATGCACCCCCTTTAGAATTGTACCCTTTAATTTATATTTCCACTCCTCATTCTTCCTACCAAAATGTATCACTTTGCACTTTTCTGTGTTAAATTTCATCTGCCACGTGTCCGCCCATTCCACCAGCCTGTCTATGTCCTCTTGAGGTCTATCGCTATCCTCCTCACTGTTCACTTATACTTCCAAGTTTTGTGTCATCTGCAAATTTTGAAATTGTGCCCTGTACACCTAAGTCCAAGTCATTAATATATATCAAGAAAAGCAGTGGTCCTAGTGCCGACCCCTGGGAAACACCACTGTATACCTTCCTCCAGTCTGAAAAACAACCATTCACCACTACTCTCTGTTTCCTATCACTTAGCCAATTCCGTATCCATACTGCCACTGTTCCTTTTATTCCATGGGCTTAAACATTGCTGGCAAGCCTATTATGTGGCACTTTATCAAACGCCTTTTGGAAGTCCATGTACACCATGTCAACCGCATTGCCCTCATCAACCCTCTCTGTTACCTCATTAAAAAACTCGATCAAGTTAGTTAAACATGATTTGCTTTTAACAAATCTGTGCTGGCTTTCCTTAATTAATCCACACTTGTCCAAGTGATTGTTAATTTTGTCCCTGATTATCATTTCTAAAAGCTTCTCCACTACCGAAGCTAAACTGACTGACCTGTAGTTGCTGGGTTTATCCTTACACCCTTTTTTGAACAAGGGTGTAACATTTGCAATTCTCCAGTCCTCTGGCACCACTCCTGTATCTAAGGAGGATTGGAAGATTATGGCCAGTACCTCCATGATTTCCACCTTAATTTCCCTCAGTATCCTAGGATGCATCCTCGTAACTTATCTACTTTAAGTACAGCCAGCCTTTCTAGTACCTCCTCTTTATCAATTTTTATCCCATCAAGTATCTCCACTACCTCCTCTTTCACTTTGACTTTGGCAGCCTCTTCTTCCTTGGTGAAGACAGATGCAAAGTACTCATTTAGCACCTCAGCCATGCTCTCTGCCTCCATACGTAGGTCTCTTTTTTGGTCCCTATAGGCCCCAACTCTCCTCTTACTACCCTTTTACTATTTATATGCCGATAGAAGACTTTTGAATCCCCTTTTATGTTAGCTGCCAATCTATTTTCATACTCTCTTTTTGCCTCTCTTATTTTCTTTTTCACTTCCTCTCTGAACTTTCTATATTCAGCCTGGCTCTCACTTGTATTCTCAATTTGATATCTGTCATATGCGCTCTTTTTCTGCTTCATCTTACTCTCTATCTCTTTCGTCATCCAGGGAGCTCTGACTTTGGTTGCCCTACCTTTCCACCTCATGGGAATGTACCTCAACTGTACCCGAACCATCTCCTCTTTAAAGGCAGTCCATTGTTCCATTACAGTTTTGCCTGCCAATCTTTGATTCCAATTTACCCGAGCCAGATCCATTCTCAACCCACTGAAATTGGTCTTCCTCCAATTAAACATTATCACTCTAGATTGCTCCCTGTCCTTTTCCATAGCTAATCTAAACCTTATGATACTATGATCACTGTTACCTAAATGTTTCCATACTGACACTTACTCCACTTGACCCACCTCATTCCCAGAACCAGATTCAGCAATGCCTCCTTCCTCGTCGGACCGGAAACATACTGATCAAGAAAGTTCTCCTGAACACAATTCAGAAATTCTTCCCCTCTCTGCCCTTCACACTATTACTACCCCAGTCTATATTAGGATAATTGAAGTCTCCCATTTTCACTACTCTATTGTTCTTGCACCTCTCTGTAATTTCCCTGCAAATTTTCTCCTCTATATCCTTTCCACTAGTTGGTAGCTGATAGAATGCATCTAGTAGTGTAATGCACCTCTATTATTTCTTAACTCTAGCCATATATCTGTCCTTGACCCCTCCAGGGCATCCTCTCTGTCCAGCACTATAATATTCTCCTTAACCAATACTGCCACCCCACTTCCTTCCTTCCCTATCTTTCCTGAACACCTTATATCCAGGAATATTTAATACCCAATTCTGCCCTTTTTTGAGCCACGTCTCCGTTATTGCCACAACATCATATTCCCATGTGGCTATTGCGCCTGCGTTGGTCTGGATTATTGAGCCCACAAGCATTTGGATCATAGGCGAGAGTGCTACCAACTGAGCCAAGGCTGTCACTGAAAAAAGGGACTCAATATTTTGTCATTGATTTTTGTAGTGTACAGCTAATGATATAGCAATGAAGCCACTCCCAACACTTCAATTCCTTAATTATAGTGGTATTGTTTATTCCAGTGTTACACTGTGTGGGCTGAAAACTTTTAAAAAACTAGCTGGTCCAGAAAGCCCAAATGTTCTGCGGCCCTACCCGCAGGTTCAGAGTTAAACATTCATCCTACTTTGAAATATTAAATTAATTCAAGAGTCATTACTCATTTTGCTAAGCTATTTATTTCAGCAGCGATAGCGTGTATTAATCTGCTGCTTTTTAACACATCGCTGGAGATGCAGAATGAAAATATGTCTTTTGTGCCTGAATTTTATCATTTACTCACTGGGAGGCAAGGCTGCCACTTGCTGAGGTGAAAATTTGCTCAGTTTATACACGAAATAAAAATTGCATTAGTTCCTTTTACCTGGCTTGATATCTCATTATATGGTTAGGCTGAACTGTGAAAACACCAGTTTGAATCACAGAATAGCACAGCACAGAAGGAGGCCATCCGGCCCAGCGAGTCCGTGCCAGCTCACTCGAAGAGCAATCCAATTAGTCCCATTTCCCCGCTCCTTCCCCATGTCCCTGCAATTTTTTCTCCTTGAAGTATTTTTCCAATTCCCTTTTGAAGGCTACTATTGAATCTGTATCCATCATCCTATCAGGCAGGGCATTCCAAATCCTAACCACTCGTTGCGTAAAAAAGTTTTTCCTCATGTCACCTCTGGTTCTTTTGCCAATCACCTTAAATCTGTGGCCTCTGGTTATCGACCCTTCAGCCATTGGAAACAGTTTCTCTTTATTTACTCTGTCTAAACCCTTCATGATTTTAAACACTTCTATCAAATCTCCCCTTAGCCTTCTTTGCTTCAAGGAGAACAACCCCAGCTTTTCCAGTCTATCCACGTAACTGTATTCCCTCATCCCTGGAACCATTCTAGTAAATCTCTCTGTACCCTCTCCAAAGCCTTCGCATTCTTCCGAAAGTGTGGTGTCCAGAATTGGACGTAATACTCCAGGTGGGGCCGAACCAATGTTTTGTATAGGTTTAGCATAACTTCCTGGCTATTTTACTCTATGACTCTATTTATAAAGCCCAGGATCCCATATGCTTTGTTAACCTGTCCTGCCACCTTCAATGATTTGTATACAAACACCCGCAGGTCTCTCTGTTCATGCACCCCCTTTAAAATTGTACCATTTAGCTTGTATTGTTCCTCCTCATTCTTCTTACCAAAATGTATCACCTCACACTTTTGTGTGTTGAATTTCATCTGCTATGTGTCCACCCATTCCACCAGCCTGTCTATGTCCTCTTGAAGTCTATCACTACCTTCCTCACTGTTTACTACACTTCCAAGTTTCGTGTCATCTGCAAATGTCAAAATTGTGCCCTTTACCCCCAAGTCCAAGTCAATAATGTATATCAAAAACAGCAGTGGTCCTAGTACTGAGCATAAGAACATAAGAAATAGGAGCAGGAGAACGCCATTTGGCCCCTCGAGCCTGCTCCGCCATTCAATAGCATCATGGCTGATCTTCTACCTCATCTCCACTTTCCTGCACTATCCCCATATCCCTTGGTTCCCTTAATATTCAAAAATCTATCGATCCCTGTCTTGAATATACTCAACCACTGAGCCTCCACAGCCCACAGAATTCCAAAGATTCACCACCCTCTGAGTGAAGAAATTTCTCCTCATCTCAGTCCTAAATGGCCGACCCCTTATTCTGAAACTGTGACCCCTGGTTCTAGACTCCGCTGTCAGGGGTAACATCCTCCCTGCATCTACCCTGTCAAGCCCTGTAAGAATTTTGTATGTTTCAATGAGATCACCTCTCATTCTTCTAAACTCTAATGAATATATCACAGAATCACAGAATCCCCACAGTGCAGATAGAGGCCATTTCGGCCCATCGAGCCTGCGCCGACACATATCCCACCCTATCCCCGTAACCCCACGTATTTAATCCCCCTCACACTAAGGGTCAATTTATCATAGCCAAATCAACCTAACACGCACATCTTTGGACTGTGGGAGGAAACCGGAGCACCCGGAGGAAACCCACGCAGACACGGGGAGAATGTGCAAACTCCACACAGACAGTCACCCGAGGCCGGATTATATATAGGCCTAGTCCACTCAATCTCTCTTCATAGGACAATCCCCCCATCCCAGGAATCAGTCTGGTGAACCTTCGTTGCACTCCCTCTGTGGCAAGTATATCCTTCCTTAGGTAAGGAGACCAAAACTGTACACAATACTCCAGGTGTGGTCTCACCAGAGCCCTATATAATTGCAGTAAGACGTCTCTACTCTTATACTCAAGTCCTCTTGTAATTAAGGCCAACATACCATTTGCTTTCCTAATTGCTTGCTGTACCTGCATGTTAACGTTCAGTGATTCATGTACAAGCCTTGAGGAACGCCATTGTATACCTCCCTCCAGTCCGAAAAACAGCCATTCACCACAACTCTCTCTTTTCTATTCCTTAGCCAATTCGGTATCCTTGCTGCTACTGCCCCTTTTATCCCATGGGCTTCAATTTTGCCAACAAACCTAATATGTGGTACTTTATCAAACGGCTTCTGAAAGTCCATATACACAACATCAACTACACTGCCCTCATCCACCCTCTCTGTTACCTCACATAAAACTCAATCAAGTTAGTCAAACACGATTTGCCCTTAACAAATCTGTGCTGACTCTCCTTTATTAGTCAATGCTTGTCCAAGTGTTTGTTAATTTTCTCCCGGATTATTGTTTCGAAAAGCTTCCCCACCACCAACGTTAGACTGACTGGCCTGTAATTGCCATGTTTATCCTTCTCCCCTTGGATACAAAAATCACGTTGAACTTACTCGACCAGCTGAAGAGATGAATTGCGATTGTTTTTGAAGTTGTCGCTGAATACATAAGTGTGTTTTTGCTGAATGCCGAAATCATTTTTCCTCCATTTTTGCTAAATTTTTAATGAAATCCATCTGCTTCATTCGCAGAAGGTTAACACCCAGGGGTGGCTCACTTTGGGAATGGGCGGGCAATTAGCACGGAGGATTGAGCACTTGCCTGAAACTCAGGCTCAGTAGGGAGTGGAGGGATATAGATTAGTGCAGGAATGAGGTTACGGTCGTAATCGAAGGTGCTGCAAAGGGGAGCTGAACGACGGTGTTGAGTGAAGGCAATTTCTCGTTGCTGAATGCAATGACCTGATTCTACATGGCTGCTGCTCGCGTTGAAAATGTGATTGCTTAAATAAAAAATGAAGATGTTTTGTCGAAGCAAGAAGCTCAGTGGAACTAGGCAATTAAAACCTCCCTTATTGCAAACTTCTTGCAATAAATTCTTCTCACTCAGTGAGATAAGCCTCACGAGGAATAAAATCAAACGTACAAACAATCACACAAAGGAGTGTGTCACCAATCAGCAATGCAGCCAAGTAGACTGGCAAATAACCATTAATGGGAACAAACAAAAGAAAAAGAATCCAGCAAAGAAGAAAATTCAGCAAAAAAGTAAATTAACATGCAAATGAGCATAAACAGAAAGCACTAAAGAGCCAGCTGAAAAAACAGGCAATCACTCGAGCAGAGAAACAGCCAATGGGACATGGAAACTAGAAAGCGAACAAGAATTAAACCGGGAGCAACTAATGAAAGAGGTATCCATTCTATCCATCCAGCCAGCTGTGCCTCCGTTGGTAGCACTCTTGCCTCTGAAGCAGAAGATTGTGGGCTTGAATCTCACCCCATGAGACTTCAGCACAAAATATAGACTTGTGCTCCACAGCAGTAATTACACTTCAAAATACCTCATTGGCTGCAAAGTGCTTTGGGATGTCTTGAGGTTGTGAAATGTGCGACAGAAATGCAAGTCTTTTTTTTATGCAACCAATCAAGAATGTAAATGGGAAGGGAAGAAGAAAACATCAGCCTCAATTTTCCTCGTCGGGAGTGTCTGATTATCAAGTAGTGTCACAGTGGTTGGATGAGGAAAATTGGTAGAACTCCCATGTCCCCACCAGATATGTGCCGCACTTGCGTCAGAGAGTCATAGAGTTATACAGCACAGAAAGAGGCCCTTCGGCCCATCGTGTCCGCACCGGCCATCAAGCCCTATCTATTTTAATTCCATTTTCCAGCACTTGATCCGTAGCCTTGTATGCTATGGCGTTTCAAGTGCTCATCTAAATGCTTCTTGAATGTTGTGAGGGTTCCTGCCTCTACCACCCTTTCAGGCAGTGAGTTCCAGATTCCAACCACCCTCTGGGTGAAAAAGTTTTTCCTCAAATCCCCTCTAAACCTCCTGCCCCTTACCTTGAAACTATGCCCCCTGGTTATTGACCCCTCTACTAAGGGGAAAAGTTCCTTTCTATCTACCCTATCTATGCCCCTCATAATTTTGTACACCTCAATCAGGTCCCCCCTCAGCCCTCTCCGCTCCAAGGAAAACAACCCCAGCCTGTCCAGTCTCTCTTCACAGCTGAAACGCTCCAGCCCAGGTAACATCCTAGTGAATCTCCTCCGCACCCTCTCCAATGCAATCATATCCCTCCTATAGTGTGGTGACCAGAACTGCACACAGTATTCCAGCTGTGGCCCAACTAGCGTTTTGTACAGCTCCATCATAACCTCCCTGCTCTTATATTCTATGCCTCGGCTAATGAAGGCAAGTATCCCATATGCCTTTTTAACCACCTTATCTACCTGTCCTGCTGCCTTCAGGGATCCATGTACATGCACACCAAGGTCCCTCTGATCCTCTGTCCTTCCTAGGGTCCTACCATTCATTGTGTATTCCCTTGCCTTGTTAGTCCTCCCAAAATGCATCACCTCACACTTTTCAGGGTTAAATTCCATTTGCCACTGTTCTGCCCATCTGACCAACCCGTCTATATCGTCCTGTAGCCTGAGGCTCCCCTCCTCGCTATTTACCACTCCACCAATTTTCGTGTCATCTGCGAACTTACTGATCATACCTCCTACATTCATATCTAAATCATTAATGTACACTACAAACAGCAAAGGACCCAGCACCGATCGCTGCGGTACACCACTGGACACAGGCTTCCAGTCACAAAAACAATCTTCGACCATCACCCTCTGCCTCCTGCCACTAAGCCAATTTTGGATCCAATGTACCAAATTTTCCTGGATCCCATGGGCTCTTACCTTCTTGACCAGTCTCCCATGCGGGACTTTGTCAAAAGCCTTACTGAAGTCCATGTAGGCTACATCAACTGCACTATCCTCATCCACACACCTAGTCACCCCCTCGAAAAATTCAATCAAATTGGTTAGACATTATCTCCCTCTGACAAAGCCATGCTGACTATCCTTGATTAATCCTTGCCTCTCCAAGTGGAGACTAATTCTGTCCCTCAGAATTTTTTCCAATAATTTCCCTACCACTGATGTTAGGCTCACTGGCCTGTAATTCCCTGGTTTATCCCTACTACCCTTCTTGAATAATGGTACTACGTTAGCTGTCCTCCAGTCCTCTGGCAACTCCCCTGTGGCCAGAGAGGTTCTGAAAATTTGTGTCAGAGCCCCTGCAATCTCCTCCCTTGCCTCACACAGCAGCCTGGGATACATCTGGTCTGGGCCTGGGGATTTATCCACTTTTTAGCCCGCTAAAACCGCTCATACCTCCTCCCTCTCAATGCTAATTTGTTCAGTATATCACAATTCCCCTGCCTGATTTCTATGCCTACATCGTCCTTCTCCATAGTGAACACAGATGCAAAATATTCATTTAAAACCTCACCTACATCTTCCGGCTCTACACACAGATTGCCACTTTGGTCCCTAATGGGCCCTACTCTTTCCCTGGTTATCCTCTTGCCCTTAATATACTTATAAAACACCATGGGATTTTCCTTTATTTTGCCCGCCAGTGTTTTTTCATGCCCCCTCTTCGCTCTCCTAATTTCTTTTTTAAGTACCCCCCTGCACTTTCTGTACTCCTCTAGGGCTTCCACTGTTGTTAGTCCTTTGTATCTACCAAAATCCTCCCTTTTTTTCCTAATCCATTCTTGTATATCCCTTGACATCCAGGGTTCCCTGGACTTGTTGGTCTTACCCTTGAATTTTATGGGAACATGTTGGCGATGTACTCTCTCTATTTCCTTTCTGAATGACTCCCACTGCTCTGATGTGGATTTTCCTACAAGTAGCTGATCCCAGTCCACTTTGGCCAGATCCTGCCTTATCATATTAAAATCAGCCTTCCCCCAATTTAGAACTTTTATTTCTGGTCCATCTTTGTCCTTTTCCATGACTACCTTAAATCTCACCGAATTATGGTCACTGTCATCAAAATGCTCTCATACTGACAATTCTACCATTTGCCCGGCTACATTCCCCAGAATTAGGTCCAGTACCATCCCCTCTCTTGTAGGACTTTCTACATGCTGGCTCAAAAAGCTCTCCTGGATGCACTTTAAGAATTCCGCACCCTCTAAGCCATTCACACTCTGACTATCCCAGTTAATATTGGGGAAGTTGAAATCCCCTACTATTATTACCTTATTATTTCTACAGTTCTCTGAGATTTGCCTACATATCTGTTCCTCTATCTCCCCCTGACTGTTTGGGGGCCTATACTACACTCCCAGCAAAGTTCTTGCCCCCTTTTTGTTTTTAAGTTCTACCCATATGACCTCATTAGAGGAACCTGCTAAGATATCATCCCTCCTTACTGCAGTAATTGACTCCTTGATTAATATTGCGACACCCCCTCCTCTTTTACACCCCCCTCTGTCTCGCCTGAAGATTCTATACCCCGGAATATTGAGCTGCCAGTCCTGCCCCTCCCTCAACCATGTGTTCATCAACACCTTCAATTCATCTATCTTACTCGCAAGACTCCTTGCATTAAAATAAATGCCATCCAGCCTTGCCATACTCCCTTGTGCCGTTACATATTTGCTCTGCCTTCCAGACTGACTTGTTTTTTCCTCTATATTTGGCTGTGCATCACCCTCAACTATAGCTCCACTCTGTATCCCATCCCCCTGCCAAGTTAGTTTAAACCCCCCCCAACAGTACTAGCAAACCTCCCCGCAAGGATGTTGGTCCCGTTCCAGTTCAGGTGCAACCCCTCCGGCTTGTACAGGTCCCACCTTCCCCAGAAACAGACCCAGTGATCCAGGAAACTAAAGCCCTCCCTCCTGCACCAACTCTTTAGCCACGCATTCATCTGCTCTATCCTCCTATTCCTATACTCACTAGCACGTGGCACTGGGAGTAATCCAGAGATTACAACCTTTGAGGTCCTGCTTTTTAATCTGCTACCTAGCTCCCTAAATTCTTGTTGAAGGACCTCATCCCTCTTTCTACCCATGTCGTTGGTACCAATGTGAACCACGACCTCTGACTGTTCGCCCTCCCTCTTCAGAATACCCTGCAGCCGTTCAGTGACATCCTTGACCCTGGCACCAGGGAGGCAACATACCATCCTGGAGTCACGTCTGCGGTCGTCTTGTGGCATTTTCCTTTGAGTGGCGCCAATGGCGGTAGAAGGCCAAATGGGTGGGCAACTTCACTTTAATATTCATTGTGGGTCAGTCCTGCCCACCATCTGGAGCACAGGGCGACCAACATAAAGGCCAGCCATTTGAAATGGGCATCCAGGGGTGCTGGCAGTAAACTATCCTGCAAATCAAGGAAATATACAACAATATGCAGTGAAGTGTATTTGGGCCATTTATTAACTTCATATATTTTTCCTGTTGGTGCTTAATTCCTTCTGAGCCTTTGTGCTAATTGATGTGGGCTATTTATATTGTTCCTCCCAGGACCACTACTGCCCCCTCCAATAGGTTTCCCAATGGGAATCACCCTATCTGACATGTCAGGAGGAAGAGGATCTATGGAGGAATGCCAGGGAGCTCAAGCTGCATGAAAGATACTCTGAGCTCATCTGCTATTACCCACACACTTGAATCTGCAAATAGAGGTGACAAATAGTAGTAGAATATTAGTGTTAGTCTCTTCTTAATAAAGAAAGCTGGGACAGCAGACCCAATAACTGCAGGAAGATATAGGAATGTCTGATGGACCATATCGTTGGATGTTTCCTCAGAAGCACTCCAATCGCAGTATGTCCTGCTACGCATGAAAGAAGGCACACCAGGGTGATCGAGTGCCAGTGTTCCCCTGCTAGGCTGCATCCAACATGATGCCAGCAGCCATTTCTGCAGGGCCTGGCACACCTATCTGGCAACGACTGTGGTAAACTGTCTGGGTCGTCCCAGCAGCAGATGCAGAGCTTTGCTCTCTGTTACAAAGATGCCTGCAGCTACTATGCATCACAGGCTGGCACATGCAGTGACACTAATGGTCGTTTGTGGCCTGAAAGTTGGTTGCAACTCCTTGAGGGCATTTTGTAGCACTGACCAATGGGAATGTTACAGAGGGCAACCCTCCTCACACCCGCCCAATGCAGCACCATCTCCACTTCAGCAGCCAATAAACAGGAGGTCAGGTTCTGGGCTGCCTACCTGCAAACTCATGGCTGCACCTTGGATTCCCTTTCCCTTCATTTCTTCCTGTCTTTTCTTATTTCCCTGCCCCAGCAGCCTTGGCAAAGGCTACTAAGGGGTTGAGGTGCATTCTGAGGCTCTCCAAAGCCTTTTGGAATTTTTTGTGCCCCTATTGAAATAGTTCCCTGTCATTTTCCCCCTACCCTTTTTAATTTGACTCAAATGCAACAAGACCTGGATGACGTTCAGGCTTGGGCTGATAAGTGGCAGGTAACATTCGCGCCACAGAAGTGCCAGTCAATGACTATCTCCAACAAGGGAGAGTCTAACCACCTCCCCTTGACATTCAACGGCATTACCATCGCTGAATCATAGAAACATAGAAGATAGGAGCAGAATCCCCCACCATCAACATCCTGGGGGTCACCATTGACCAGAAACTTAACTGGACCAGCCACATAAATACTGTGGCAACAAGAGCAGGTCAGAGGCTAGTTATTCTGCGGTGAGTGTCTCACCTCCTGACTCCCCAAAGCTTTTCCACCATCTACAAAGCACAAGTAAGGAGTGTGATGGAATACTCTCCACTTGCCTGGATGAGTGCAGCTCCAACAACACTCAAGAAGCTCGACACCATCCAGGACAAAGCAACCCATTTGATTGGCACCCCATCCACCACCTTAAACATTCACTCCCTCCACCACCGGCGTACCGTGGCTGCAGTGTGTACCATCTACAAGATGCACTGCAGCAACTTGCCAAGGCTCCTTCGGCAGCACCTCCCAAACCCGCGACCTCTTCCACCTAGAAGAACAAGGGCAGCAGGCGCATGGAACACCACCACCTCCAAGTTCCCCTCCAAATCACACACCATCCTGACTTAGAAATATATCGCCGATCCTTCATCGTCGCTGGGTCAAAATCCTGGAACTCCCTCCCGAACAGCACTGTGGGAGTACCTTTACCACACTGTAAGGTTTCCAAATTTTGCAGATCCCCAAAACCTAAGGAAAAAGGACTTTGGAACTACCCCAGAGTGATAAAAATGCATTTGGGCCTAACATAAAGAATTTAAGACCAAAAACCAAGTTTTGGCATTTTAAAAGACATGTCTGGACCTGTAGGGGAGAAAAGGCTGCACAGGAGGTGGGCTGGACCTCTGTAAAAGCAGTTTTGGGTATTACAGTTAAATTGCATTGTCTGGGGAATCGGGGTGACCTCATTCAAGCCCCAGCAAGCATTAACATTTTGACAATAGACCCTAGGAGAAGACAGTCTCATCCCATCAAAAACTAATCAGCCAAGAAGATCGACAGGATGCAAACCATCCCAAAAAAAAACCATTTGACACTTACAGAACCCATTAAAGACATGCATAAAGGTAGGATTCCTAGGCCCAGTCAAGAAACCCAAAACATGAGGACAATGCAAACTCCGATTAAACAACAGATCGACAGGATGGAGCTATCCGGTAACCACTTCACACATTTACAAAACCAGTTAACATGCTAGTAAAGTCGTTACTGTTAACGAGGTCTTACAATGACCAGGATTTGATTTGGTTTTGCCAAGGCCACTTCAATTTAGTATAATTGAAGGCCCATCAAACAGTTACAGTTCAAGTTCAACAGAAGGCAGTTCTGTAGTTCAATCGAAAAGCCTGTTTTCAGCAAGAAGTCAGGGCTGGAGTTACAGAGTTCAGGACAAGCAGGCAGAAGGCAGTTTCCACAGTTCTGCAAGAAGGCAGTTCCACAGCTCGGAAGAAGACAGTTTAAACAGAGGCAGAGTTACAGCAAGAAGTTCAACAAAGAAGGCCAACAACTTCACAAGCAGACCGACACGCAAGAAGAAACCAGAGCGACTGCCTCAGTGACCATCGGACACCTCGCGGCAACAAGGGCCTCACAAAACCTTTTACTCAAAAGACTCTAAACCCTAACTCTCAACTGTCAAGGATTCGTGTGGTGAGCATTATCCCTGGTTCTCCAGAGTCCAACCTAACTAGTGAAGTGGGATTGGGAGGGGTGAAGTATTCTTCTAATGTTATTTCCCTTGCCTGTACCGCGTGTTCCCCAACCTGTGTTTAAGTGTTAAGTGTGTTTTAAGTTTGTTACCTTTTTCTTTTTAATAAAGTCAAAATTCTTTCATCAAAACCTGTTGTCTACTGCATCTTTATTCACAACCCCTAAATAAGTCCAAGGTCTAGAACCAGGGGCGTGAGAGCGATTCGAACCGCTCACTGAGTCAGAGGTGAGGCTGACCCCTACCACACCACCCCCTACAACACGGACTGCAGTGGTTCAAGAAGGTGGCTCACCACCACCTTCTCAAGGGCAACTAGGGATGGGCAATAAATGCTGGCCTTGCCAGCGCGCCCACATCCCATAAGCGAATAAAAAAAAATACAATGTTCCTCTCCCACCACTAGTCTGCTCTTTAGATCTGTCTGTTAGTATATTGAGGGAGAGAGATACCCTAGCCTAGCAACAGTTAAGAGAGAGAGAGAGAGAAAGAATTACAGATCACCCTAGCAACAGCCAGTGTTCAAGATTGAAGTAAGGATGTTTATAGTGGTGCCTTACTGTAAACATCCCACCACATACTATTGTAAACTAGGCGAAAGGATGTTAATGTACATATGTTGTAGAGAAATATAAACGTGTGTGCGTAAGAATCGGCTGATGGACGGTGCATTGACCAGAGACTACATATAAGGCAATGCCAGTTGCGGTTTAATAAGGAGAAAACAGTGTATAAAAAAAGAAGTTTTAGTGTTAAGTTTTAGAAGAGAGAAACATATAAGGATGCGTGCATACCTACTTTCAAATCTGCTGACAAAGCTCCGCTTGTAAATTGTGTTATACTCTGAAGAAATTATACTCCGCTTTTAGATTGTTTTTTATGTTAAGTAGAAAAAATAAAGTGATTATAACCATAAGACTGAATTCATTACTACTCAAGTGAACAACGGAAGATTGTTTAAAACACTGTCCAAATCTGCACACGAATTACACTATTGAGCTAGAAAAATTGGTTGCAAATAGCCGAATTCCATTTCTGTCTTTTGAAACCAGTGAATAGCCATTTTGGTGGTGATAATGCCAAACTAGGAAAATCTAGGCTAAAGAAATAAACAAGCAAGACATAAGCAAACAGTTAAGAACGAAAAGAACCAACGTAAAGCAAACAAACAGGGAGATGCACAAACAGGACAAATAAGTAACCAAACAACAACAACTTGCATTTATACGGTGCCTTTAATGTAGTAAAGCATCCCAAGGCACTTTACAAGAGCGTTATCAAACAATATTTGATACCAAGCCACATGAGATATTCGGACAGTTGACCTAAAGCTTGGTCAAAGACGTAGGTTTTAAGGAGTGTCTTAAAGGAGGAGAGAGAGGTAGAGAGGCAGAGAAGTTTAGGGAGGGAATTCCAGAGTTTAGGGCCTCGGCAGCTGAATGCACGGCCACCAATGGTGGAGCGATTAAAATCGAGGATGCACAAAGTGCCAGAATTGGAGGAGCGCAGAGACCTCGGAGGTTGCAATAAGCATATGATCAACCAACCAGCCAATAAACCAAACTACCCAGCAACCAATCAATTATCCAATCAACCAACCAAACAGTGAACCAACTGATCTACCAAACAACTAATCATCTGATCAACCAATCAATCATCAACCAATATAACTATTAACAAACCAAATATCTGATCAACCACCCACGAATCAATCAACTATCCTCCCTACAAATCATGAAGCAATTGAACAAAAAGCAAATAAGCAAAGTAGCGATCAAACGGAAACAGTAGCATAGTGGTTATGTAATCCAGAGGCCTGGCCTAATAATCTGTGAGAGATGAGTTAAAATCCCACCAGGACGGCTGGGGAATTTAAATTCAATTAATTAAATAAATCTGGAATAAAAGACTCGGATCAGTGACCATGAAACTACTGGATTGTCATAAAAACCCATCTGGTTCACTAATGTCCTTTAGGGAAGGAAATCTGCTGTCCTTACCCAGTCTGGCCTATATGTGACTCCAGACCCACAATGCGGTTGACTCTTAACTGCCCTCTGAAATTAGGGATGGGCAATAAATTCTGGCCTTGCTGGCGACGCTCACATCCCGTGTATAAAGAAATGAATGAATAAGAAAATGACTACATAACCAAATGATCTAAGAAACAAAGGCCTAGACGTTCCCAATCCTGCCAGATGCGTGGCGAGGTGTGCCTTGTGTCTGCCTCTTCCCTGGTGGATTTTACGGGTTCAGGCTAATCTGAATTTCTGTGGCAGACTTTGGGCGCCCAGCTTGGCTCAGGGGGTGATGATTTCTGTGGAACCTGCTGTGGCCAGTGTCGCCAGGGCTTCAGTGAAAAGTCAGCATTTTCTTTTTAGAAAGTGCGTCTTTCATAGTGTAATCAATCACTTGGTGATCGATTGCACCGGGCTCGGTGGCGTTTTAGTATTTAACACCTCCCTTTGTTGCCTTAGCAACACTGAATGCCAGGATTGCAATGGCGTTCTTGACATGCAGCGTTGTTTTAATGACAGCAAGTACATTGGATGATCGAGACTTGTAAATACTCCAACGTTTTCACCCAACCAAACATGGACAGGTGTCAACGCTGGCTGCCACTGGAAGCCAGGGCCTGTGGAGTTGGCAAATCGACTTGTTTCCCACTGCTGACCGCCTGGCTATTGCCAGACATTTAATGGTTAACGATGCAGAAGATTCTGCCCAAAGAATCAAATCACCCAAACTAACAAAAACAACGAGGCAACCGAACAGTCAAAGTGTGTCTGTGTGTGAGCAAAAGTGTGTGTGTGAGTGTGAGCAAAAGTGTGTGTGTGAGTGTGAGCAAAAGTGTGTGTGTGAGTGTGTAAAATTGTGTAAGTACAAACTTTGTGTATGTATGTATAAAATTGTGTGTGTGCATACAATTGTGTGTGTGTGCAAGTTGTGTTTGAGTGCGTGTAAATAGTGTATACAGAAAATTGTGTATGTATAAAATTATGTGTGTATATAGAATTGTGTGAGTGTATAAAAGTGTGTGTGTGTGTAGAATTGTGTGTGTGTATAAAAGTGCGTGTGTGTATAGAATGGTGTGTGTATAGAATTTGTTGTGTGTGTATAAAAGTGCGTGTGTGTATAGAATGGTATGTGTGTAGAATTTGTTGTGTGTGTATAAAAGTGCGTGTGTGTATAGAATGGTGTGTGTATAGAATTTGTTGTGTGTGTATAAAAGTGCGTGTGTGTATAGAATGGTGTGTGTATAGAATTTGTTGTGTGTGTATAAAAGTGCGTGTGTGTATAGAATTGTGTGTGTGTAGAATTTGTTGTGTGTGTATAAAAGTGCGTGTGTGTATAGAATGGTGTGTGTGTGGAATGGTGTGTGTGTATAAAAGTGCGTGTGTGTATAGAATGGTGTGTGTATAGAATTGGTTGTGTGTGAATTGCAAAGATGTATGAATTATGGATTTCGGGTTGTGCTGACATGAGTCAGCCTGAATATATGGTTAATACCTTGCATAGATTTCAGAGCAGATGGCTATGAAACTCAAAGCTTAGAGATTAAAGGCTGGAATTTATGATGTGATTTTTTTAAAGATACAAAGGCTGTATTCTTCTGTTAAGGGACATTGAGGGGGGGAAATGTAGGAGGATAATGGCATTTCACAGACTAGTGATAGAATCGTGAAATTGATCAATTTTAGTAATAAGGTTTTCCCTGTGAATTCAAACACTGAGACCAGCTTTACTGAATTAATTCATTGTTCAGTGGAATCAGCATTCAAATTAACTGTGGCTACAATCTTCAGGCACATATTCATCGCGATAAATATCTCTTCTGCTCTCATTACCCTGAAAGTCGCATTCAAAATAGACCATCCTCACAGAAATGGACTCAAAATGACTTTTTTGGATTAAAAATCAACCAACTGTTAAATGGTTCCAAAATTAACTAGATTGCATCATGTTAATTTCCCAGTGAGGGCGGGCACTATTGGTCCTCGGATTGCTAATTGCTAGGTTGGATGTCTTCCTGTAGATTTGATCACAGGGCATTGTAAATACTTGAAGAAAATATTCATTGCATACATATAAAATATTTTCTCCTCATCCTCCATTTCATCCCCACTGGCCTCCTCTTTTAGATTTTAACTTCTTCCTTGACAGTCCTTTTGTTTAACGGATCTGGAAGGAATTCTTGCTCTTGTATGCTGCTAAGCTCAGTTCCATTTCCACCTACGCTCACCTGATCACCCTTTTGACAAGCTCCTGAAGTTTCTTGGATTCCTCGCAATCAATCTTTTTCGAAGCTCCTATTTCTTTCTTAATTTGCAATCAGCTGTCACGTTGATTTATTTTGGGCCATTTCTTTGACTCTATTCTTGCTAGTGTAACAAAGTGGTCGACCTTTGTATTCTGATGTATGTTCTTTGAAGGTGTTCCATGTGTCCTGTACTGGGGTGTTAATAAATTACTCTCCGTCAATTTATTTGACCTCTTCCCGCATACCCTGCTACTTGGCCTGTTTAAGCGTTTCTACCTAAGAGTCACATACTTCACTATTCTCAACTGCCATTGTTTAAAAATAAAATTTTCACACCTCTCCCCTACAAGATACTTCCAAACCTTTGCTTCAACTCTTGTACATTTTCTCTCTCATTTCGGAACATTCAGGCCCTCGAGCCTGTTCCGCCATTCAATTAGATCATGGCTGATCGATATCTTAACTCCATCTACCCGCCTTGGTTCTGTAACCCTTAATACCCTTAACTAACAAAAATCTATCAATCTCAGTTTTTAAATTTTCAATTGACCCCCCAGCCTCAGCAGCATTTTGGGGGTTCCAGATTTCGACGACCCTTTGTGTGAAGAAATGCTTCCTGACATCAACCCTGAATGGCCTAGCTCTAATTTTAAGATTCTGCCCCCTTGTTCTGGACTTTCCCACCAGAGGAAATAGTTTCTCGTTATCTACCCTATCAAATCCTTTGATCATCTCAAACTTCTCAATCCTTAAACACCTTCACCACATGGACTGCAGTGGTTCAAGAAGGCGGCTCGCCACCACCTCCTCGGGGGCAATTAGGGGTGGGCAATAAATGCTGGCCTTGCCAGAGATGCTCACATCCCGTGAATGAATAAAATAACTAAAAAAAATTAGATCACCCCTTAATCTTCTATACTCAAGGGAATGCAAGCCTAGTTCATACAACCTGTCCTCACAAATTGACTCTTTTAGCCACAGTATCATTCTGGTGAATCTGCGCTGCACCATTTAACATGTTCTTATTTAATTATTGTTCCTTTTCGACTTACCACTTGCTGGAATTCTGCTGGGCTTCCATTGCCCATTTTTTATTTTCCCATATTATGAATAATCATATTCCAAAGGTGTGTACGATCCTAGGTTAGATTAAGAATTTAAAGAGTGAAAAAACATTTTCACTGATCTGATCTTAGTTTGTTTGGGTTTCTCTCTCCTTGGATTGCTAAAATGAATAGATGCGAATAACAGTGACTAATAGAGGCAGTGGTCGAGGTGACCAGCTTTCGAGCAGATGGCTGCAGCAGCTGCGCTCAATGCTCTAAACCAATGTGGAGTTGCTGAAGACGAGATTGTACTGTTGTCTTTCAGGTCAAGTGTTTAGTCTCCACTTTGTCAACTAGTGAGAACCTTCAACTTTTACAAACCTTCCTGTAAAAAAAAAGCTTCACCTCAAGTCACCAGAGCAGAACATATGTGCGAACCGCCAGTGCAAATTATTCCTGCAGAGTCCGGGAGGTCAGTGTTCCATTCCGGGAGACTCCCCGGACAATCCGGGAGCGTTGGCAACTCTAAGATTCCGTCGCCACCCATCCAGACCGGAGGGGAGGGGGAGAACTGTATTTGGAAAGAATTAAATGTTCGACCTGCACTCGCTACCCTCATCCTCTTCTTAAGTCCTAGCTTGCTGCAGCTCCTCATCAATGTGCATGCAAGAGCCTCTTTCAATATTGAGCAATTTTCAACATACTACAATTAGGCAGTTAGTCCACTCCAGCTCGTACTGCAAGGTATTGCCAGAGCTGTCTAAATATTGACAAAGTGGTTTCAGGAAGCCAAAGTGTGATTCTACCTCACAAATATATGCACTTGGCCCTTTGCTGTTCAGTCTGAAGGATTCCTTTGAGATCTTATCATCCATGTTTGATAATGTTATCTCAGGAGCTAACTTTGGATTCTGTTTCCCTGCTCTGACTATTGGACAATGCTTGATTCTTACAGGAGATTTGCCTTGTGAGAATTCACTGAAAAATGTGCATTAACTTGCATCATTTTTTTTTGTCAGTAACTGGACATCTTCTGAACATAGGGGGAGCAGTAGTTGTTTTGGTGACAACAGGGTTTATGAATGGTGATGTGAGGACAATCAATGGCACCTTGTAGGCTGGAAATTCTACACACCCAGAAAGATTGGGGGAGAAATTCGGTATCGCCCCGCTTGGGACGCTAATTTCTGAAAAGATGAAAAAGTAGCGCCATGCACTAAGGATTCTAAGGGCACGATTTTCCCAAAGGAGGCGGGTTGGAGGGGGGTTTCGGTTTGGGTGGGTTCCAAACCCGCCTCCACTGAGAGGTGGGAAAAATTTGCGATTTCCCCCTAATTGGCCAGTTGATTTCAGAGGTGTGGGTTCCCCGGGCCAATTAGTCTTTTGGGACTGAAACTCGCCTCTGCTGACATCACTTATCCAGCTTCATTTAAGGGCTGCTTGCTGCCTTGGCTCATTCCACTGGTTTTTGGTCGATGCTGCACCACCTCCAAACTGTTATCTCCTTCAAGAATGGCCAACTCCAAGGCAAGGGCCTCCCCGAGGTTCTCCGATGAGGCGCTGGGAATGCTGGTTGAGGGGGCGAGAGCTAGCAGAGAGGAGCTCTTCCCCTTATCTGGGAGGAAGAGGCCTCCCAAAGATACCAAGGCTGTGTGGGTCCAGCTGGCAAGGGATATAACCTCCAGATCAGTGTGCAGCAGAACATGGCTGCAGTGCCGTAAAAGGTTCAATGACCTTGTAAGATCAGGCAAAGTGAGTATACCTTCAGCTTGACCCTCCTTCTGCTCCCCTTCTCCTCTCATCACCAGCACTCTGCATTGTCAACCTCCTCCTCCACATCCCACTTTACCCTTACAACATTTGCACCTTTCACCATCCCTCTCACTCTATGAACCCAATCACTTCACTATTCGACTATGCTGCCCTCACACTCCCTTTCAATGTTATGCAACGACAATGAATAACAACACACAGGGAGGGCCCTTGGACATGGAACCTCACTCAATCTTTGTCTCATTCTAAGCATCTATGCTCTGGACTCTCTACACTTACTCCATCATTCTCACTCCAGCTCCACTTGTCTCCCTCACTGCAGGAAAAGAGAGCCCACAATAGAAGGGAAAGGGCGAAGACAGGAGGAGGGCCACCTTCCATAGCCCTTCTCACCCAGGCTGAAGAGGTGGCCCTGGACATCGCCGGCGCAGAGGTGGAGGTGGAAGTGGGGGACGGACAGACGGGCGATGCAGACCAAGCTGGTGACAGAATAGTTTTGCGTCTCTCTCATTTACACTGCTTGAGTGACTGAAATGGCTGCTGGTGTACATTCTTAGAATGTCACTTGAGCATCTGCACTATTGCATCTGCATGCCAGAATTCCGTCAAATGTCTAACCCATGCCTTTACTCCCCCACAGGGCCATCCACAGAGCCGCACCCCACTGTCGACGAGGAAGAGGCTGAGCAACAAGACTCCTCAGGGAAGCCTGCAACCTCTGAGGACGCAGCGTCAGCAGATGTAAGCGCACTCAGCACCAGCGCAGATACGCACACCTCGGTGGGACCTTCGGGACATAGAGTAGTGTTGTCACCTGGTGTATCACAGCTCACAGGTAAGCATCAGCAGGTGGTGGAGACAGGGTCAGCAGTGGAGAGTCCTCGGCGGAGGTCGCAGGACTCTCCTAGCATTGCTCCGCTGCATGTGGACCCTGTGCCTCTGGGTCCATCCAGAAGGAGGGCAGTGCTGGAACTCCAGGAGCAGCTGCAGGAATCTCTGACAGGTCTTGTCTCCAGGGTCACTGCAAGTGTGGAGAGGATGGAGGAGTCCAGCTCTAACCTGAGCAGTGCCATGGGGGAGGCAATGGTGCATATACGCAGCACCACAGAAAGGATGGCAACCTCCGTGGAAAGGCTGGCTATGGCCATGGAGGAAATAAGTCGGCAGAGTCAGGAAAACATGGTGATTGTTCAGAATAGACTGACATCTCTGGAGGAGCGATGGGCAGCTATTGAGCAGAGAAACCAGAGCTTCATGGAAGTCCTTTTGAGTAGGACTGCCAGTGCAGATACGGGTCGCCATGGCCCCCCTGATGTGCAGCAAGGTGCTCTCAAGCCACTTGCAAGCACTGAGGTGGACCTGACCCATGAGAGGGAAGTTGGTGGCAGAGAACAAGGAAGTGGGAGCTCCTCTCCCAGCGCTTACACTTCCATGCCACTGTGTAGCCCTCGGTCAGAGCCCCACCAGAGTCCGCACCCAACTGAGATGGGCGTTTCAGCCCCTGCACTGCCGCAGGAGGAGCAGATGTTTGGCGAGCCCTAAGAGGCTCGTAAACACAGAGGATGCCCACCAAAGTTGTCGAAGCAGGAGCAGCATCAAAGTGAGCAAGGGGTCTCCACTTCTGCTGAAGCCACAGGGGGATCACCACGTAGGAGCATGCGTAAGAGAAAAATAAAGCACCATTAGTCACAGGGGTAGGCACTTGGGTGATTGTTTCTATTTATTGATGAAATGCCATCCCTGTTTGAATGTATAAAAATGAGGTGATGGCAAACTGTTGGCGTGATGGCATCTGTTACTTTGCCTTAGGCAGCTCCATATTGCGGGCTCCGCGACACTTGCGTGGTCAGGTTGGTGGCCAGAGAGAAAGGAGGCCAGAGAATCATGTCCATTGTCTATCATGTGTTAAGAAGGAGCCAAGGACATGTGCCAAAATGGGCAACCTATGCAAATCTGGCCAGGATGAGTGCATCCCTTGCATCACAGGCAGCCACGTACTCGCGTGCTGCCGCTGCTGCAGGTCGATATGCCGCCGCTCGGTCCTACACCTCCTCTGCCTCCTGCTCCTCCTCCTCCTCCTCCTGCTCCTCCTCCTCCTCCTCCTCCTCCTCCTCCTCCTCATCTGAGGAGGCTATGAACTGAGCCACTTGCTCATCAGGAAGCTGCAAGTCACGACGCTGTGCCATGTTGTGCAGTGCACAGCAGACCACAACCATTCTGGAGACCCTGGCTGCTGAATACTGCAGGGCTCCACCTGATCTGTCAAGGCATCAGAATCGCATCTTCAGCAAGCCAATGGTTTGCTCGATGATGGACCTGGTCGAAATGTGGCTGGCATTGTGGCGCTCTTCAGCTGCGTTAGCTGGCCTCCTGATCGGCGTCATTAGCCACTTCAGGGGGTAACCCTTGTCACCAAGGAGCCATCCGTTAAGTTGGTTTGGCGGATTGAAGAGCGGAGGAACACTAGAGTTCTGCAGGATGAAAGAGTCATGGCAACTGTTGGTGAAAAATTAATTCACTCGAGTCTGTGTAGAGCAAAAGATCACAGTTTATTATTCAGAGCGCTCTGGGAGAAGAACCATAGACTACTGTCTCATGATCATCTTCTCAATTTAACAATGGCTGCCACGCTCCTTTATACACTTTCAAAAGCCAAAAAAAGTACAAACATCAGCACAGTTAGGGTTAGGGTTACATCATAGGTGAACCTTAGGTTGTCTAAAAACAACTTGATCAGAATTTACACTGTTAGCAAAACTTATTCTTTTACTTCTGCTTTTTATCAACCATCTGTGTTGCATTGGTTTCATTCTTACACCTATTCAAGGTTAGTTTATAGAAAGACAACGATCCATATTTTCTGTTTTGCGGTGTCTGCATTACAATACTGCAGCCTAAGCAAATCGGTCTTTTATCTAATTATACCCCTGTCTCCATGCCTTCGGGAGACACTTTGACCTTTACTATAGTCCTTTAAGCAGTTCAACTAATCTTAAACATTACAACTGATTTGCCCTTACATTATTACAATTAAATTTTTTTACTCTTACAGTCCCTCCTATTGGTCCCTGGCCAAAGCTTGATTTGTCCTGGGGACCATCATACCATGGTTATAACGGCGGCACACAGTTTCTTATGCTCTGTTGACAAGATCTTTTGTCGATGTTATTGTTGTTTCACAGTCCAATGTAAATGAGAACGCGCTCAGGGAGAACGAGAGAGAAAGACACCCCAGAAGAGGTTGAGCTGCACAGTCCAGTCACATCATGACTGTTGAGCTATTCGTACCATTTAGGTTAGGTTCTTCCGCTCCTCTTCTGTTTTTTTTTCTTTATCCTCCGTCCTCCACCTGACTTGTCATGAACATGTCCTTCTCTTTGAAATATCGATGATCCATTTCTTCCGTGTGTAGACGTATTCCTTGTAGCTTAAAGTTGTTTCCTTCTTCATCTGTTTGTCTGTTTCTTCTTGTGTCATATGCCGCAACCAATGGTTTGTCCCTATTCTACTCTATCTCTAATGTTTTACACATGCATTAATACAAATGTTACCCGTGCGTAAGCATTTTCCTTTCTTAGATAAACAGAGATCTATCTTTTATGTTACGATACACCTGCCCCACTGGTACTGCTGGAACAACATATTTTGCCATTTGGGCGCAGCAACATTTCAACAATAAAACTAGACCATACATCACTAATATTATAACAAAGAACAAAATCAATCCTTGTACTACTGATGTCCCGAGTGATCCCAACCATCCAGTTGTCCAGCCCCAAAGGGTGGATGCCGGAGTTTGTTTTAACTTTTTTACTTCTTCCTGTATGTGTTCTGCCAAGTTAGTTATTTCTTCTGAGCTGTCTGGTATGTAGGTACAACATTCTGTACCTATTAGAGCACAGGTTCACCCTTTTTCTGCCAACACATAGTCAAGGGCCATCCAATTTTGCAGAGCTACTGTGCGGAGGGCTACCATCTCTGCATTAACCTTGACTAGGGCTTCAGCTGTATCATTGGCCACCTGCTCCAAAACGGAGGCCAGGTTAATGGATTCCCTTGCCAATTTACCCGTTCCACAGAAGGGGGAACGCAATGGCCCAGAATCTTTCAGCCTCCGTGATGGCTCGTCTGACTCTCCGGTGGGGGTCCTTCAGAGAATCCACGTGATATATGTAGGGTATGATATAAGCCAGATAACAAGAACCCGTCCATTCTCGGGGCAACCAGGGATAGGCCCTATGTCTGCACACGAAATGAGTCCCGTTGTAGGGGGTATACTTATTTATTTCTGGGGGGTCCCATTGTACTGACAAGTCACCTCTTTTGTTTAATGACGGGAGTTTCACACTACCCATTTCATCAGGCAAGGCAATGTTATATGTACAGTTACTGTAGCCCACAATAGGATCTGTCGGTCGTCCCCTCTTTGTGAGACATAGCCCCCCCTTTTTTCCTTCTGACTCCTCGTTCTCAGGAACGGTGGTAGATAGGAATCATTATGGCCCGAAAATTAAACCTAATACGGGAGATTACGCACTGTGTACTCTCGCGTTTTAGGTCTCCAATTGCCGGTTTCCTGCATGCACGGGAAACCGGCACTTCGTGAATTCAAAAGGGGGAGGTTCCTAAGTGAACCGCGTGTGCGCTACAGGCTGCGCGCACGCAGTGCACTTAGTTATTTTTGCAGCTTTGAACGCGCAGGTAAGTGTTGAAGATTTTACACATAAAGAAAGCAGGCGTAGGACCCCTTTTTAACAAGGTAAGTAGTTAATTAAGTGTTATTTTAAATTTTTTTCAACAGGTTTATCTTTTTTAGAGACTTTAAAGAAAGGTAAGTTTATTTTTATAACTTTTAAAAAGATTTTAAATTTTTTCAAAAATTTAATTTTTTGTTTAAAGTGGTTAATTTATTTAACTATACTTATTTTATTAATGTGATGGCTTTTTTTTTTAAAATTTAATTGAGGTTTAGCTGTTCTTTTGGGGGTGTGTAGGATTCATAGCTTTGACAGCTCTTGCTGTGAAAACTATGAATGAAAGATGGTGTGCTGCCATTGGCTCTAACTGAATCATGTGATCCCAGAGCTCGCACGAACTAATTGCGTCTCTGGGATACGCACATACTGCACAGCTGCATGTGGGACTGACCTTGAAACTAAAGTTCGTGTGGGCCCGGAGGAAAAAGGTAGGCGCGGAGTGAGATATCGCGGGGAAGCCTTACCCCCGCGGGAAGACGCACTGTTTAATTTCTGGGCCTATATGTTGACCGTCTCCACCCACTACAACTTTCTGGGTTGTACCCATGACGTTGGAGCTTTGCTATAGTGCTGTTGTCTGTCTTGGTTTCATAACAGCCTACGCTTGTGCATCCTGCTCTAACTCCAAACATCCAACTGACCGTCTCATCATCACTAAGTGGGATTGGTTGCAGGGGAATTCCTTCCTCTGAGTGCGTGGGGACATGGGCGCAGACCCAACAGCTAGCAACGTCAACTCTCTTGGCATAAGTGTATGACATATACAGGAAGGTATTCACCCGTAACTCTCTTTTGGCCCGTGGGGGTACTCTAGCCTGAGTCCTCCCGAGGCTACATATTATGTTTACACAAACAAGCAAACTACACATGATATCGCGTAACACGTTCATCTTATCACTTTATGTTAACAATGTCCCAAAGGCTATATCGCCAACCTAACCACTTTGTTGCTTGTACATTCTATTTTCCTGTGGGGGTGAATAGAATATTGTTATTAATTTGGCTCCTCAATCACAACCATCTGGATTTCTTCCCGTGGTTCAACCGGTCGGAGTTGACGGGACCGTTCCCATACATATTTCAGGATATATCCCAAGGTATATCCCATCAAGATATATGCCAGGATATTTAACAATCAGGAAGGACAGGCAGGAAGGAAGGGGAGTGGGGGTGGCTATGTTAATAAAGGAAGGAATCACTGTAATACAGAGAAATGATATTGGGTCAAAAGATCAGGATAATGAAACAGTTTGGGTAGAGATAAGGAATAATAAGGGGGAAAAAAACACTGGTGGGCATAGTATATAGGCCTCCTAATAGTTGCAACTCTGTTGGAAGAAGTATTAATCAGGAAATAGTTGGGGCATGTAATAAGGGAACAGCTATAATTATGGGGGATTTTAACTATCATATTAACTAGACAAATCAAATTGGGCAGGGCAGCCTTGAGGAAGAGTTTATTGAGTGTCTTGGGGATGGATTTCTTGAGCAGTATGTAACTGATCCTACAAGGGGGCAAACAACCTTGGACCTGGTACTGTGTAATGAGTCAGGATTAATTAATAATGTCCTAGTTAAGGATCCCCTTGGAATGAGTGACCATAACATGGTTGAATTCCATATCCAATTAGAGGGTGAGAAGGTTGGTTCTCAAACAAGCATACTGAGCTTGAATAAAGGAGACTATGATAGTATGAGAGCAGAATTGATTAAAGTGGACTGGGAAAATAGATTAAAGGGTAAGACGGTACATGAGCAGTGGTGTTCATTCAAGGAGTTATTTTACAACTTTCAAAATAAATATATTCCACTGAGGAAAAAAGGGTGTAAAAGAAATGACAGCCATCCATGACTAAGTAAAGAAATTAAAGAAAGTATCCAACTAAAAACAAGGACATATAAGGTAGCCAAAGTTAGTGGGAGGATAGAAGATTGGGAAGTCTTCAAAAGACAACAAAAAGTAACTAAAGGATTGATTAAGAAAGGGAAAATAGACTATGAAAATAAATTAGCAAAAAATATAGGGCCAGAAATTGATCTGGCTCCGTTCCCGCGGGTGTAAGGAGCAGGCGCGGTAATACATACCGCGTCTGCCGTTTCGTCTTTTCCACGGAGAAAATTCATCTTCTGGCTGATTGAGTGCAGGGCAGCGTATGACGTCACACTGCCCTGCAGCGCAGCGTGCGCGTTGCATCGCGTGCGATGTGGAGTGAAGACACGCCCATTAAGGTCTCTTTTCCATAGGCCACGCCCCCGATTTTTTTCTCCACTGAAACCATTGTACAGCTGCTGAAGACACAGTTTTCTCACTGTTTTAGGTGGAATTTGCAGTAAGTAGGATTTAAATGCATGGTTTTGTAAACTTTTAAAGATTTTTAGTATAATTTGAGTAATGTTAAACATTTGCAAAGAGATTTAAAGTAATTTAAATAGTTTTAAAAGCACAGAAATCATTTTTTTCAGAGATTTAACTGTTTATAATCAGCAAACGAAATTGGCTGCTATCAGCACTATCCAATTTATCAAAATAACACAGAATTTCAGTGATGATGATCTCCGTACACTTCTTGACGAGGTAGAATCGAAACGTTCACGGAAAATTGGAACTCAGAAGTCCAAGCCGCCGCGAAAAGGCCAAATGGCAGCGTGGAAAGAGGTTGCTCAAAGTGTGAGCGCAACCTCGACCATTCCACGTACAGCTGAGCAATGTCGCAAAAAATTCAGCGATTTATATCGAACGCTGAAGGTTTGTATAGTTATAACAAAAGTCAATGTTAAAATGTCTTAACATTTAAAATGAAAAGCCTTGAAAAAGTGTTTGTTTGCTAAGCTGAGTTAACTGAAGTCACAAGATGCTCCCATAAATTTTTATGGCTTTTGTAGCCAGGCAAGTCTCATAAAATGCTAATGTCATCTTGATTGAAATGCTTTGAGTTGCTTACTGAGTCCTCTTGAAGGACTGTTGCAGAAACCCAATGTGGAAGTGCAGCTTAGTAAAATAAATGAGTCTCTTGAAGGACTCATGCGAATAATTTCTGCTGCAATTACTGTGACTCCATCAGAACCAACCTTACCTGCTCCCAGCGCAGAATCAGTGCAAGTCCAAGAGCCACCAACGATGATGCAATCAAGAAAGCGCAAGAGACGTTAGGGTGTTGCATGTTCCACAATGCACATCCATTGACCCTCAGGAATAGTTTATTTGTGGTTAAATTTTTCAAGTGTTTAATTTTTAGTTTTATTTAAAACTTACATGTTTACATTTTTCTTTATTTATATATATATTTGACACTGAAACTGAAAGTTAGCTTTTCATTGAAAAAGTACAGCCTTTAGTCACTTTATAAAAATTCAAATTGTTTATTTTCACAAAAAAATTGAACATTTAAACTTGTTTACATTTAGGAAAGAGTTATTTCCCATCTTGAATGTCTTTACTGCATTAACGAAGCAAAAAAGTTACTGAGAACTGTTAACAAATTTTAAAAAAACCTATTTCTGTTTACGATTGTTTACAAAGTTGAAAAGTAGCTAGTTAACATTGAAAAGTTATAAACTATGTAAAGCAACAATGAACCTCAGAAGTCTGTAATGCTGCAATAAAAGAGCACTGTTTCACTTTAAATTGTGTCTGTACCTTTATTTGCCTTGCTGGTGGAGAGGGAGGGGGAGGGGGAGAGGGAGAGGGAGGGGGAGAGGGAGAGGGAGGGGAGAGGGAGGGAGGGGGGGGAGAGGGAGGGGGGGGGGGGGAGGGAGGGAGGGGGAGAGGGAGGGGGAGAGGGAGGGAGGGAGGGGGAGAGGGAGGGAGGGGGAGAGGGAGGGGGAGAGGGAGGGGGAGAGGGAGGGGGAGAGGGAGGTACAAGGCGACACTACCTCGTGAAGGTGTTGGCTACCAGCTGCTCCCGAGCAGCCTTACTTTGAGCAGCAGTTGGCTCTTCCCCATCATGCCTTCCCACAGGCACATTGGCATTGTCCACGTCCTCCATTTCTGCAGGTAGTTCATCTGCAGCGTTAAGGGTCAGTCCTTCCTGCAGGGCAAAGTTATGCAAATCACAACAGGCCACCACAATCTTTGCCACTTTCTGAGGAGAATACTGCAAGGTCCCCCCTGACCTGTCCAGGCACCGGAAGCGTGATTTCAGAACTCCAATTGTCCTCTCCACCACTTGCCGTGTGGACACGTGTGCCTGGTTGTATCTCTCCTGAGCCTCATTATTGGTCTTGCGGTAGGGAGTCATCAGCCATGGTCTTAGCGGGTAGCCCTTGTCGCCCAATATCCATGCGGATCCTGGAGGCAATGCGTTGAGGACGCCATATAAGTCAGAGTTACGGAGGACGATTGCAAAAGGGCATCTTTCTCTCACACAGGCTTCCTCCTCAAACTGAAAGTTGTAATGAAGAAATGGAAATAGTTGTTAAAGTAACTTTAGTTAAGTGAGTGGCTATAAAATCAGGTCAGGCTATGGTGGGATACGTGCGCTATCAGCTTGGGAACACATCTACCCGCCACACGGCCCTAGCTGATTTTCCAAAACTGTAACATTTTCATAAATTCATACATACATACATACATACTTACTTACTTACTCATTTTCATCTTTAAAACTTTTTGAAACGTAAACAGTTCATTTTTAAACTTTCATTTTCACAGATAGATACCTAAATATGCCTTGTACACACCCACAGTTGCTATACTACTCCAAATGGTCAAAACCCGTTTAAAAAATTTTTTTTTTTAAACTCTTAACTTATATAAGACTTCATTTAAAACTTTTGTGTCTTTCAGATTTAAAAAACTCACCTCAGTAGCCACACTCCAAAAGGATTTCTTCCTCCTACTATCTCGGTAAATGTATAAATGGCTGCTGCTCCTGGTTTTAAAATGTGTAACTGCTAGGAGCTTACACACACTACTCTCATTCACAAAATACATGAATTTTCCGACGCACGCGCAGAATCACCAGCCCACGCGATTACTCGCATATCCATGAAACTGACCAGACATGAAGTGCCGGTTTTCAGCGCATGCGCAGTGCATGCAGAAAACCGGCAATTGCAGAGGGAATACGCGAGTGTACGCACTGCGTACTCTCGCGCACCAGGATGAATTTTTGGGCCATAAAAACAGATAGCAAGAGTTTCTATAGTTATATAAAAAGAAAAAGGGTGGTTAAGGCAAACGTAGGTCCCTTAGAGGATGAGACCGGGAAATTAATGGTGGGAAACATGGAGATGGCAAAAATGCTGAACAAAATTTTGTTTCAGTCTTTACGGTAGAGGACACTAAGAATATCCCAACACTGGACAAACAGGGGTCTCTAGTGGGGGAGGAGCTAAATACGATTAAAATCACTAAGGAATTGGTACTCAGTAAAATAATGGGACTCAAGGCGGATAAATCCCCTGGACCTGATGGCTTACATCCTAGGGTCTTGAGAGAAGTGGCAGTAGGAATTGTGGATGCTTTGGTAATAATTTTCTAAAACTCCCTGAACTCAGCAAAGGTCCCGGCAGATTGGAAAACTGCTAATGTAACACCCTTATTTAAAAAGGGTTGTAGGCAGAAGGCTGGAAATTATAGACCAGTTAGCCTAACATCTGTGGTGGGTAAAATTTTGGAGTCTATTATTAAGGAGACAGTAACGGAACATTTAGATAAACATAATTTAATAGGACAAAGTCAGCATGGCTTTATGAAGGGGAAGTCATGTCTGACAAATTTGCTCGAGTTCTTTGAGGACATAACGTACAGGGTGGATAAAGGGGAACCAGTGGATGTAGTGTATTTAGACTTCCAGAAGGCATTCAACAAGGTGCCACATAAAAGATTATTACTCAAGATAAAAAATCACTGGATTGGGGGTAATATTCTGGCATGGGTGGAGGATTGGTTATCTAACAGGAAGCAGAGAGTTGGGATAAATGGTTCATTCTCGGACTGGTAACCAGTAGCCAGTGGTGTTCCGCAGGGGTCGGTGCTGGGTCCCCAACTCTTTACAATCTATATTAACGATTTGGAGAAGGGGACCGAGTGTAACATATCAAAGTTTGCAGATGATACAAAGATGGGAGGGAAAGTAGAGAGTGAGGAGGACATAAAAAACCTACAAGGGGATATAGACAGGCTGGGTGAGTGGGCAGAGATTTGGCAGATGCAATACAATATTGGAAAATGTGAGGTTATGCACTTTGGCAGGAAAAATCAGAGAGCAAGTTATTATCTTAATGGCGAGAAACTGGAAAGTACTGCAGTACAAAGGGATCTGGGGGTCTTGGTGCAAGAAAATCAAAAAGTTAGTATGCAGGTGCAGCAGGTGATCAAGAAAGCCAATGGAATGTTGGCTTTTATTGCTAGGGGGATAGAATATAAAAACAGGGAGGTATTGCTGCAGTTGTATAGGGTATTGGTGAGACCGCACCTGGAGTACTGCATACAGTTTTGGTGTCCATACTTAAGAAAAGACATACTTGCTCTCGAGGCAGTACAAAGAAGGTTCACTCGGTTAATTCCGGGGATGAGGGGCTGGACATACGAGGAGAGGTTGAGTAGATTGGGACTCTACTCATTGGAGTTCAGAAGAATGAGAGGCGATCTTATTGAAACATATAAGATTGTGAAGGGGCTTGATCGGGTGGACGCGGTGAGGATGTTCCCAATGATGGGTGAAACTAGAACTAGGGGACATAATCTTAGAATAAGGGGCTGCTCTTTCAAAACTGAGATGAGGAGAAACTTTTTCACTCAGAGGGTAGTGTGTCTGTGGAATTTGCTTTCCCAGGAAGCTGTGAAAGCTACTTCATTAAATAAATTTAAAACAGAAATAGACCGTTTCCTAGAAGTAAAGGGAATCAGGGGTTACGGGGAGCGGGCTGGAAATTGGACATGAGTTTGAGTTCGGATCGGTCAACGCCCTGTGGGTGGCGGAGCAGGCCCAGGGGCCGAGTGGCCTGGTCCTGCTCCTGCTTCTTGTGTTCTTTAGAGTTGAGGTTGGATCAGATCAGCCATGATCTTATTGAATGGCGGAGCAGGCTCGAGGGGCCGATTGGTCTACTCCTGCTCCTATTTCTTATGTTCTTATGTTCTTATAATACATATTATCCAAGCCAGTGTTTGTGTCAGCGTCTATTTCCATTCGTCATATTGTCTAGCATATTCCCCACTTTCTATGAAAGGTATTTGTTCTGGTGTAGCCATTCTTAAATTGGTGAAGGGTCATAGGCTTTCAGCTGTGTCCAGTGCTTCCATCGTCCCATGTCCTTTATATCAATGCAAGCACACGTATCCCCACTAATTAAAATCTGATATGGTCCTGACCATTTTGGGGCGAACCCGGGTTTTCCTGGTAGATTCTTAACCATTACTTTGGTCCCCGCTGGAGGGATATATGGAAATGCGGTCAATTCCAAATCTTTATCTCTTTCTTCCTGTCTTTCCCTAGTTTGCTGTTTCATTTCTTTTAATTGGTTACTCAGTTCCAGGACATATCTGCGGAGTTTATTCTTTAGGGGACCCACATCTTCTCCTCCAGTCATTATACCATGGGGGAGCTGCATTGCCCTCCCCGTCATTAGCTCATATGGTGATAGGCCCGTGGTTCGATTTGGGGTGGCTCTTAGTTTCATTAATACTGTGGGTAGCACATCCACCCACCATTGCTGTTTTTCCCCCAATGCTTTGGCTACCGCTGTTTTTAAGGTGTGATTCATTCTTTCTACCATTCCAGAACTTTGAGGATGGTATGGGATGTGGAATTTCTGTTTTATTGACCATCCATCTGCATATATTCTTTACTACTGCTCCCGTAAAATGAGTTCCCTGATCTGAGTCGATTTGGATCGGTACTCCCCATCTGGGAATGACCTCCTCTGCCATTATTCGTGCTACGGTGGTGGCAGTACAGTCCCGAGTGGGGAATGCCTCGACCCACCTGGTAAACTGATCTATTATTACTAGGCAATATTTCTTCCCCCTAGATGTGGGGAGGGGTCCAGTGAAGTCGATTTGTATATTTTCCCATGGGCCCCTTGGCCGTGGTTGGTGGGCCATTCGAATCTTAACGGGTCGTCCTGGGTTGTGCTGCGCACATGTAATACAACGTTGGCAATATTTGCCACATCTCTCCCCAGCCCAGGCCACCACCATTCTTTACTAATTAGTTTAATCATTGACCCCCTTCCTGTATGGGCGCTTCCATGATGTAGTTCTAAAAGTGTCTGTCTGATGCACGCGGGGGCTATCACATTTCCATTCTTTCGCCATATTGCCTCTTCATCTGGTCTACCCCCTACTCGGTACCATTCCTGTCTTTTGTCCTCTGGGGCGCCTACATGCAATTTAGTGATATCTATTTCCTCTACCTGTGCACTAGCTACGTTCCCTTCAACTATTTCTTGTTCAAGAGCTCGCTGTGCTGCTAGATCAACGGCCTGGTTCCCTTTTTGCTCCTGATTCTGTATCTTCTGGTGCGCTTTGATTTTTATTACTGCAGCTTGTACTGGGGCTTTTGTGACTTCCAAGAGGGCCTCTATTCGCTGTTGGTGTTTTATGTGATCCCCTCCGGTTGTCACAAACCCCCTTCTCCCCCAAGCTGTCATATAATCGTGTACCACTCCGAATGCATATCTACTATCCGTGTAGATGTTTACTGTCTTTCCCCTTGCTAATTCTAGCGCCTTTGTTAACGCTACTATCTCAGCTACTTGTGCCGACAAGCTTCCGTCTAACCTTCCCGACATTTCTGTTTCCAACTGATTATTTACTACTGCCCATCCTGTCCGGGGAGATCCCTCTACATATTTCCTTGACCCGTCTACGTACAGTGTCATCTGAGCTTCCTCTAGCGGTTCGTCCTGCACGAGGGTTTCGTCTAGTTCCCCCTCCATCTCTGAGCACTGATGGGGGCTTCCCTCACTCAGGATGCCTTCCGCGGGGTTTTCCCCTGTATCCCAAATTACCTTAACTGTCTGGTCTATAGGCAGTAGGACTGCTTCCCATCGGGCTCGCCGCATATTGGAAACTGACTGTAGTTTCCTGGTATTTAACATCTCTACCAGTATATGCCGAGTGTGTAAGACGATATCCCCTGTCATCACAGTTGGTTTGCTACTCTAACTCTGCATCTCTGTCCTACATTATTCTTAGCGCATATTATACAACGGTGACAATACTTCGCCACCTCTCGACCCATCTTTGGCCACCACCAGTACTGTGTCAGTAGGTGCAACATGTTACTTCTGCCGGTATGTGTTACACCATGGTACAGCCCCATCAGTTGTTGTCTACAACATTCCGGTGCCACCACCTGGTTTCGTGGGCCCCATCTTCAAATTCCATCTCGTAACTGTGCGCCAGCTTGTTTCCATCTCTCCTTTTCCTCTTTACTAATATCTTCTTGTACCTCCACTATATTCACTACCTGTACCCCACTGGCTGTCATGACCATATTTATCTCGTGTTTAAACGCGGCTTCTGGTTTAAGTTCCTCCGCGGCTAGTTTTGCGGCCAAATCTGCATACCGATGTCCTATGGGAGCCTGATCCTGGGGCTCCTATGAGTCCATGTCTATCTTCATGTGGGCCTTTATTTTAATTACCGCGGTTTCTAAAGGTGCCTGTGTCACCTTAACTAACCTTTCTATTAGCTTTCCATGTTTTACTAACTTTCCAGTGTAGGTCATATAACTCCTTCTGTTAATATTCCGGATGCTGGGTTTATTCCAGTATGTTTTTGTATTAATACTGATTCATCTCTTGGTCAGAAGATTGTTTCCCACTTTACTTTTCGGCTATCTGATATAGTTCTGTTTAAGAGCCCAAGGGGTTAATTTATCAAATCTTAATTTTCCTTCCATCACTGTGGGGAAATACTAACTTAAAATTAAGACACTTAAATTTAATAATGTCCAATATCTTTTAAATTTCGTTCAGCCATACTAAAGTTGTTGTTTACAACTGGAGAAAAATTAGTTTTTTTCACATTTAAACAAATTGCTTCGGAGGATTCCACCATAGCAACCGTGACTCCAAGGTTAAATCTTAGACTGAAACTTAATCTTTTGTTAAACAAACTTTTTGTTTTTCTTCTCAGTTTTTACACACCAGCTTAACTTAAATTGTAGTTTGAAGTTTTGTTTCAATTCTGGGTGCACAATCTTATACACAAATTTACACCAACCAGAATTTCACCGTGGCCACAATGAAAGTCTGGTTTTAATACGTTAATTCACCTCTAACTCCAATTCAATCCAGATCAGTTTTTTTGAAACTAACCAGTATCACTGGGAAAAGAAAAAACCACACTAACAAAGAAACAATTACTCATGCCTTGTAAACATTCAAATTCATTTTCTTCCAGGCACATTGGCAACTGTGACTTCAAGGCTGAAGCTTATATTTTGTAAAACAATTAGCAAACTTAAAACAACACACTTGTCCGTCATTCAAGACAGGTCTCCAAAGGGTTAAACAGCTTTTAGCTCTCTGTACAAAAGAGTGGGTGGAGCTAAAACAAAACTGACTTCCGTTTTTTAAAGACAGACTTTTAGACAAAGAAATACTGTGAGTTAAACATTCGCAGTCAGGAAAACTTTCACTCTTTAACACACACTTTCACACAAACTGAGATCCCAGCATTTTAATTTTTTAAGGTTCCTGTCACTTAGCAAATCTTGAGTTTTATTTGTCTCGGCACAAATATTAATAACTTCCATGTCGGTTTGTTTCCTGACTCATACCCTTTCTTAATCATCTTCCCTTGGTTAATTGTTGTCAGGGGTACGTCTCTTCCTCATTCCCGCAGAGTGAGACCGTACTTGCAACCTCCTTTGTATAATAATAGCTCTTGTTCTAATTCAAGAATTCTTTCATTTTTACTTGCAAGTTTAGTGTGGAGTCGTTGTACCTTGTTTGTTAATGCGACTACCTGGTTTACTAGTATTACCCTCGCCTTTTTCGTCTTTTTCTGTTTTTGACCCTCTACCATTCTCTCTTACCTTTGGATTCTGGAGCGGGTCCCACCCCTCCTTCATCATCTTATCGGCATAGAACATAGTAAGGGCACCATTCGTCCCTATTCTATTTCTTTCTACCACGCCATATATAGTCCAACTTACAGTCTTACCAAATACTGAGTTTCTCTAATCGGGTTAGTTCTTGATACCTTAAAAGACTTTAAGCGGTTACGTAGTCACAGCACACACACATATATTAATTGACTTCACGATCCCAGGGTGCTTTGGTTCTCTACGCCTACTTGATCCTGGCCATTACGTGGGGCCCAATCGCCCTCTTGATTCCGGCTCAGGCTAGGTGTGTGAGACAGGCGCCCTCCTTGTCCGTGTCGATCAGTCAATCACTCATACCTTCGCGACATTTATCGCTACACAGTGTTCCCTTAGTACACGCGATCCACACTCACACAACTGTGTTCTCTTACCTCCAACAGACTTTCACTTGATTCGTGATGCTATGGAACTGTCTCTCCGCCGTCCCCAGCGATTCAATTTCTGGACGGTCAAAATTTGACTTCTCATCCGGCTTCACTGGTACGGGCGGTCTTTCAGTCCCAGAGCACTCTGCTCGCAGCACCAATTGTTGGTGAAAAATTAATTCACTCAAGTCTGTGTAGAGCAAAAGATCACAGTTTATTATTCAGAGCGCTCTGGGAGAAGAACCATAGACTACTGTCTCATGATCATCTTCTCAATTTAACAATGGCTGCCACGCTCCTTTATACACTTTCAAAAGCCAAAAAAAGTACAAACATCAGCACAGTTAGGGTTAGGGTTACATCATAGGTGAACCTTAGGTTGTCTAAAAACAACTTGATCAGAATTTACACTGTTAGCAAAACTTATTCTTTTACTTCTGCTTTTTATCAACCATCTGTGTTGCATTGGTTTCATTCTTACACCTATTCAAGGTTAGTTTATAGAAAGACAACGATCCATATTTTCTGTTTTGCGGTGTCTGCATTACAATACTGCAGCCTAAGCAAGTTGGTCTTTTATCTAATTATACCCCTGTCTCCATGCCTTCGGGAGACACTTTGACCTTTACTATAGTCCTTTAAGCAGTTCAACTAATCTTAAACATTACAACTGATTAGCCCTTACATTATTACAATTAAAATTTTTTACTCTTACAGCAACTACCACAGAACTTGGCGCAAACATGCAAAATCTCCTTGTGGTTACACACCAGCTGTACGTTGAGGGAGTTGAGGCCCTTGCCGTTGACAAAGATAGCTGGGTTTTGATGGGGTGCCCTAAGGGCCACATGTGTGCAGTCTATGACGCCCTGCACCATTGGCAAGCCTGCCATATTTGCAAAGCCAACTGAACACGCGGTTACACTTGCTTGATCCCTTGAGAAGTGGATGTAATTGTGCGCCTTTGCGAAAAGGGCATCGGTAACCTGTGTGATGCAACTGTGGGCGGCCGACTGGGAGATGCCGCTGATGTCTGCTGATGATCCCTGGAAGGAGCCTGAGGCAAAAAAGTTGAGTGCGGTGGTGACTTTGACAGCCACTGGTAAGGGGTGTCCACCCATTCCTCTGGGCACCAGGTGTTGGTGCAGCAGTGCGCAGATGTCTCCGACAACCTCCCGCGAAAGTCTCAGCCTCCTTTGGCACTGCAGCTCACTCATGTTGAGGTAGCGCGTCCTCTGTCTGTAAACCCTGAGAGGTGGATATCTCCTGCGGCGAGGTGCCTCGATGTGCTGGCGCCTTCTGCCCTGTGCAGCATCAGCTGGGTGAGCAGGAGGTTGGGGCTCCTGCTGCTGCTGTTGCTGCTGAGCTGCCTGGTTCTGCTGCTGCCGTGGCTGCTCCTCAACCGAATCTGAGGTCCATGATGAAAGGAAATAAATGGTTCCCATGCTGCTGCCAGATACCTCCGTTGGGGAAGCGCTCAGTCCAAGCGGGGAGAGGGTCTTCCAAGGAGGTCCCACAGTTGAGAGATAGAAGCTGCAGCACCTTACGAGTTCGGTCGGCCTGCTGAAAGTGCTGAAAGACCTTTGGAACAAAGGGGGTGATTTTCTGAGGCCCGAGGAGGTGGGTTTGGAGGCGGGAAAGGCGGAAAAATCAGAAAAAATGAGTGCGGGTTCGGAACCCGCCTCCTACCGGCCTCCGAGGGATTTTGCCGGTGCCGGTTTTGCGGGGCGGGAAACGGTTCCGCCTCCAGCTGGCCAGAGAGCTTGTTAAGAGGCTGAAATGCTCGTTAAGGGCCTCTCTAAGCCTTTTTTGAGAGGCCCTCATTATTTTTCGACCATTTCGGAGTGTTCCACGACTCTCCTAAACCACGCCAGCTAAACCTGGTGGGTTGACAAGTGGTTGGCCTCCTCACAGCTGCAGCTCAAACATTAAATCGGGGATTTCATCAGGGATTAGTTGTAGGTGGCATTACCTTGCTTTAAAAGGTCTTTGAGCACTTTTAGAAGGCCTTCCGAAGTCAGAGGTGCTGCAGCTTGAATTTATCAACTGTGGGACCTCCTTGGAAGAGCCCTCTCCCCGCTTGCAATGAGCGCTTCCCCAACGGAGGCATCGGCAAGCAGCATGGGAACCATTCATTTTCTTTCACCATGGACCTCAGATGAGGATGAGGAGGAGGAGGAGGATGAGGAGGCTGAGGAGGAGGAGGATCTGGAGGAGGAGGAGCAGGAGGAGGAGGAGGATCTGGAGGAGGAGGAGCAGGAGGAGGAGGAGGATCTGGAGGAGGAGGAGGAGCAGGAGGAGGAGGAGGAGCAGGAGGAGGAGGAGGATCTGGAGGAGGAGGAGGAGCAGGAGGAGGAGGAGGATCTGGAGGAGGAGGAGGAGCAGGAGGAGGAGGAGGATCTGGAGGAGGAGGAGGAGCAGGAGGAGGAGGAGGATCTGGAGGAGGAGGAGGAGCAGGAGGAGGAGGAGGATCTGGAGGAGGAGGAGGAGCAGGAGGAGGAGGAGGATCTGGAGGAGGAGGAGGAGGAGGAGGTCAGAGCGCCGGTGTATCGACCAGCAGCAGCGGCAGCACGCGAGCACATGGCTGCCCATGATGCAAGGGATGAACTTATCCTGGCCAGATTTGCATAGGTTGCCCAAGTTGGCACATGTCCTTGGCTCCATCCTAAGACATCATTGACAATGGACATGACTCTCTGGCCTCCTTTCACTCTGGCCAGCAACCTAACAATGCAAGTGTCACGGAGCCCGCAATGTGGAGCTGCCTAAGGCGAAAGAACAGATGCCATAATGCCAACATTTTGGCATCAAATCATTTTAATGCTTTCCAACAGGGATGGCATTTCATCAATACACATAAACATTCACCCAATCTGCACACAGATCTGGAGGTTATATCCCTTGCCAGCTGTACCCACACAGCTTTGGTTTCTTTGGGAGGCCTCTTCCTCCCAGATGAGTGGAAGAGCACCTCCCTGCTAGCTGTCACCCCCTCAATCAACATTTGCAGCACCTCATCTGCGAACCTCGGGGAGGCCCTTGCCTTGGAATTGGACATAGTGGTTTCTCAGAAGATGTTGCAGGTGGTGCAGCATAGGCAGAAATCCAGTGGAATGAGCAAAGGCAGCAAGCAGCCCTAAAATCAGGCTGGAAAAGTGATGTCAGCAGAGGCAAGTTTCAGTCCCAAAACACTAATTGACCAAGGGCATCCCACACCTCTGAAGTCAAGTGGCCAATCAGGGGAAAATTGCAATTTTTTGAAAACTATCAGTGGAGGCGGGTTTCAAACCCACCCAAACCGAAACCCGCCTCCATCCCGCCTCCAGTGGGAAAATCGCCCTCAAAAGTTCTGCCACCTGCAACTGATCCCTGATGAAAGCTCCATTTTAATGGTGGAGCTGCAGCTGTGAGGAGGCCAGCCACTTGTCAACCCGCCAGGATTATCTGGCGTGGTTT